>JASTWK010000158.1:0-357478 GCA_030770225.1 Temnothorax unifasciatus | reverse complement strand
CTCGGAACGAGTCCTCTCGTTACCGTTAGCCCCAGGGCCCCAGCATCCTTAATATCGCGCTCCGTCATACTGCGCCGAGTGCATCTGCACTACTCTCCGTTGTAAATACCGCGTTCCGGGTGCACATGCACTACTCTCCGTTGTACATACCGCGTTCCGGGTGCACATGCACTATTCTCTGTTGTAAATATCGCGCGCTGTTAATCTCGAGTCCCGTCACACCGCGCCGGGTGCACATGTCCGATCCTCCGTTGTAAATACCGCGTATCGCTACCGTAGTGTAAATTGTATGTAGCCGCGTTCCGCTAGACCGAGCCCGAGAGCACCTGCATTACTGTCGCGTTCCGTCACACCGCGCCGAGTGCAAATGCACTATCTTCCGTTGTAAATACCGCGTGCTATTACCGTGCTGTAAAAGCGATAATCGTGTTGCGAAAGCTAAGATCTGTTTGTACTAGTCTAAATAAACCATCTAGTGTGCATTGGAACCTGATTTCTGTCTCTGGGCCTTCTCTCGAACTCCCGATCCCGGCGAGTTAGTCCGCGTTCAAGCCGAAAGATAGGCCGTTACAACCTTATACGTGAGTTTATATTTTACTGCTAAATATCGTCGTCGTCGGAGATCGTCTCTCCGTAAGGCGCGGTTATCTGCTGCCCTATTGACATCCGCCGAGCGATAAGCGTGAGCCACGCGAATACTCGCGATCGCTCAAAGGCGCGGTTATCTGCTGCCCTATTGACATCCGCCGAGCGATAAGCGCGAGCCACGCGAATCCTCGCGCAATTATATGATTAATTTGAAATTTGCCACCCTATTGAGCCCTACATACGCCGAGCGATAAGCGCGAGACAACTTGAATTATCTCGCGCAATTGTATGATTAATGTGAAATTTACCGCCCTATTGACCCCTACATACGTCGAGCGATAAGCGCGAGGCAACGCGAATTTTCTCGCGCAATTATATCGTCAGTTTGAAATTTGCGAAGGGTGAGAGAACGTTGACGCTCGTGGTTCGCGCGGTACATCCGTATGAAGAAAAAAAGTGCCATGGAGAGTCAAATGAAGGATAAGGAAGTTCTAATGTCGTTGTTGGACGAGCCGTTCGAGGATCAGGTCGTAGAAGTTGAACGCACCGCGACGGATATCGAGTCGGTCAATTTCGCTTTGCTCGATCTGCTGCGCGAAATTTGGAATCCCGAATGTTCGGCGTCTGCAGAATTTGAGACTGCTGCTCGCAAGCGTTTCGAAGTACCTGGCGACTACGAATCAGAAGCGAAGCGATTGCGACAGTACGTCGTATGCGCGAGGGCAGCAACATAAAGAGCGTGCTAACGGAACTGCATAATTGTGGCTGAAGGAAGGTCCTAAGAGTCCTACCTGTTCCGTGAATGAAATGTATAATTTTATTCGTGATCGACTTCCGTCGAAGCTATATTCGTCATTAGTGAGTGATTTAATGACGCATAATACTTTTTACGAATGGACCAATTATCACGACAGGTACGTTAAAAGTTTACCCGTCGGTGCGGGAGGTGACATCCTCGCCGCGATTTCGACGGATCATTCGTACAGCGTGGAGAAGCGGCACGAGAACGACGAGGAGGAGGAGGAGGAGGCAGGATGCGGCGGCGGGCTCGACGCGTTGTTCGACCTGACGGAGTCTGGTCGCGATCTCGATCGTATTCCGCAGTATATATCGAAGATGAAGGATCGACGGATGCTTACAGTGAAGTCGCCTGGGGAGATCGGATCACAGTTGATCCGTCTGGACGTCTACGACATCAAGGATATCGCGAACAAGGAGAGGCGTGACTGGTGGAAATACGCGAAATTGCGGTCTCAGATCTTGACCGCTTTGTCGCGTACGGATCGCAAGCGACTGTTAGTGCGTCAATTACTGGATCAAGCGGCGAACGATTTGAGGAAGATTCCCGGAGTTACGAGGGAGACGAGGAACGTCATACATGAAAGCGGCAGGAGCGGCGTTTAAATATATCGCGAATACGAATACGTTTTTGTTACGGATCAAATAAAATAAATATATATATATGTACTTCTTAATAATGTAATAATTATAAGTTCGATTGTACTTATAAAGTATGTGAGCGGTTATCTGCTACCCTATTGACCTCTATACGCCGAGTGATAAGCGCGTATTCCGTGATTATCTGCTACTCTATTGACCCCTACGTACGCCGAGCGCGAGACAACGCGAAACGTGCGTTATCGACGAATATGTCTGACAATAAATATGATTACTGTTAATGGTGGTGGTGGTGGTGGCAGCGTCGACTTCTCGCAATCCTCTCGAGAGACAATCGCAAATCGTGAAATTAATCGGTTCGAGCGAAGTTACCGCCAATCATACATAAAATTAGGTTAGGTTTATACAGTTATCGTAGTGTGAGGACAAACAGAAAAACTAATATAGACTACAGCACCATCGTACATATATTTTGCCTTGAAATGCACATTAAGGCGAACAGAAAAACTAATAGAAACTACATCACCATTGTTATATTCAATCGACCTCTACAGCTTCGGTATCGTCATCCGCATTAATTTCTCGATTTTCGGAAGCGCTGTCTCGATTTTCGGAAGCGCTTGACGATAGGTCTTCAGATTCAGCCGTCGGAATTTCACCTATTTTCGCCTTTATAATGCGCGCCTCCGATTCCATCCTAAGCACATCGATATTTGTTTTCATAACTACCGTGTTCTTGATACCATTTATCAGCTGTATGGACTTGTATCTGAAAACATACAAAAAAATTAATCGTGTTCGCTAATTGTTAATCGCGTCCGCTAATTGTTTGCGAGTGAGAAAAAAATACTTACAGTTTTTGATAAATTGCATTTCTGTTCTTCATGTTATAATTTACTGTTATAGATTGTGGAGTGTTCTTTCTCATGTCTTTCACCACATCGTATAACTTCGCGGCGTTTTTCATCAATAAAGCAGTATTTCGATTAAGACTTTCAACGTCTGTACGTAAAATGTCGCACGCTTCTACCAGAAGTTTTAAGTCCTCCATAGTGAACGTAACGGTAGCTCACGAATCGAGACCGCTTATATACTCGCCAAAGAGAAATAATTTTTACGTTGCGAGTGTGAAAATATACGTCATTTCCTGTTTTTCCTACATTATCACACGAAATTTTAATAAAGCATCAAATTTCACATATAAAATGTATATATATATATGTAATTAACCTCTCATCCGCGTCGCGATATCTATTTTCGCATAAATTTTTACAGACTTACTGAGACCTCTCACCCGCGTCGCGATATCAATTTCCGAATCTTTAGAATTAATATCTTTTATACGTGTACTATTACTTGAAGATATTTCTTAACAATAATTATTATTTTTTTACATATATTAAAGTCTATGTTTGAATGTACTAGAATGATGCTGAATATTATACAAATGCAAGTTCATCTTTGGTGTTAACGTCAAAGCGAAATCGTTACGTTCGCCTTGTCGATGCTCATTTTCAGCGTCTCGCGAATTGACACCTTTACTGAGACCCTCCCACCCGCGTCGCGATCGTTGAAAAAAAAGGAACGCATTGCTCGATACGACGATCAATCGCGCTTCGATCGGGAGGAGACGCTTATCGCTTCTCGAGAGGTCAGGGGAGCAAAAGTATCGTTCTCTCTCTCTCGAGAATGTCGTTCGTGCGCGTAATTACGTGCGCGATTATTATCGTCGTAGCGGTAAATTGTAATTCGAATGAAAATGAGACTGTGATCAATTATCTGCAAAAATATGGCTATCTGGATAACAACAACGGTGCACAGCAATCATCCTACAACACTACGCAGGAATTACATCGAGCCATCTCACTGTTTCAAGAATTCTATCGACTACCCGGCGACGGCGAATTAAACGAAGAGACGCTGAATCGAATGCGCGCACCGCGATGCGGCGTCGAGGACATTTCGGAGCGCACGTTCGCTCCGCTTTCGGACAAATGGCCGAAGATACATCTCAAATGGAACTTTCATCTGGCCAACAACGTGATCTTGAAAACGACCCAAGCCGCGTTCGATCTGTGGGCAATGAATTCGTCGTTGACGTTCCAGCGCAATTCGCTGAATCCCGATATTCTGATATCGTTTCGTGAGGGGCGTCACGCGATGCTAAACGCCCGACGAAACGACCTGTGTTCGGCTTCGTTCAAAGGTCCCCACGGAGATCTTGCTCACGCGTACTTTCCCACCGGAGAACCTAATTATGTCTCGGAGGTGCACGTGGACAGAGCGGAGACGTGGCACATCCAGCTGAATAAGAATCCTCCGGGAACGTACAATTTACTTCAGACGCTGACGCACAAGATCGGGCACGCTTTAGGCCTGCCGCACAGCTTCCGCAAAGATTCGGTGATGTACGCGTACGTGCCTGAAAATACATTCCCCGTTCAACTCAGTCTAGAGGACGTTCTTTCCATACAACACCTGTACGGCGCTAAAGAAAACGCTAAATTTCAAAAACTAACGACCATGACGACACCGGCAACGACTACGACAACGACGACGACGACGACGACGACGATAGCGACGACGACTACGAAAGACGTCGAGATGGATCTGTGCACCTTGCAAAACGTGGATACCGTACTGATAACGAACGGTCGATTGTACATCTCGCACGAACGATACATGTGGTCGATCGATATAGACGGGAAAACTTACAAGAAACCCTTGCTATTGACGGACTACATGAAATTTCTTTCTAAGAATTTCGCGCGTCTGACAGCCGCGTATCAGGCGCCCTCGGGCAATATCGTGCTGTTCGCGGGCAATATGAGCTACATGATCACTTATCCGCGTGTAACGCTAGTTTCAACTTGGCCGAGATCTTACACAGATCTCGGACTTCCCGATGCGAACGCGAAGATCAACGCCGTGCTGAATACGAACGAAAGACGAACCTTCGTCATATACAACGATAATTTTGTGGGTGAGATAGACGATTGTTCGATGAATATCGTTAAGTTTTATCACATTGACATGATATTTCCGGGAATACCTCACAGCGTATCGTCGGCCTTTCGATACATCGACGGTAATCTATACTTTATCAGTAAAAACCGATTCTACAAATTCAACGAATTCACGAAAACCGTAACGGCATCCGGCAAATTTGATCTGAGGATCCTCGGTATTACCTGTCCAAGAGACGGACTGATGATGCAACTGCGAGATCTATTGAGTCGATTCGTTCGAATTGAAGCGAGGGAGACGTCGAATAGAGAAGAGGAAGAATAGAACGTATCCCATTTTACTCCTGAGAAAAGGAGGGGGAATCGTAATTTATTTTCAAACTATATTTCGCCTCAACTTTCCTCGAGCGACTCATTCTCGCGTGATCCGTCAACTGCACCGCGACAACGGAGAACAAGAGAGAGAGAGATGTGTTCGACGTTGCACGCCCCGTATTACGAACAGCACCAATCCGACGACGACGATCTCGAGAACGGTGTCGGTAACGCGAAAAGAAGAAGAAGAGTCGATGAGCAATCGACGGAAT
The DNA here is from genome assembly GCA_030770225.1 of Temnothorax unifasciatus. NCBI lineage: Eukaryota > Metazoa > Arthropoda > Insecta > Hymenoptera > Formicidae > Temnothorax > Temnothorax unifasciatus. The sequence goes on along the minus strand of JASTWK010000158.1, from coordinate 351,939 downwards.
TAGAGACTCCGTTTCCGAATCGGGGCAACGTCGACTCCTGGAAAAACACGTGGTGAGTTTGCGACGATCCCGTATCGCTCACCTACAATAGAACAATAATTTTTTTCTTCAGTCACGACAACGATGACGTCAGTACATCGAAACGTGACGCCGAACGTCATCCGGTGCGAATTCTGGAAAGAAGATATCTATTGACTAAGACGGGATACAAATTCATAGACGTTGGTATCACAGCCGTACTCCCGTGCTACGTGCACATCGTCATAGGGGATTGTCACGGCAAGGAGGTCTCGCTCTCGCCTGAAACCTGGAAGGAACTTATCGATCATAAACGCGCCGTGTTGTCCCACCTACAGCGCGGGAAGAACGAGCGCGCTCCACCACCGATATGCTTCGAAAACGGAAACCTAAAATTACGATTTAGCAAGATTAACACTCTGTCGACCCTACGTCTGGAAACGTCCACGACTCGTATGATCGTGTCGATGAACACCGTGCTCCTTATGTTTGACCTAGAACTTTGCGTCAACAGTCTCGTGAATTCGTTGCGCGCGATCACCAACGTGATCAACGCAAAGCTGACGCGCTTCGTCGCTATAGCGGCCACCGTGACCGATTCCGCGAACGTCCCGAGAGCGATACGCGAGAGCGAATTCTTCGATCGCAATGACATCGTTGACTGTGAGTTAGCCGCTCTGTGTTTCGGAAATATTGAGAAATTATTGTAATCACATATCATTAAAGAATAAAGAAAGAAAAAAATCCTACGGAATCTCGTCCGAATTTTTCTCCTCCTCCCCAATAGAAGCACGTACGAATAAAGAGAAAAAGGTATAAGAGCGAAGGTTAAAGAATGATAAAACATATATTTGTCTTGAAATACACATAAGTTTACATTAAGACGAACAAAAAAACTATAACACATTTGTCTTATTTATCCACGAGTTATGCGTACTGTTCATTCCTAACCACTTCACGTATACGTCGTTGCCTCGCCTGCGCAACACTTTCTCCACGAGGTAAACGTCGGGGTTGGAAACTCGCAGCAACTCGTGCTCGTAAAATCCTCCGGCTATCGATTCCCCGCGGTAGTCTTTCAACAGATACGTCACAGGATTGGTTCGTTGTATCTTAGCGACACGGAAGATCTCGGTAGTCCAGTTGGGGGTGTAGCCCTTTTCGAACAGCGTCTTGAATTTGCTCACGCGCACCGGATCGTTTACCTTGAATCTACCCGGAGCGGCTATATTTGCGCGACTGTACACCGTGGACAGGAGTCTCTTGGCTACAGCGGGCGTCACTTTCGCCGGCGGCATTCCGATCGTTCTATGTCTGCGGTGGTTGTAATTCGACAGCAGACGCGGCAGCGCGTCGACCCACGCGTACGATCCGTTGAGCGTGAAGAGTTTCCACATGTCGTTCTTCAGCGTGCGGTTGAATCTCTCCACCACCGACGCCTTCATCACCGAGTACGTCGAGTAGTGATTTATATCGTGTTTTTTCATAATCTCTCGCACGTTAGCGTTGTAGAACTCCTTTCCCTTGTCCGTTTGCAGATTCCTCGGATATCGCTCATCCTCGCGAAATATCCTCGACAGGGCCGCGGCTACCTCGTTTCCGCTTTTGCTCTTGAGCGGTAACGCCCACGCGTACTTGCTCAACACATCGATAACTGTTAGTATCGATGTAGTTAGTATGTAGTAGTAACCTTTGTTGTGCCGCGCGTACGGACGCATCTCGACCACGTCGGCCTGCCACAAATCATCGTAACCGCGCACCACTATGCGACGTCGCGGGAAGTTTCTCCGCGCCGGTGCGTGCAGCTCCTCCACGAGTCTCCGCTTCTCGGCACTCATCGTTACGCGCGTGTATTCCTCTTTCGACTGCGCGATTGCGTAAAAAAAGACGACTCATCTACCTCCTTATTGACGTTCCCCCCTGTTGCCGCGAATGTTCGCTATCTCTCTCTCGAGCGATTCCTTCGTCACCATCGCTCTTTCAATCTCGCGGAATTTGGCTAGAAAATCGTTCATCGCGTTTCTCAGTCCACTCATGACGCTGTTTATCTTACCCACGTCGTTTTTCAAAGAATCCATCTTGCCCGTCGTCTCTCCGATGACCTTCTGCGCGCCGAGTATCTGCTCCGTTTGCGCAGACTTGGATTTTTCTAAAATCTGTATCTGTTTTTCAATCTCCTCGAATCTGGCCAGAAATTCGTTCATCGTGATTCTCAGTCCGCTCATGACGCTGTTTATCTTACCCACGTCGTTTCTCAACGAATCCGTCTTGTCCGTCGTCTCTCCGATGGCCTTCCGCGCGTCGAGTATCTGCTTCGTATGCGCGGATCCGAATTTTTCCAGATTCTGAATCTGTTTTTCCCGCGTCTTTTCAGTCTCCTCGAATTCGCTCAACGTGGTTCTGAGTCCGTTCACGTCGTCGTTTATCCTATCCACCTCGCTTTTTACCGTTGACAACGATTTATTCGTTTTCTCGTAAAACGACTCGATCTCCTTTCCCGATTCTCGAAGCGCGTTCGACGTAACTCTTGTTCGTCGCGTCGCTGTCGATCTCCGGCGCGGCTAGACGTCGTAGCTTGCGCTCCCTCGCGTCGTAGAAATTCTCGTTCAAACAGAGCGCGTTGTCTCGCACGTAGTTTCGCAGGGAGTCGATCGAGGATCGCGATCTTTCCGTTGCGAATCCACCGCCATCGCCGCGTTTTCTCAGAGACATTCCGAATTTGTTCACCGACATTGCGCCGATCTCGTCGAGAATCGCACTGCCGTCGCGGTCGACGCGACGGTTCAATTTATAATAATCAATCCGATCTCGCGGAGCTCCTCGATTATCGACTGAATCTCGTTACCGTGCGCGTCGTTGCCCGCTCGACGAGAGGCTTCGAGCAATCGAAGACGATCTACCAATTCGTTAGAATCATCCCAATAAACGTAATCTATTGCATTGTCGTTCAATCGCATGACCGACGGTAATCTGGTCACGCCAGCGCCCTTTCTATTACTGCCGATCCTTTCGCGCGATATCAACGGAGCGATGATGTGCCTGTATTTCTGTCCCTTGTTACCCATGATGGGTTTAAGAGCACTGTAACCGCGTCTGTAAGCGTTTGTCGCCAACAGTAGATTTCTGTACTTTTGCAGGTCGTCCTCGGTGTAAATTGCATCATCGGGAATTCTCTTGAAGATTAATTCGTACAAGCCGGGCGTGCCCACGTAGTTCACTCCGTTCACGATCACGGAATCGTCCGCGTTCAGGTCGAAGCGTTTGTCGCCGAGCATCGTGCCGTCATTCCCGAAGTACACGCCGTAAACGTGATCGATTTCGTTATTCGGGTCACCGCTTAGAAGAGCGCCCACGTATCTTCGCCCCAATGGGCCCAATTGACTGTGCAGTTCCTCCTGACCCTGCGGCGTTCGTAGAACGTCCCTTACGGATGTTTCGAGGGAGGGCAACGGCGACGGGTGAGTCTCGAAAACCACCTTCTCCATCCGCTCGTACGGCGATAATTTTCGCGGTTCCAGAGGCGTGGAATGGATCGGGAGCATCTCTGACTCGGTGATAGTTTGTTTTTTTCTCTTCTTAGGTCTCGATATTATTTTTTGCGCGAATGTTCCTTCGTCGTCGCCACTTTCGCTATCCTCGCGTTTCTTTTTAATGACGATTCCTTTTGTCGCCGCCACATTGTCGTTCTTGGATTCGCCTCTTTCGACGTGTTCGACGATTTGTTTCAACGGGTCGACGATCGGCTTGAATTGTCTCTCGAGAGCCATCTCGTTCTCCATTCTGCCAGTTTTCAACTCTCTGTATTTTCTGCGTATCGACGCGCGCGTTTTAGCGATCTGTCGCGCGGTCTTCTCTCGTTCGGCGGTGTCCTTCGCGTCGCTCATCGCTCTCGGAACGTTCGACAGCTACTGATCGCTCTACAGTACGGCAAAGTCGTTGAATCCTCGTCTGTATCTGCCGTTTTGTAGCGCGCTGTCCTTGTCTATCACCACGAAACCATACCTGCGCCGCCAACACTCGCGACACAACGCGCAGAAATCTTCATACGGCATGTCGGGGCTCACGTGATCGTCGTACACGTGTCTCAGATTAGTTCCGTCTTGTCTAAACAAAACCAACAGATTCGCGTTGTCGCGTATTAGATGCTTCGGTATCTTAGCGTACGTTTGACAGAGATAGAAACAATCGATGTTCGAATGTCGACCCATGGCGAAGTACTCCCTGATTGCGTCTTGTTTGTCACAGGCCACGTCGTCGAACACGAATATCGAACCGGGGAGCGCCTCGCTCGGCGGCACGACGTCGCGATTGTTGGAGAACGCGCGATAACCGATCTCGTCCATCGATTCGAGCAGTGTCTCGAGGTAAAGATACTTCGGCTGATGCAGAGATTTGGAGTACACGTAAACGTTCTCGAAACGCAGGCCGTGCGGACTTTCCAGTAGGCTTATCAACACGTTTGTCTTGCCGCAGTTGGAAGGACCGCAGATGACGCAACGTATCGCGATCGGTAAAAGAGGACCGTGTCGACGCGTCTCTCTCGACGTTAAACCCGACGTCAGTCGCGTCTTGCAATCTAAATTCGGCACTCCTATCGCCGACGGTTGTCTCACGAATCGCATCGTTACGCGCGTGCGCGCACACTTGCCCTATTTATACGTGCGTTCGATCGATATACGCTCCCAGTTACCGCGATGTTTCTCGTTCTGGCGGATAAACGCGATATTCTCGGTCTGTCCGCCGAGCAACTGAAACTCGTGCCGAAGATTTTTCTGCTGCGCAACTTTTCCGAGTACGTCGATCGACTGTGGGACAAATTGCCCGTTCATCTGAGGACGGATCCCGACGTACGGGACTGTCGTCCGTGTTTGGAACATTACAATCGTCCGTGGCAGAGAACGCACATAGACGGTCCGCCATCGCTCATAAAGGATTGCGGTGCATGTCGCGCGCAGCGGCGCGAAGCGGCGGCAGCGGCCTCCTCAACAGAGCGATAAACGCGCTTCCTGTCGAATTACACATACCCGGTTATCAATTTGGCGGGCCGGGTACTCGTCTCGCCCAGCGACTAGCGCGCGGTGATCGAGGTATCAATCCGTTGGACGAAGCGTGTCGCGAGCACGATATCGCTTACTCGCGAAGCGGTGATCTCACCGATCGTCACGTCGCCGATCGAGCGCTAGCTGAAAAGGCGCGCCAGCGTATCACAGCGAGCGGCACAACTCTTGGCGAGAGAGCCGCCGCGACCGCCGTATGGGCTGCTATGAAAACAAAAACGAAATTGGGCATGGGCATGAGAAAGAGTAAGAAGAGAGCGGTAACGAGGAAGAAAATTCTCCCGTTGGCGAAACGTGGGGGTCTCCTACCCTTTCTACCGATATTGGGAGCGCTCGGATCCCTGATTGGTGGAGCGGCTGGCGTGGCCAAGGCGGTAAACGATAACAAGGCCGCTCAACGTCAGCTTGAGGAACTGCAACGTCACAATCGCGCATTGGAGGGTCGCGGACTGTATCTCGCGCCGTACAAACGCGGTAGTGGCGTGACGAACAGAAGACGAAGGAGTAAAAAAAAAATCGCCGAAAAAGACACTGACGACGACGCTCGATTTGTCGACGTCCGGCGTCACGACGAACGAGCAATTGAATCGGTCCGCGCGCTTTTCGCGCATACCTTTCTTTAGGGGCGTGTTTATGCGCGACGCGTTGCCGACGAAAGTGCGTCGCGAGGAGAGCGGAATCGTGAATCTCGACGTCGCGGAGGGTTCGGGTACGCACTGGGTCGCCTATGCGAAGAGGGGCAACAACGCGATCTACTTTGACAGTTTTGGAAATCTTCGACCCCCGAGGGAACTCGAACGATATCTCGGGAGTGACGTGAATATCGTGTACAACCGTCGTTCGTATCAGACGTTCGATCAGAGCATCTGCGGTCAATTGTGTCTACGGTTCCTCCGAGACGTCGACTGGAAACGTCTCTGAGAGGGAGAAACAATCTCGCTATGTCGCTGACTCTCTCGCTAACCGGAAGAAGCAGCGTCCTCTCAGCCAGCTACTTTCCCGCTCTGGATCTGAGCGGCGACGAATACGAGATAGGTCTCGCGAATTTCGAGACGTACAACACGATACCGAACATTGACTCCACGAACAATAAATTTTACTTCGACATCAACGACGTGATCGCTATTCCCGAAGGATCGTACGAACTGGACGCTATAGATAGATACCTGAGAACGGGTATCCTTCACAAGAAACGCACGATTTCTCCGCACGGAATAAGCGAGAAGAAGAAGAAGAGAGACGACGACTACATATACGTGGACGATAACGATGACGACCGCGAGAAAAGCGAACGCTCGATAATTCTGCGCGCTAACGAGAACACCATGAGAAGCGAGATCAAGTGCGCCTATAAAGTTGACTTCACCAAACCGAACAACATTGGCTCTTTGTTAGGTTTCTCGATACGTCGCGTATTCGAGCCGAATAAATGGCACGCGTCCGACGAATCGATAAATATTATGCGCGTGAATATCATTCGCGTGGAACGCAACGTCACCGCGGGAGCCTATAGCAACGGCAAGCCGGCGCACACGATACACGAATTCGCACCAAACGTTCCACCGGGATATAAACTGTCGGAGACTCCGACGCAGATCATTTACCTTCCGGTCATCGCGCGGAGTATCACCGATATAACGTTGCGCGTCGTGGATCAAATCGGACGATTGATCGACTTCCGCGGGGAGGAGATAACGGTTCGACTACACGTGCGCCGCAGAAGATAAAAAAAAAAACAAAATCGGGGACGGATATGTGCGTGCGCGAAAGATGCTCGTTTTGAACGAGTCGTTCGCAAGAGCCACATCCGCCACTGCATCCCCGTTCGACGCTCCGACGAAAGGAACGCGCAGACTGATTGCGAGAGAGAAGAAGAAGAAGAAGAAAACCGGACTGAGCGCTGCTAACGTCGCTTTTCTACGATCTCTGGGATTCGTCGTGAGGAACGATCATGGCCGACATCCTGAGTATCGGAGGTGAACCGATCTTCGACGATCGCATCGTCAAGATAGAGACTCACACTTATAATCCGTATGCCAATACCACGTTCGGACACAGCGATGAAATACGAATTCCGATACAGCAGCAGGATCTGTACACTCTACCCTGCGAAAGTTTTTTATACATCGAGGGGGTACTCTCCGACGACTTGCCGGAAACGAATTCGGATACGACGATGGACAACAATTGCGTGGCGTTTATGTTCGACGAGATTCGATACGAACTCAACGGCGTGGAAATCGACAGGAACAGAAACGTCGGAATAACCAGTTCGATCAAGAATTTCGTGTCGCTGACCGTCGAGAGAAGCAGGAAACTGCAAAACGCGGGATGGACTGTGATCAAGGAAAACGTGGGACCTCGTTCGAGAACGAAAATCGGCGATTTCAATTTCTGCGTGCCCCTTAACGTACTCCTAGGTTTTTGCGAGGATTACAAACGCGTGGTAATAAACGCGCGACACGAACTCATTCTGATACGTTCCCGAAACGACGCTAATTGCATCATCACGAAACCGGAACGCCACAAGAATCCTGCGATTACTCTGTTGAAAGTGCAATGGCGAATGCCGCACGTGGTGCTGAACGATGTCAATAAATTGTCCCTTTTACGTACGTTGGAGAGCGGACGATACCTATGTATGGGCTTCCGCTCGTGGGATCTGTACGAGTACCCTTTGCTGCAAACCACGAACAGGCATTCGTGGGCCGTGAAAGCGGCGACGCAACTTGAGAAACCACGATACGTCATTTTCGCGCTACAAACCGGGAGGTCCAACAACTTATTGAAACACGCCTCCGAGTTCGATGACGGTAATCTCACCAATGTAAAACTGTACCTTAATTCAGATTTTTATCCCTACGACGATATGAATTTGGATTTTGAGAAGCGTAGAACGGCCATACTGTACGAGATGTACGCGAAATTTCGAAAGTCGTATTACGGATGCGAGCGAGAGAACGCGCTCCTAACGATGGAAGAATTCGACAAATGGGGCCCGTTCGTGGTCATCGACTGTTCTCGTCAGAACGAATCCGTCAAAAGCGCCACCGTAGACGTTCGCATAGAATTCGATTGCAAACGTAATATAGATTCCAATACGACGGCCTACTGTCTCATCATCCACGATCGCGTGATCGAGTACAGTCCGCTGACCAACATAGTCCGTAAAATCGTGTAAAGGAAAACAGAAGAAGAAGAACGTCTGACGAAATCGCGACAAGTTCAAACAGAGTGGGGGTAGCGACCGACCGTACAGAGAGACGATGTCCGTCGACCGCGACGTACCGATATTCGTGGATCTGCAGGGATTCGTTATCCGCGAAAAGTTTACAGTTAAAGAAGTAGCTGTGTTGAGAAACGGAAAGGAACTGATTCACCACGTGTTTCGCGCGCCATTGGCGTGGGATCTTCTAACAAGAGCGGAAAAATCACGGGCCTGCTGGTTGACGGCGAATCATCATGGTTTGAAATGGAACGACGGAGACGTAAATTACGTTCGGGCGAGAACGATCATCCGACGCGCCGTGTGCGACGGGCTGAACTACGAGACGCTCAAACTCATTTACGTGAAAGGCGCTGAAAAGAAAGGATGGTTGGAGGAGATTCTCGGCGACGCTGTCGGCGAATTCAACGTTAAAATCGAGTCGATGGACGTCGAATACGAGGACATCGGTCGACTGGAGACCCTCGGTGCGATCCGATCTTTCCTCTGCGGACGTCACGCGAAGCACTGTGCCATGGAGAACGTGTGCAAGTTACACGATTGGTGGGCGGAACGTCGCGCTCGCCTCGACATTCTGTAACGCTGCGTGTTTCTCGAAATATTTTATTGTATTATAAAAATAACGTTTTTTTTATTTACCACAGTTCGATATTTTTAAACGTATTTTAACTTAAATACGTGAAGTGGTCATGGATAAATAAGACAACCGTGTTATAGTTAACAAAAACATCGTTTTTTCTACAAATTACATTTTTTTTGTTCGCCTGAATGTAAGCTTAAAATATATGTATTTCTTATAGTAATGGTGACATTTCCTTCTTAATGTAAGTTTAAACATTCCTGCCTTCCCCACGATTGCGCGTATAAATCTAACCCATTGTATACTTTATTGCTACAAGAATATATAATGTTGATAAGAAAAAAAAAAGGTTCACGACGATATCTTGTAATGTCCCCACGGTAGAGTGTCGTACGAGTCGGAAACGACGTATCGCTTGTCGTCGTACGGGCTGAGAGCGAGTTTCAACTCGGACACGGTGTGCACCTCGTGTAACGTCGAACGAATACACGACTGACGTCTAGACTGCTCCATTTCGTCGTTCAAACAACGCATGTAATCGTCGAACGTTATCGTTCTCGCGACCACGTTTCTCTTGATGCCCTTTATTTTCTTCATGTCGCTCTTTCCCTCGACCCTCAAGGCGTACATTTTCGACCGCAGTCCAACGAATTCCGTCATGACCGCACCGTCGTTCTCGTCCTTCATCAAACCGGGTATCTTCTTGTTGACGCGCGGCATGCGGTACGCGTTGTTCTCGGGATAGCCGCTCGTGTCGAATTTCGCGATGTCGCGTTTCATATCCCCGTACGCGTCGTCGCACTCGAAAATATATGAGACTGTCGGTATCCGTGTACATTATCTTACACCTTTCGCGATGCAGCGGCACCATGTAGTCGTAATGAAAATCGTAGACGCACGTCTTGGATATCTCAAGAATGCACATACCGACGTAGATCGGTTTGTTCAACCTCACCTCGAGCCTGCGCAACTCGACGGCGATTAGATCCTCCGCGAAGACGCTTCGACTGTGAAAATTCGGTTTCGCGATCATCGCCTCCGCGCCGTATCTCCCATCCCAACGCGTTAAGAGACGCACGTCGACGTGATCTCGCACGTTTTCCATAGTCTTGCCGAATACCGCGTTGTTCATCAATTTGTACATTTCTTTCTCAAAATCGTTGCTGGCGCGAGCTCTGAATCCCGTATTGAGCTCTATGTATCCGCGAAGCCACGGAGATTGCGCGAATCGCAGCGCGCGGTGAATCCTCGTGACGCGCAATCCGTATCGCACGCATTGCTGTAGATTACGGTAGTGCAACACGTAGCGCGTCTTATCGCGGAGAGTGGTAAGGAGTTTATCGCATCGTTTTCCAGGAGGCTTTTCGCGGGTCGGGCAGAACGGAAGGTCAGCGTGAGCGTCGTGAAGTTCGCGCGGATACGCAAGGTCAACCTCCAAGATGTAACCGATAGCAGAGTCCAACGTCACGGACATTACGTCGAGACTCTCCGCGTCGTCGACCCATTGAAACTCAGCGTACGGCAACGGTTCGCACATCGCCCAACCGTACAGATTGTTCACGTCGAGGTACATGAGATACGTCGACGGTTGCGAAGAGTCGTGCGATCGCATGTATTTGTTGTTGGCTCGCGCGTATCTATTGGAGCATTGACTCAGACCGCCGCGGATACCGCGCTCCACGAACATTACCATGTCGATGTCGGTGAGCAATTCGAATCGCACCCCCGTGTACTTCAACATCGCGTCCCACGTGTATCCCGGTAAAGTGTAGTAATGCGCAGGATCCAGTCCATATGTGTCGATACAGGTGTCGCGAAAATTTTCGAAGATATCTGCCAGAAGAAGTACGTCCGTTTTAAGATACAAATCGCTGTACTCGCCAAGATTTTCCACGCGAAAACAACGCCAGACTGTCCGCGCGTGAGCGTAATCGCTCTCAGTCGCGGTCTCGCCGGTCAACGAACTGTAAAAGGCCTCGCGCGGCGGTAATTTCGTCACCAGCAACTTATCGAAGCCGTCGACGTACTCGTACGGAAATACACCTTTACGCGTGAGCAGGTTGAAATCGCTTTCGCTCAGTTCTGAAAATTCCGAACACATGATTTTCAGCTTGTCCCTATCGAGATACGACGCCAATTTCTCGAGACTGGTGCTGAGAAATTTGAACGAATCCACGAATCGCAACTTCGTGCAGTTTCCCCAGTTAACACCTTCCCTCACATTCTTCGTGAACGATATGTACGTCTCTTTCGTGAGCGGTAATAAATCGATGCTACCCTCGAAGCTGTTAGCCATATCCTTGATAATGAAGTGGGCATCGTAACCGGACAAATTGTGAAAGAATACAGGAATAACGTACGAGTCTCTATAATTTAGATTGCAGCGCGGATGCGCGGGACCTCTGTAACGTCCGGTCAAGTGACAGTGATCGCGAACGCGCTGACCCTGCGATTCGAACGGTCTCTCGCATATGTGGCAGCTCGTCGCGCTCCAAAAATTTTGTGTCTCGTCCGGCGTTAGCTCCGCCATGGTCACGTTCGTCATGAGTATCTCTTTGGCGCGACGCGCGATAACGTTGAGCTCGTTGACGAACCACGACACGCAGTCCTCGCCGCGACGAAATCTGTACGCGGGTGCGATCTCGTCGTACGCGCTGCACAGGTAGTATCCCACGCTGAACGGTCTGTGATGCTGATAGGCGTATCTCTTGGCGTTATCGTTATCCAACTCTTCTTTCTCCAACACGCATTCCAGATCGGCGTACACCACGAAGGGAAGTCGCTCCTTCCTACTGTGATCGCGAAAAGACAGCCATTTGTTGTCGTCGTTCGGAAGAACGATGGCGCAGTCGTTCATCTTACCGCAGTCGACGTTGTGAACGGACAATTTCTCGCTCGAGTGAAAGTAGTGTAGGCATCTGAAAAATATATACAATTTTTTTTCATTTTACATACATCTGATTCGTACGACTCTTTTTTTTTACCTACCGATCGCATATGTACTTCATGATCTTGGACTTGTTTAACTGAGACCCCACCAATCGCGACAGATTCTTTATCCACGCGAAATGACCGCCGTTCGAATTGTTTCGCGAATCTGGCGTGTCTGTCCTTCTTATCGTCGGTCAGCTGTAAAGGAACGATCTCGTCCTTCCGTTCCCTTCGCCGAATGGTGAAAACGTTGACGGACACGTCGTTGAGTTGTTCAAACCTCGAAATTTGCTTCAGGGTCATAGGAAACTCGATCCCTTCGAGATTCAACGCCGTCGCGTAATAGGGATACGAGCTACATCGTTGCGCGTTCCGCTGAGAGGGATACAGAGCGGAGATTACCGCCCACGCGAAACACGCGTTGTCGTTTGAACGCACGTTGATCACCGCTGTCTTTAGCTTTATCCATCGCGGTATTTCAAACCAACATCCGGCATGCATGGGATTGCACTTGTTCACGTTCACAATCAGGTTCAATATACGCGACAATGCCCAGCCACTGTCGCGTTCCTGAAACTCGTCCAGACCCGCCAGAATGACATCGATCACGTATCTATCGTACCACACTCGCAAGTCGGACGCAGGAAAAAGCTGACGATTTTTCGTAGCGATGCTTTTGACGGCGGTTTGAGCTCCCGCGACGAACTCGCCATTGAAAACTGTGTTGATCTTCAAGCACGCGTGTCTCTCATGATTGGCGCTCACTTGTTCGAGCACCGTGTCCCTCGCGTCCTCGAGAAACAGTCGTGGATCGACATGATTCAAGTTTATCACCGCACCGGTCAGTACACGACTGTCGAAAGCCGTTTCAATCTCCGTCCACGAAAGTCGTCTGCTCGGTTCGCCGTGACCGGCGCCCACCCGTGCGAAACGTTGACGCAGAGCGTTTCTCGCTTCTTCCAATCGAGCCACTCGAGCGACAAGAGAGTTCAACGTTCCGGTGTACGTCGGGCGAGGTTTCTCTCGACATCTCTCTCGCAGAGACGCGAGACGCTCTTCGATTCGTCGTTCGCACTCGCGATACGCGTCCGACGAGTCGACGCCCGTGGCGAGTTCGACGAGATCGCGATCCTCCTCCTCCGACATTTCTTCAATCGTCGCAACTTCAAACTGACAATCTAATTGCGCGAGGATTAGCGTTCTCTCGCGTGTCGGGAAGAAACAGAGACGATCTCCGACGACGATGTTTCGCGGCGGTAAATGCTAAAGTACAAAATTGCACAAGGATTCGCGTTGGCTTGCGCTTATCGCTCGGCGGATGTCAATAGGGCAGCAGATAACCGCGCCTTACGGAGAGACGATCTCCGACGACGACGATATTTAGCAGTAATATATAAACTCACGTATGAGGTTTAAAATGACGCGCCCGCAGTCAAAGCGCACGATCGATTGTTGTGGACCGTCGATCGATTATCGACGCATCGTCGTCGTCGTGACGGAATACATCCGCTGAGAGGCGCCTCCGTCGCGCCCCCTCGCACCCTGCCCCCTGAAAAGCGCGAGAGAGGAATTTTGGAGTGGCGTCCCTCGCGGCCCCCCCTATCCTTTCCCCCAAAAATATCGGCCTAGAGGCAGCAGCAGCGGAGGGGCGGCACCCGTCTGCCGTCGCCGTCCCCTCTCCCACCGCTTGCGGCGGCCCCCACGCGTTTCGCTTCCTGCCCCCGACCCGCCGCAAATCGCTCCTGTGATTCAAACCCCCTACAGTATGCCTACTCAAATCTTAAAGAATTATATATGAAATAGGAGTAGAAAAAACTGAAGAATATAATGAAATTAAAAATAGTCTAATATTTCAAAATTTACAAAAGTTAGAGCAACCACGGGCATTTTTAAAAAATTCAAAAAATTAAAAAAAAACCCTTTACCAAATTAATAAAAATTGCTAATAATGAAAGGGTTCCCAATTTTTTACTAAAAAAGTCTATATGATTGCCCTAATTTTCGCAAATTTTGAGATATCGAGCTTAACTTTTTTTTATGGATAGAGTATCATTAAAGGTAGGTTGATGTTGAATTTGGCAATGATCGGTGAAGGGGTTACCGATTTTTGCCTAAAAAGTGTACAAGTTATACATGTATTCTATATATATATATATATATATATATATATATATATATATATATATATATATATATACACGCATACTCAGGAAAAACATCAATCTGGTACATGATAGAACTCGTTACTCTCTTAGTCAGAATCCTCTTCAATCGGTAGAGGTAACATGGAAAGATGTTGCGCACTGAGCATTCCTTTGGAAAGTGCGTATTCCGCCAAAGCACTATGGCAAAAGACGTACTGATCTGGCATTTGAATACTGTAGGCCCTCTGTGCTCGGATCTTCTCGACAGTTCCTCGTATGTCTACGGTTCCAATGTCCTCTAGTCGCGATATGCAAATGTCCAAGGTGCAAAATGTGCCTGGAAACCCACCAATTTAATGTATATCTCATGCCTTAAAATTTTTACGTCTCAGAAAATAACAGCGCTGGCAACTAAATTATAATTTTCGTTGCAAGAAACTTCTCTCTACCTATTCTTCCAATGCCAGCGCTGCAATGTACAATTATAGGTGGTCCTCGAGGATGTCCGGCCCATGTGTCTCCTCTGCTAGCAAGTAATTTGCTCTGCTGTTGCCTGACTAAGGATAAGAACTGTAGTAAAGCTTTAGCCGATTGAGGAACACCGTAATCTGGCAACTGTGTAAACGCATATGGCAAACCTCCCTCATCTCATCAGTCTGAAATAAGACGAATGGAACATGAAGAAACGATAACATTTAATAATGAAACAAAAAGAAATGTGTCAAAGTACATACCTTATTGTTTGTAAGGAGAAGCATGGATACTGTGTAATCTGGATTTGTATCGACTTCGAGGGTGGTCACGGTGAAGCCACCCGCTTCTACTTTATCACCTGGTTCCGGACCCCAATACTGTGCACACTTTGTACGCCCTCTTTCCACCACTCTGAAACAAGGACAATACATTTATGTAAAACTATGAAGTTATATATAAAGTTTCCAACACAAAATATGAAAATTGTTCAAAACTTTATATCATGCTAGATGTAGTCAAATTTTCTAAGAGTGCACAAGTAAAACAATTTACCTCGTAGTCATGACGACAACTAACGTTTGCTGTTCCCAAACCATCCTCCATCTCTCTCGGCGTATACCAGCACCGTTTTCAAGCCCCTACGTAACGTACCCTCGCTACGTGCTCCTCCTCTTCCAACAAGAGCAGATAAGGACGTTGTGACTTGCATCTTGACGCGCGCCAAGTTCTGTGAAGAATGTAATATTAAAACGCTTCATGGTTCACAACATCACGAGATCTCATGACAGCTTACATTCCCAATTTCGAAATTCTGTCGCATCAGCAGATACAGGCTCGCAGCTGCGTGACTTCTAATAGCGCTTAAGAGTGAGCTGCATCGAGTGAGCAATGTTAAGCACAAATCTCCGCAGCGCTCGCTTTCCTCGTCGAACAATGCGCTGTGATACTTGAAGACTAAAGCCCGCTGTGTATTGAACATGTGCTGAAGCACCGATGTACTTTGGTTTCTAGCCAACGCTCTTAGTAACACTTTCAATACAGCACCGACAACCGCACCTAAGTAATTTCAAACGTTTAATTCATCTATCTTGTCATATTTAAGTAGTGAAATAAAAAGTCGACGAATACCTCCATCGTTGTCAGCTTGAACTACGGATTCTAAGGTATCTAATACGACAAGAGAAGCCTCAGCCGCTAAGGCTCCTTCTATATGAGCGTCTTGTTCCACAGCTCTTCCTTCCGGTTGTTCGCAAGATCTTGAAAAATCAATATATTTATATAATTATGACTTCAATTAAAATTAAAATTAAAATAATATAATAATATTTGTACCTGTAAGGCATTTGATCTTTGCGCCATCTCAATTTGTCTCCGGTCACTCTCTCCTTTCTTCGCAGCATCATTTCGCTCCTGGCACTTCCCTGACCGAGAATCACGTCTTCCAGTCGCGATCTAATATCGCTGGTAGCCGTTGCTTGAGGTGGCAATCTTTTAAGTGCTTTCTTGCCTTTGTACTCGAAAGCTGCGGTGGCGATATTCAGTACTTGCAGCAAGCTCAGAATACGTCTCGCGCTGAGTTCGGAACACCACTGTGCTATAGCGGTTCGTTCTAATCCCTTCAGCACCCATAAGGCACACATTAATAAATGTCGAGTAGCTTCGGAACTCAGAAATACACGGCACTGATTGCCTGCGGTGTCCGCCGACATTCCGCCAGCAATAGCCAATGCTACCGATTGCGTGATCGATCCGGATTCATCCGGATAAACGCTTTTGTCATTAGAGTCCCAATGATAAAGCTGGGGTAAGGCATCCATCAAGATACTAAGTAACGGTAGATATAGCGCGGCAACTGTAGCCTTCGCCGCAGGATCGGAATATCGCGGATCAGCATCGTGGCAGCTCATAAGATGTCGGATGGTCCCAATAGCTTTATTTTGTAGCATCGGATTTGGTATCTCCAAGGTGTTTGCCAGATCGGACAGAACGATGCCGACCAGGAAGTGCTGCTGCCTGAATTCTTGACTGAGTTCTGAAAACCGGGCTCTATCCCCAGGCACGAGAGTGGATATCAGACTGCCTGAGTTGCCAGTCGATGGACTGGGCGATGCTGGAGCCGATCCCGACGTATAGCCAGTGCCAAAGGGAAGATTCAATGCTACATAGTGCTCGTGCGAGCACACCGTTCTCACGAGATCGAGTTTCAGAGCGAATAACGCTGCGGAGTCGGGAATAACTGTTGGGTACCAGGTTAGGTTGCTGATTTCTTGCCACTCGTCGTCAGGAGAAGTCGGAGGAGCGTAAAGCGGGAACAAGGCTTCCTGAAAAATAAATATTTAATTATTTAGTCAAATATTGAACAATAAATACAATATTTAATATTTAACATTTATTATTCAATATTTTATTAAATATTTAATAAAATATTTAATTGAGGAATGTATGAGGATGGGACACCTTCAGAAGGTTCGACGGTTAAACGGGACACTCTCAATTCACTCGCGAGTGAATTATCGCTAATCTCAATATCTATATTTACGTCACATACACAGAATACAAAATAAACGCCGACAGAAAGATGATCGATCCGACGGGCCGAAGGCCCGTTAACGGAATATAGTTCCGAGCACCAGCGGATTTCGACTCGCATGAGCGTAACTACAAAGCGCGTAAACGAATGAAAAAGAGGGTGGCGCGTGACGGAACGGAGCGTTGATCAGCGCGAATAAAGCGATCTTGAGGAGCGCGAATATAGAACGGAGATCTTGAAACGCGTGAACGGAGATCTTGCTGCGCGCGATGACGCAGCGTTTTCGCTGCGTCAGCTGAAAACAGTTCTTGGGCCTGCAAGGAAAGCGTGCTCCACGCCAAAACCAGCTCGCTCCTAATCACACCCGCACATCCTAGTATTAACGCAGGAGAACGGCGGCACAATATACGGCGCGAGCAATCTCATGACCGATCGGTCTTTATCGCAGGCCCGTCATACAGGAACTAAATTCGCCGGATCGTCGCACAGCACGCAAAACCTTCGAGTTCGGAAGCGGCAGGTATGCGGGAGCATGACCAGCGCGTGATACGATTGTAAGAGACGCGTGTACGCGTGATCGATTACACGCTGTTGTTGACTTACGGACTCGTTGTCTAAATATCGCGGAATAGAATGTATCAGCAACGCCGAATCCGGAACAATATTTAATAAAATATTTAATAACAAATATTTAATAAATATTCAATATTTAATAAAATATTGAATAACAAATATTAATAATATTTAATCAGAATAAAACGGACAAACTTGCCGCTTTATAATCCTGTACCTGTCGATCCTCCAATCTTTTCTGCTCGTTCATCTGATCGATCGTTTCGAGGCAAACACGATCTAACAAACTCGGCAGAAGAGGGTCATGTTACGAATGCCGCAAATCCAGACTTGCCCAAGATCCTCTCGGAGTATCTCCGGAATTGGACAAATCCTCCTCGTTCGGTGATACACAGTCATTTGCATCTTCTTGATCTACCTAATTAAGATAAATCGCTTTCACTTCCTGCTTATCACAAATAAATTAATTTTATCTCCAGCACTAGATACCTCGAAATCTTGTCTAGGTGTATCCTGAAGCAATCTGTCTCTGGCGATAGGTGAGATTCTACCTTTGTATTTACGATGTATTACGACCCAGTCTGAAGTAAAACTCTCAATGCATCTTTTCACATAAGGTGACACGGTATCACTAAAAGTCAAATGATCAAAATGAAGAATGGATGGCAAGTTTTAAATAACTGTATTGCAATTAATAGCGTTTCGACTATTTTTTTTACATTGATTCGTGGGGTACTACTGGCTCCTGTTCGAATCTTCTTCTTTACGACTCTCAATTCGACGTCTCTCGGTGGAAAATCTAGTATTGGTTTTAAAGGATCACGGTCCAGCACTGACTGATGCTGTCCCAAGAATTCCTCGTAATCAAATGGTTCTAATACCTCGCGCAGGGACATCTGCATATAAGGAATTAAATATTAATTTACTCCAAGATTATTGGCAATCTCTTTATATGCCAGTTTTCCAAAGAAGACTGCATACCGTGGAAGAAAATCCTGATACACTGCTACCGCTCTTGGATAAATCACGAGAATAGGAAGTAGAAGTGGCAATTTGCCGCCTCACATCGGCGGCATGCTGTTTGCTTAACTTGTGAGCAAACGCATGCTGGACCGAAGACATTATAAATGTCCCAGCAAATCAATCCGACGAGATTCTGTAACTGTTAAATGCCATATCGAAATAATACTTAGTCGTGCTTATGTTCTCAGTTGAATTTATATTCTCTATTTATGTTCTCTATTTACATTCTTTATTTATATTCTCATGACAAACCGACGTATGTAGTGTTGTTTTCGTTTTAATGTCAACCTAACGTCAGAGCTTTACAAAGCAATTGATTATGTATACATATAAGAGCTTGTCTCCTGCCGCTGTCTTCTAGTTAATATTAAATTGTAAGAGACAGTTCATAATTAGCATAACAACTATTATAGATTGTGAAAGAATTTTCCTTTATTTATTAAAACGAGTAAACCACGATATCATACGAAATTTACAGTAACCAAAACAGATATGGACAGATATAAATCTGACAAAACTACAAAGCTTTTAAATCCAAATTAATTAATCATTAACAAACAGATATGGACAGATATAAATCTGCATTAATTAATTTGGATTCAAAAACTAACCTCATCATCTGTAGTTTTGTCAGATTTATATCTGTCCATATCTGTTTGTTGTAACATTAATTATTAATGTATCACATATTTATTTCCTTCTTATTATGCAAATTTGATTTCTTTTGCAATAAAGCAACATACACAATACACACAGTATCTTTAAACTTACATCATTTTTGTACGTGTCAAACTTGTCGATCAATCATTTCACTCAGAAATAATTGCGTGCTGCATTAATAATGCATTTAAAAGGACATTACAATAACAAATAAAAACAATGGGAAAATTAGAAAATAATGATTAATATTCAGTTGTGAGAGTAGCTCGGAAATGGAGCAGAAAAAGTATAAACACGAGTATGAATAACGAGATATCGGGATGAGAATGTGTACTTGTTATATCGAGCAATTACTTACGTTAATCTGAATTCATTGAGAACGGGACTGTGAATCAAAATCGCCAGCAAGAATCCTCTGTCTTCCAAGACCTTCCTCGAGGCTCGAGCTTTGACGCCTTTGACGTGAATCCTGGCTGACTTGAGTCTTAAGCAGGGAACACAGACTTTTGCATAACGCATAATACGTATGCATAAGAAAACTGATTGGTCTATTTCCTTATGCACATGTGTATGGACCAATCAATTTTCTTATGCTTACACATTATGCGTTGTACAGAAGTGTGTGCTCCCCGCTTTGCAGTCAATATCGAAACAGCCTGTTTATCAATAAAACATACATAGAAAAGTATATGCACTTTATTGCACTATAGTGCAGACATTAAAACGAAATATTGACCTTTAATTAATTTTTATTAGAATACAGTTGTTTTCTAAATAATAAAAATTATATCAACACTTTATCCAAATGATTCTGGAGCGATTGGATTAAGAAAAAATATTTTTTATATACTTTCTGCTAATTATACGCTTAATTGATTTTAATTAATTGTGACTATAGTATGGTTTTCCAAACTCTAAAAAGTGTTTTCCAAATATCTCCAAATGATTTCCAAACGATTGGGTAAGATAATTTTTAATAATTTTTAATTTGTTTGCCAACTATACGTCGGTCATGCGATGCGCTCCCGTCCATGCGATCCATGCGTGAAACGGAACGCACCCAGAGAGTGGCGACTTGCGCCTCTGCCAGGCGACCAAGCGCCGTGATTGGCTGGCGACTAGCGCCTCGAGTTAGGCGACCAAGCGCCGTGGTTGGCTGGCGACTCGCGCCTCTGCCAGGCGACCGAGCGCCGTGATTGGCTGGCGACCCGCGCCTCTGCCAGGCGACCGAGCGCCGTGATTGGCTGGCGACTCGCGCCTTGTGTTAGGCGACCAAGCGCCGTGAGTTGGCAAGCGTCTAGCGCTGTGTGCCGAGGCGTCCGTGCGCCGAGGTTGGCAAGCGTCTAGCGCTGTGTGCCGAGGCGTCCGTGCGCCGAGGTTGGCTAGCGTCTAGCGCTGTGTGCCGAGGCGTCCGTGCGCCGAGGTTGGCAAGCGTCTAGCGCTGTGTGCCAGGCGACCAAGCGCCGTGGTGGTCGGCAAGCGACTAGCGCTGTGGCCGGGCGACTCGCGCCGAATGTATCAGCTAGCGTCTTGCGCTGTAGCTGGGCGACTCGCGCCGTGAAGATCGGCAAGCGACTAGCGCTGTGGCCGGGCGACTCGCGCCGAATGTCTCAGCTAGCGTCTTGCGCTGTGGCTGGGCGACTCGCGCCGTGAAGATCGGCAAGCGACTAGCGCTGTGGCCGGGCGACTTGCGCCGTATCTATGCCCTTAAGGCCGTATCACACTAGCGATTGCTGTTGGCGGTTGTAGTCGCTGTTGCTGTTGATTTTGTGCGTCGACCAATCAGGGCGCAACAGCTCGCGGTTGCTGTTCGCTGTTACCGTTTAGGCTGAGGTCTATTTTTCGCGACAGCATCAGCGACAGCAGCCAATCAACGCCCAGTGCGGAGCCGGCGCGAACACAAGAGGATTTTAAAGGGAGCACGATGGCGCCGAAAAAAAGTATTTTTACGAACGAGTTGGATTTCCACCTTGTTGAGGAAGTTGAGCGGCGACCGATACTTTGGGACTGCACACTAGACATTTATAGAAGAAACGACTTAAAAGGCAATGGGACCAGGTCGCGACGGCCTTGGGGCCCAACTTCACCAGTAAGTTCATTTTCAGGTTATGTCAGATTGATGAATACTATTCACACTAAATAATGATGCAATTGCAATGCAGCATTTCTGTCCATTATAAATAAGTAATAACCGGTACATTTAGGACTTTGCATTATCATGAACTCTGTTTTGCATTGAAATTTCTTAATTGTGGTTGTGTGTTTGCAGGCGATTCTGTTGCAGATAGATGGAAAAATATTAAACAGACTTATATGAGTAACCATAAGAAGGTCAGGGAGTCTAAAAACAAGTGCAGTGGGGTGGACGGGGACGGCATTTATGTGCCCAAGTGGCACTTGTACAAAAAGCTTTTCTTCCTCGAAAAAGCCTGTGTTCAGGCCGAATCTTCGTCAAATCTGCCAGTAATCCAAAGTCAGACAGTCATGAGTACAGAACTGGTGAATATTTATTTTGATGAAAACCTGCAGGTAAGTGTTTTGGAAGTCAGTAATTTAGTAAACTATTTGCACATGTATAAATGTAATCTTCATTTTCTACTTCCAGATGTTTTCGAAAAATTCTGATGATCCAAACAATGAGATGTTTTCGAAAATTCCTGATGATCCAAACAATGATCTGTAACCTGTATATGAAGATGCTACAACAAATTCTCTGACCACCAATTCTTGTACTTCCTCAATGAGCCTTCCAAGTGCGTCAAGCGCCAACAGTTCTCGGCCTTTGACTTCACCTGTGCTTCTCCCTCCTGCCCGCCCAGCATCTGTCCCTTGCAACAATTTGTACGAAAACAGGGGAATCAAACGTAATAAATCAACTGCCATCATGGAAAAAGCAATCGATCTAATGCAAAAAGCCAATCAGCCACTGCCTCTTACTTCTCCTCAAGAAGATGATGCAGACATATTTGGCAACCTCGTTGCAACTCGCATTCGAAGTTTGGAAAAAGAAAAAAGAAAACAATGTGAAAATGAGATTTTGATGGTTCTTACTAGATATTAAATCATGTTTTTTTCTCCTCCAAACATTGAATGTACGTGGCAAAAAGATTGCCAAATAAAGTTCACACAATTTTATTCTTCGTTATAATTAGTATTAGTATTATTAGTATTATTATAAAACAGTATTTTTATTTCAGTCATGAGTTATGACCAAAAACATTGATTGTTAAGCTAAGAATGTGCAATTTAATTCTGTCCATTATTTTAGCCAAAAATGGTGCCAAAGAATTTACCTGACTTGCTGTGACTAGTATCCATGTTATAGATTTTTATAATGTAAAAAAAAGAGCACTCACAAACTCGTTATATGCCGACTGTAAATGGCAGCATTAGTTGTACGGATAATCAGAACTTGATTTATTTTTTAAGAATGGCTTTATGATTTACATTTTGTGTCACTAGTTTTAGTTGTATTCGTTTCCTATAACTAATTTTAATTATTTGGTAATTATTGTAATTAATTTTAATTAGTGCTATTAATTAATTGTCTAATTTTAAATTGGTATATTGTAATAAAAATGCTTATTATACAACTTATACTTTTATTTGGTTCAGTGGATATAACCATCACATACCTTCATATTATCACTTTATCTATACAGGTCTACATTAATAATATCACCACAAGTTTATCCAAGTTTTTGCAATGTTAATAATTAGTTTATTTTGCATACATCTATGTCTATGTTTACGCCATTAGAAATTAACCATTTTTATTTGCCATGGTACAGCTCCCACTGTATTAAAATATGCACACACACATGTCTCTCAATTGCATGGCAGGATTGGAATGTCTGTTTCCGCCCTGATGAACAAAGTTCACAATGCCTTGTACTGGCTCATTGCGCCAATCTCCAAACCTTATTTCGCCTCCAAATACATCCTCTTCATCGAGGAAGGTAGGTGGAGTGTACATTGCTCGCCCGACGACTTGAGACCGCAGCATATTGTGCAAGCAACAACATGCAAGAACGATCTCCTTTGCACAGTGGGGGTCGTATCTCATTGGACTTCGAAATATCTGGAAACGGGCTCCCATTACCCCAAAAGTGTTTTCGGAGCATCTGCGAGCTCTTGAAAGCCTCGAAGAAAAATTTATACTAATTATTATATATTTTGAAATACTACTGTTTTCGTAATAAATCTCATAAAAATCAGACCTACCTATAGTTAAAAATTTTTCTGTCAATACGTCCGGTGCATGAAGACCCAGGGTAAGGTATGAGTATATTCATAGATAGCGGAAATCCCTCATCACCTACAATGACAAAGGGAAATTCAGTTTCTGTGCCGGGCAAAGATGCTGCAGGAGGGATTTTCAATGAATTGCTGCCAATGTGAGCTTTCAGAGTGGACTTGTTCCAAATGCCAGAGTCATTAATCCGGCCATTAGTGCCTACATCCACGTAAATGAAACGGAGCTGGGCGTCTACCAATGCCAGTAGCACAATACTGTAACTGTCTTTATAGTTATAATAAAGGGAGCCAGAATTTAGAGGTGGATCAATCAGAACATGCTTCCCATCAAAGGCTCCGATACAGTTAAAAAAATTCCACCTCTCTCCAAAATCAGTAGCTACAACTTTCCATTCTTCTTCGCTACTTGGTAACTTCAAATAATCCACTTGCAGGACTTTGATCAAAGCAGAGCAGGTGTCTCTGATAATACCAGAAATGGTACTTTGTCCCAGACGAAAGCTGAGCGATAAAGACTCCTGTGTCTCACCTGAAATCAAAGCTCAATTTCATAATTGGTCACTTAAGGTTTTGGTATATTTCTTTTGTGATGAAAATATACATTACCTGTAGCTAAATGTCGCAATGTAACTGACAACCTTTCAGCAGGTGAGATACATTCCCGCAAGCGCGTATTTTGTTTCTGAATTAGAGGAGTAACCTTTTGAAGCAGGAATTCGAATGTATTTGTGTCCATTCGAAGGCACCTGGACATGAGATTAAAATAAAATTACTTGAGTTTAGATGTAAAAAGAGGTTATTTCAAAAAGTAAATACCATTATTATACATTAAAAAATACCTGCGAAAGGAGGAGGGTCCCTAAGGCCTGTTTTTGGCAACCCCTTCAAAATTGGACCAAAATGGCTGAAATCACTTCCTTATACCCTTGGAAGTAATATTTAGTCAATTCCAGCCTAAAACGGAAGTATTTAGAGTGTATACTTCAAGTATACATGGTGCATCAGCGTGCCCGTATCAAGCATTTCTTTGGAAAACTAAGCGTTTTTGAGAAAAATGTTTCAGATAAAAGTTGTATGGTTTCAAGGGGGACATAAGATGGTGTCATTGGTTTGACCTTGGATAGTCATTTGAAGGTCACGTGAATGTCGATTTCAATATTTTATATAGAACCTCCTATTTTTACATATCTTGTAGCTTATCTCGAGAGCTTTCCAAACACTATCGTAGATCACGTAAAAACACTTATTACAAATACTTCTGAAAAAAATGACTGACGTATTTTCTGCCGCAAGGCTAAATACAAAGTTTGAAAAGAACTGTTTTAAGAACTGTATGCACCTTTTTGAGCAACTACGATCCCTTAAGCTTTTAATTCAATAGACCAGGTTCTGCTTATGTCCATGGCCTTATATCGGACCCTATCTCACATCTTAATGTCAGAGATACACAAAATGCGTGTATGCGTGTACCCAGGGACCTGGTTACGATAAAAATAAAACTAGTTCTTGTCAGAGCTGCTTCTCGAGATTTTCTTATTACGCAAAAAGATATCTTGTTATTTTTGAGTTTTTCTTTATTTTTCTCCTTCTTTAGTTTTTAATCTTGCATAATTATTCAGATTTGTTCTACAGTGAATTGCAATTCATAATTAGGCGTTCCAATATGGCAGAAAATATTAATGTTCCTGCAAACGAAACAATAACTATTCCTTTTAGTAGACCATCTATGACACATAAATGCATTATCTGCAAAGCTAAGTCGCCGCTTGTTGTTGTACCTTCCCTGGCTAAACTTCGGGTTTTTGTTAAGCGTGGATTGATAATTCACGGAAGGGCACGATGTTGCAAGAGACATTTAAATGGCAGTTTTTTTAACGTCACTGATTCAAATAGTATTAAAGCAGTTTCTGATACAAGTACATTAAGTGCATCACAGATAACTGATCTGCTAAATGACCTTCGTGCTTGTGTGGAGAGAGGGTTCTTAGATTTTGAAAATCCTGGAGCATTGAGTGATATTGATTACCACCGACTTACCGGAATATCTGGCGCAAACTTCGACAATCTTTTCAGTTATGTGAAAAGTGAAATCCGTAGTACGCTTGCAAGAAGTGCACGTACTTGTATTGCAATTCTTCTTATGAAACTTAGAACTGGACTATCCCACTCAATTCTTTCAACCCTCTTTGGTTTGCCTAGAAGAACAATAGGTAAGGCAATTCACTCTGCTAGAAAAGCACTTTTGAAGTGCTTTGTTCCTATGCATCTCGGTTTGGATCACATAACGAGAGACGATTTCATAAAAGAGCATACTAGGAATTTGGCTAAGGATTTATTGCAGAAGGCAAAGATGTAGCAATCTTAGTAGCAGATGGGACATATGTTTACATCGAAAAAAGTAGCAATTACTCTTTTCAACGAAGGACTTACTCTCTACATAAAGGAAGACCTCTAGTCAAGCCTATGATGATGGTCAGTACCACTGGGTATATTTTAGAAGTATTTGGCCCTTATTTTGCGGATGGGAAAAACAATGATGCAAGTATACTGAACAATTTGGTGAAGCAGACACGTTCTCGCCTTTTGCAATGGATAAATCCTGAAGATGTGCTGATTGTTGACAGAGGATTTCGTGATGTGATTATGACTTTGGAGGAGTATGGATTAATTCCAAAAATGCCAAACTTTTTACAACAAGGAAGTCAACATGATACTTTGAGTGCAAATGAATCCCGACTTGTGACCGCGATACGTTGGGTTGTTGAAGCTGTAAACGGGCTACTAAAAACGTGGAAAATGCTTGCTCAAGTTATCCCCAATAGTCAAATTCCCTATATTGATGACTTTGTAAGGATTGTGGCTGCACTTTGTAATGCTTATAGACCGCCAAGAGTGGAAGCATCATCACCAGATGATGAAATAATTGCGCAAAGAATGCTTGCTCGAAGTAAGAAAACGAATGATCTCCAAAAATATATAGAGGACAATGGATGGATTAGAAGGTCAGTTATTTGGAGAAAAATTGAAAGCGACTTCAGTTGCAGATTTTCCACGTTTGACATTGGATGATCTTCACAAAATCACCATTGGAGTATACCAACTAAAACAAGCGTCATCTTATGCTAGAGAACATATGTCGGATGATGGTAATTACATTCTCTATGTGCACCAAGAAGAATCGGACATTTTAAGAGTCAAATTGCAATCACGGCATACATCCTCAAAACAATACCAACTTTGGATTCGGCACGAAAGAGACAGTTTTGACCCTATAAGAGGCTGGTACTGCCAATGCAAAAATGGTGCGCGGACGGTAGGATGCTGCGCACACATTGCATCTGTATTGTGGTACCTAGGTTATGACAGGCATCAAGTAAATGCACCACGATATCACAGTGATGTGTACCCGGATTATTTGTTAGACGCAGCCACTTGGTCGGAGACGAGGAATCAGAAAAAGAAGAAGATGAAGAAGAACAATAATTCAAGCACCCCAAAAGGTGAGAGGCAAGGAGGACTCACCTTAACCAAGCACCCCAAAAGGTGAGAGGCAAGAAGACTCACCTTAATCAAGCACCCCAAAAGGTGAGAGGCAAGAGGACTCACCTTAACCAAGCACCCCAAAAGGTGAGAGGCAAGAGGACTCACCTTAATCAAGCACCCTAAAAGGTGAGAAGCAAGGAGACTCACCTTAATCAAGCACCCCAAAAGGTGAGAGGCAAGGGGACTCACCTTAATCAAGCACCCCAAAAGATGAGAGGCAAGGAGACTCACGTAAATCCAACACCCCACTCTACGTGGCTTCTTAAAGGAAGATTACGTTTACGATTTTACTGTTCACGTGTGGAGAATCAACAAGAATAAATAATATGATTTCAATCTCGGATCTCCTTAAGTAACGTTTCTACAAATCTATGTGTAAGAAGCCTCATAACTCGCAAAGTACTTAATGAAAAATGACTTAGTTATAAGTGTTTTGGAAAGCTCTCGAGATAAGCTACAAGATATGTAAAAACAGGGGGTTCTATATAAAATATTAAAATCGACATTCACGTGACCTTCAAATGACTATCCAAGGTCAAACCAATGACATCATCTTATGTCCCCTTTGAAACCATACAACTTTTATCTAAAACATTTTTTTCAAAAATGCTTAGTTTTCCAAAGAAATGCTTAATACGGACACGCTGATGCACCATGTATACTTGAAGTATACACTCTAAATACTTCCGTTTAGGCTGGAATTGAATAAATATTACTTCCAAGGTTATAAGGAAATGATTTCAGCCATTTTGGTCCAATTTTGAAGAGGTGCCAAAAACAGGCCTTAGGGACCCTCCTCCTTTGTTTGGATCTTCTAGAGATAGTTCTAGAAAGAGATTGTGATGAAAACCCTGACGTTTCCTTCGAGCCACCCAAGGCCTCACCCACATTTTTCGATTTGAAGTTTCTTCAATAAAACTCTGGGACAATAATTCCGAATAATGCTGCTATACGTAGATTTCGCCGCGCTCTTTCGACGTAATACTGGTACTGCTTCAACTTTTACTCATTTTAAGCTAAAGAGATTGTCTTAACAAGACTACTTGGGTAAAATTCACTTCTTTCTTAGTCAACACTACGAAAAATGTTGATAAAGGCTTTGAACGCCGTCAGCACGGACCGCCTCAAACAACAGCTAGTGTGATTGAACGAACAGCGGCGCCAACCGCAACAGCGACCGCAACCGTCAACAGCAATCGCTAGTGTGATACGGCCTTTAGGCGACTAGCGCCTGAAAATATCTGATTCGGTCCCGTAGGGGGTCTCCATTTATACTAGTTGGTACCGAACTTTAAATTTGAGATAATGCGAGGGCGATGCGACGCCTAGCGGCGTTACCGCGAACTGCCGGTATTGCAGGCACCGCGCGGGCGTGTGCCGTTAGTGGCGTATGCCGCCACAAATTGAATATATGATATAATATTTTTCTTAATGTCGGATGAATGTCCCAGAAACCAGTGCCGGCTTATTACGAAATTTTGTGTTCGTAAATATATTTATGAAAAAAGTATATTTATAAAGTTAAAACATCCTTATCAAATCTTTACAAGGGCCTCACTAGACAAAAATAAAGAAACTTTTCTTATGGCTTCCCTAATAAATAGTCATAGTCATATATATAGTACATATCAAATTATATCATTAATACCCAATGATCTCATTAATATATTACGTAATCTTCGATGTCCTGAAAATGTAGTAATACATAAATATTTCCGTTGATTAAAAAATGGGAAATTATACATATCACAAACATACCAAAGAAATTTAGAAACTCAATCTTATATTATTCAATATGTAAACAATAATCTATTTCTATTAAGATCAATTATTTATTTGATTAAAATTAGTAATTGTAACTGCATAAGACTTTGTCGATGAAATGGAGATCATTACGCTGTAATAAAAAAAATTATAACAGACTATATATATTACATGTTAAAGGAGATAATCAAGAGACACGGTAGTGTCTCGCGCCAAGTACACGCGGAGCGAGACCGACCGTGACTCTTTTACGCGACGCGACGGGTTGCGAGTACTCGAGATGTTGAGATCTCGATAACGAGTGAACGGATCAAGTTCTAAGTAGGCTTGATCGATAGCTTGGTGTCGAATTAGGGGGGGGGGGTTTCTCTTATAATATTCCGCTACGTGCCCTACGAGCGGAGATATTGCGACGCAAAGTCCAAATGTGAAAATTTATTTTTAAGATACTTCTTCTTCTTCTACGTCGACCGCCCTCATCTCAATATATAACAGAGAAATGTCACTTTCACTTTTTCGACACTGGCGGCTAGCGGTGTTAGTATCGCAGTGCAGTACAGTGCAGACAGTGCGTTTAGCGCGCTGTTAGTCAGTTTAAGATCAGTCATCATCAGTTACACAGTATATACAGTAGCGCAACTCTCCCGATTTCAGCGTGGATGAAAATGAACTGCACATGCGCGTGCGAGGTATGTAACCAATCAGAGCACTGATATTCTGTCTCACTTCTGCTCACTTCCTTTCTGTATTTTCGCTCTCTGTCAGCACCGTTGAGATGCTCGAAGGACATTTAAATGGCCGTTCAATAGAAAGTGGCGGCAACGGACATCTGATGTGATCTGATGCGAGAAATACAGTGATAAAGTGATAAGTCCTTAGTGAATAGTGTACAGGTGTTTAATAAACGGTGCAAGAAAACCGAGAACAAATTATTTTCCTTACGGAGAATAGTTAATCTGTACAAAAATTGTACAGATTCTCGATTCTCTTAAAGGAAAAGCACTTTGGTCTTAGCTTTGTTGCAGGTATTTGTGAAGAAATCTTGAGGGAAATTCTGGGAGAAAAAGATGGCCCATCAATCAAGCACGTGGTGTGTTGTTAGGGAATGCAATAAAAATATTGTGGAAAAACGACATTTTTTTCGGTTTCCAAAGGAACATGAAAGGCATAATAATTTTATTTCATTTATTAATTATTGTTTTTTAAAACAAGTATAAATTGACATATAAAATACTATTTTAATATTTCTAAATGTATGTATATTATTATGTGCATGCATATGTATATATTATTACAATATTTCTTTACATTATTTACAAATTGGAATAATATTTACAGATGGTTGCAATGGATACGTGCGTGTGACAGATTAGATTTGGAAGCAATGGGTGCAAAATATGGCCATCGCAATTACCGATTGTGCCACTTACATTTGAAGAAAAGTAGTACAAGATAAGTAAGAGTAGAGCTCATCTTCATCCAGATGCTGTAACCAACAATATTTTTTGGAAGAAGTAAGCTCATACACATCTTATAATGTACATTGTTTTCTATTATAAATAATGTAGTTTTTTATATTCAATATTATATTACGTATTAAACAATATTAAACAATATTTTTGATAATATACACATTAATTAATGATATTGAATATAATTTATAGCAATGCATTTATAACAACATCAGAAAAATGAGAAGAGTGATGAAGAGCTACCTGAAGAAGAAAATATTATATTTTACAACAAGAGGAAACGAATAGGTACTTAAATATCTGAAAATGTATTTATCTTATTCTGTTACAGACAGTATAATTAACTTTTTTTAGATATTTTTTATTTAGCAATGAAAAGTAATATTACACTACAATGGTATGTTTCAGTGACTTGCAGTTGAAATCATTCCTGCCTACGGAGCAGATGTTAAAATGTGATAAAGATGTTACAATCTAAACCGTACGTTTTTTTATATATATACATACAATATTATTTTTGTAATAGTATTTCTTTTATACAGTTTTTTATATCATCAGTCTGTAGATTTGATTAAACGTACAATTTATTAAATTCCATTTTTCCATTTTATTTTTCCTTTTTTTTAAATTGCATTCTGCATTTAATAACAAAATATAAATAATTCTACGGGAGAGTAATATATTTATAACCTTTGTTCTTAGTTTAAGGGGGGCATCCCCATGTGACGGCCGTTTTTTTTAGCTTTCTGCGGGATTTTTTTTGACGAACAATAAAACATAGAACTTCACACTTTTTACCATTTATTATTAACATTTCACAGCTAGTAACTCAAAATTTTTTTTAGGCAAAATTCTCACTCAATTATGAGTTAAAGGCACTCATGTCGAAAAAAAGTTTGCAAGCGGCGTCCATGATCAGGCTGATCGGCTTATCTGAAATCAAAAAATCAAACAGTATTTAATCTGTGAAACTATGGCTATCGCCGGAAACTAGGATAATTGAAAAATGTCAAGCCGTTATTTTTTTTTATGACAAAAATGATCACAAAAAATCATGCCATTTGTAAATCAAATTTTTGAAAACGTGTAAAATATTCAATTTTCAATATTTTCAAATAATCCTAGTTCCAGCGATAGCCATAGCTTCACAGATTAGAATACTGTTTGATTTTTTGATTTCAGATAAAGCCGATCAGCCTGAATCATGGACGCCGCTTGCAAACTTTTTTTCGACATGAGTGCCTTTAACTCATAATTGAGTGAGAATTTTGGCCTAAAAAAATTTGAGTTACTGCTGAAATGGTAATAAATAAATGGTAAAAAGTTTGAAGTTCTATGTTTTTATTGTTCGTCAAAAAAAAATCCCGAAAAAAGCTTAAAAAAAACGGCCGTCACACGGGATGACCCCCTTAACATGTCTGCATATAAATATAAGGGATACATGCATATATAAGATAATTTTAAATAAATAAGGTTATCAATGCTATTCTCTATTTAATTACAATATAATATTCAAATATAAGTTTTCAAGATTTTATAATAAATATTGGTTAATTTTATTTTTATATATTTTGGTTATTGACATTTCTGAAGTTGTAATTAATACTTCAGCTTTACTATCTGTTTTTTTTGCTATAATATATGTATATGTTATGCATAGGAGCACGTCCAGCAGCACACGCATAAGAAGAGAAGAAAGTCCGCGGAAGAAAAATTGCACAACGCATTGCACGATTACAAGGGAGGGTAAAAACGCTGGACGAAAGAAACAGACGGCTTCAGAAGAAAGTGAAGATTTTAACTATAAGGAAGAAGAAATCAGAAAAGAGAAGCTTAAGGACCATGAGATTTTACGTCAATTAGGCTGTAAGTTTTTTTCTCCAACTTTCGCACGATTGTTATCTGCCCAAATTGATGCGCAAATTAAAAGCAAACGTGGAAGACGGTATACTTCTGAATTTAAACAATTCGCTTTAGGGATATACTTTCTAAGTCCGCGATGTTATAAAGAACTTCAAAAAGAATTAGCATTACCCGCCATACGCAGTCTACACAAGTTTACACAAACGTGGCAATCAAACCCGGTTTAAATGATAAATTTTTGATGTATTAGCTGTAAAGTTAAATTCATTGCCACTATTAGAACGTCATTTCATTTTGTGCATAGATGAAATGAGTCTACAAGCTCATTTATTTTACAATGTTTCGCTAGATGAAATAATTGGTTTTCAAGATACCGGTAATGATCAGAAAGAACCGTTACCTGCAAAAAGTGTTTAGTTATTATGGCACGTAGCATTGCAGGTGATTGGAAACTTCCCTTTGCTTTTGTTTTGTCGAGAATGCATGTAAATCTAATATATTGAAACCTATTCTATTTGATGTTATACGTAAATTACAACATTGCGGTGCTACTGTGCATGCTTTAATTTCGGACATGGGATCTAACTTTACACAACTATCCCGAGAATTAGGTATTTCTGTACAAAATTCAATCTTTTAGTCGACGGACATGAGATACTATATATATTCGATACTCCGCAATTTAATGAAAAGAACTCGTGATAATTTGTTGAAACACAATATACAATTTGGAAATAACAAAGTTGCTGCATGGGATCATATTATTGAATTTATAACAGAGACAGTAAACAGTGGATAAAATTGGCCCCAAAGTTAACTACAAAGCATATCGAGCCAAATAATTTAGATAAAATGAGAGTATCATACGCTGTTCAAGTTCTCAGTAATCGTATGTGTGCAGGCATGTGCACTTACTTGTCCTTGGGCCTTCTTCCAAGCGCAGCAGTTGGAACAATAGATTATATCGGACCATTTTGATAAATTATTCGATATTTTAAATTCTTCTAGTTTAAATAGTCCAAAGGATATGCGCAAGTATTTACAGGAAGCGAAAAACAAATTAAATTTCTAGAAGAAATGTTATGTTTGTTAAAAACTATTAATGTAATTAATAAGAATGGATCTCGTGTAAAAGTTAATTGCTTCGAATGTTGGCAAATAACTATCAATAGCATGATGCAACTTTGGGAAAAATTAAAATGTCATAATTTTCCACATATTCGGACACGAAGAATCAATCAAGATTGTTTAGAAAATTTCTTTGGCTGTGTTAGACAACAAGGCGGTAATTCTGTAAATCCGACACCGATACAATTTAGTCGTGCCTTTAAAAAATTATTTAGTATGAAGATGTTACAACATTCAGATACGCAAAATTGTGCTGCAGATACTGATCGCATGTTAAGTTTAGTTGGTGTGTCATGTTCGAATCCGTCTACTTCCTCAGAATTTATTCCATCTACGCCACGTGTAATTTTAGATATTCCTAATCACGATTATCATAACATGGAACTACCAGAAGAAAATGCCTTTAAATATGTTTGCGGATATTTAATTAAAAAATGTACAGAATTGCATACATGTGAAGCGTGTACAGATTATGTAAATGAAAATATGACTGTCTTAGATGATACTACTTTGTATTGTTCCTTCCGAGCTTACAATACAGAGGAAAATCTTTTGGAAAATTAAATTTACCAAGTAATAATTTTTGTGCTTACATACATCAATTAGAAGAAATATTTGTGAAAACGTTTGAAAGTAATTGCTTTAAAAAAAACATTGGTATCTATTTATTTCAACTTGCACAGAATGTAACTTTCGAAGCGCCGTGTCCACATTTCCCAACAATTTATTTAATAAAATTATTTTTTCGTATGCGCATTTATTATACTTTAAAACAACATAATAAGGCATGTAAACGTATTGGTAAAAGAAACAGAAAACTTTTGAATATTTTACATTTATAAGTCTTTGCTTTCATATATAAGATATATTGCTTTCTTTATATCACACACACATATATATATATATATACATAGACAGTTTTATTTTTATACACCATTACTAATATGTATTTCTTAAGTGTATGACTGATTGTGAAATTGTATTTGCGAGCATATACCGTGTTTATATATGTTATAACAGTTTGTGGTCATGGTTATAACAACTCTTATAATTTTCTTAGTCTTTATTTTCTGTTTGCATGCTATGTTTATTATAATAAATAGATTTTATAGTTACATACGGTGTTATAAGTATTAAATATTAAATTTTTAACTGTAAATATTAAGTTACTTTCTTTACTACTCTTTCTTTGGTTTGTACTGAGGTGGATCGAGTAACTGAAGTACGGACTAATGATTGAGTTGGACACAAGAAATTAATAAATATATTTTAGGTATAGGAATATTAGGAGTCAAGACATTTTGTTATGTTTTACAAATTGCGTATTTTTATTATTGTATATTTTCAACTTTAGTATGACATTCTTTTATTTTCATTTATTAATATTTGTCAATGTAAATTTCTGTTTTATATATGTATGCTTGGAACTGACTTTGTTACTTATATACATACATATATTAATTACTATGTGTTTTCTATCTGGCCGTATTAACCCCGGTGTGGGGCTAGGTACCATTATAAAGGAAAAAGATTTACTATGTGTTTGGTTGGTGTAAGCTATCTATGATCTCTTCTCTTTTAACTATTTTTTTCACTATTTGCATATTGTACTTGTTTTATATATTTTGTGAAATTGTACACTAAAATAAAATTTTTTCAAAGAAATATGATCTTAATATACTCTATTTGCATTTTTATACACACTATCTTTTACTTAAACTATATTTAACATTCTTTTTACATCTTATGCACTTTTTATTATTTATTATTTTGTTTTACTATTCTTTAATTTGCATGATATTTACATATATATTATTGTATTATTTATATAATTAAGTCTTTGTATGTTTTGTTTATTTTTTTATTATTTAATAATTTTTATATTTTTTTTCTTTTTTGTTTTACAGAACATTGCCAACACGAGTCATCAACTATTTACATACTTTTTATCTGCTTTTTAAAAGAGCATGTAACAGATTTAACTTTTATTAGTTCTTTCATTTCGTTTACTTTGTTATTGCAATTATCATTGCAGAAATCATGTAACTTGACAGTTTATACATTTGTCACATATACATATACCTATATACATATACATAGTTGTCATTGTGAATAAAAAAATTAGATAAAATTAAGTTACAAGTTGTATTATATAATTTTCTTAATATTTCCTTGATATTTCCTTTTGTTACCGTTTAAATATTGATAGCATAAATAATTTATTGATTTGTGTTATACAACTCGTGTATAACACGAAGAAGTAATATGGCACATTAGTACAATTGCTATACAAATTATTAAAATTTATCTGTAAATATATCTGTATATATATAATTAAAAAATATATAGTGCCAATAAATAAATATATAGCGCGCGTCTGATTGTACATCATGTTTTATTTGTATCTCAAATGTAACCCTTGTTGTTTATGCATGCGTTTCCGCGCGTTATAACGCACGTCAAACATGCGTCTCCATACATTATCCCAATCAAATACGTGCTTTTTTCAAACGCGCGCGTCTGACACGCAACGATAAATTAGAAAGAGAGAGAAACTTATAACAGTGAGAAGAAGTGAGACAGATTATCGGTGCTCTGATTGGTTACATACCTCGCACGCGCATGTGCAGTTCATTTTCATCCACGCTAACATCAAAAGCGCCGACAGAGAGTTGCGCTACTGTATATACTGTGGCTGCTCTTCTCCAGTGTCGGCAGTGTCGGCACTGGCCACACTGGCGCAATAGCACAGTCGCACTAGTCGCAGTGACGCCTTGACGCTAAATCACGCCTGATCCAGAACGGTGTTGAACAGTGCTTATCGGTTTAGTTACTCGTTGAAAAGTAGAGGTAGAAAAGTAGACAATCGTCGAACGAGTTGAGGAAGTTTAGGTGTTTGAATGGTACGAGAGTTAACGATAGAACATTAAGAAGAAAAAGAAGCTATTCGACAGGATATAGGATCCAAATCTATTTCGCCGACGGTCTGAATGAAGGTTCGTCGCGTGTGGCGTGAATTCAATTCGACGTGATAAAGGTATTCGACGTAACAAAGGTGAGATTATTACGCTCCGCGGAATTACATCTTCGATGTGTCGTCGAGCTAAGCAGGGCGAAACGTTTCATATCCGCGGCGCTCGATCACGCTATATTATACTATTTACTCAAGCGAAAGGATAAAACCGAACGAGCCAGTGGCCAGTGGTTACTATTGTTCATTGTCACAGTATATACCATTGTAAGGCTCTTAAACAATACGGGGAACTCTTGAGTGAGTTGCGATTAGCGTATTGAGACAATAAATGCACGTATAAACACATCTCATGTTACACGAAGAATGTTATGCGTCGCAAAGAACAGCGACGGGGGGTACATGTGTGTGAGAGAAAGAAATTGTAAATATGTAAAAAAGATACAAGCACGATCCAAGGAGAACGTATAGCGTTTTAAGCCTGATCTACAATGTGTTCTTTGTTTCCTGTTTTCTACTCTTAACCTCTTTTTGCGACTACCTCGTATTTCGCAATTCGGTCAGGCGTTTAATTGTTTGCATTTGTAGTAGAAATATATCTGACAATTGCGCGTGAAAGCGACAGATTCGAGGAAAATATTGAAGGAATTGTTCAGATTTGTTTTCTCGGTTGGAATAATTTCGTTCTATTGTCGTTGTCGTTATCCCACAAAACGGACGATTGGATCATGCTTGGAAGGGACAATCCTAGGAAGCTGTAATAAGCAAATAATTGTCGAGGAATGCTGTCTCCAGGTGTTTTAATTTCACTAAAAACTGGCTGTTTTTGTTTGTAATGTTGCGTGGCAATGAATTCCGGTAAATGGCAAAGAGGAAAAAAATCAATCGCGATTATAGTGGGCCACCACAAAGCTAATTTCATTTATTTACAAATATTTCAGGCGTATTGATCAATTACTCTTCATTTCTACCAATATAGTTTAACTTCAATCTCGGTTTAATTTACTTTTTATCTCGTTTTACTTAGAATTATAATTTTAGAAATTCTACTTTTTAGTCCCGTTCTTCTCTCGCCATTCTCGACACTACATCGCTTCCTTCCTTTTTGTCCCCCACGCACGCGCACTAGCGAGAATTTATTATGATAGAGGCGGGAAATAGCGAGCATTTTATAATGGCGCATTCTATAATATTTAAATAAAGGCTATTAAAAAGTAATATAAGTAATACGTAGTAATGATTGGGAAAAGAAACACGAAAATTACACGAGAGGACACGAAGTCATTGATGCCCAAGAGATGAACAAAGAACTCAGGATGTATCAAGAAGCAAGAAAAACAAATACTCGGTCGAGGTACACCTTAACTCTTCGTAGTCACACTTCTCTAGAATCCCGTGTTAGTCAAACTGGGTCATATGGATCCAGTTGATCGGGTTCGAATAATTCTGGAGCATACCTTGAACATTCTAGAATATAAAACAACTGCGGTTTTGTGAGAAATAAAATGGCAACATATTTAGCTGATATTTAGATCCAAATGAATGTGGGTCCAGTGGACCATGTGCTACTACGAAGGGTTAAATACTTTCATATTAGAAATAATGTCGATGGGACGAGATTTATCTTCAAGCGAGCAAATTTCTTAGATCTCGTGTCTCAGATAAATCGCACGCCTTTCCCAGACACGTTTTCGTCGAGGAAGTTAAATTCCCGACGCGAGAAAGTACAAATTACCCCTGACTTTTGCAGCAAAGCGTATATAGTTACATCTCTCGCGTTAAGGGTCGATTTCACCGTCTCTGATTACTTCGTCTCTTTCTAATGTTTGTTTCTGTCAATGTAGATTAACTTTAATCTCGGTTTGACTTACGTTTCATTTCTTTCTAATTTTTAGAACTAAAGAGAGATAAAAAGTAAATTAAACCAAGATTAACCTTTAGAGGGCGGGAAAATTTTGGTTCAAATCGACTTTTCATTTGACCCAAAATTTATATATAATTTCAACGGATTACTCATTCTAAGTTTCCAACCTGACAGGTGGTCGATATTTCGACCACCCCCGCCCTCTAAAGGTTAAAGATAATTTACATTGATAGAAATAAACATAAGGGAGACAGAAAGAGATGAAGAGTGAGTTTAATCGGAGGATCAAGTTAATCAGAGACTGTGAAATAATAAGACGGAATAAAATATTTGCATGCAGCGTCATAAATCGTCTGGACAGTTCCACATAGTCTAATACCACGCATAAGCTGTTCTTGGAGATTCTAAGAACGAACACAGAATGATCATTTCAATTATTGACTTTAGTTGTTTTTCAATGTTCAACGAAAGTCAGCTTTCTAATATAAAGATTATTACAACAATTGATTACAATTTACATGCCTAATCTTGCATTAGAAATTGCATTGTGTGTTATTATTGAATTGTGCTTTCATTTTTGATTTATTAATGTCTCATACTTGTATATAATTAAATATTAATAATTTCATCCTATATGCTTTTCGCATTTCAGATAATATATATAAAATATCACAAACTTTTTTTGATAAAACATGTAATGCAGCATCATATATATTGTGTTATAGAGATATTCCATCATGGCAAAGTCAGTTAGGACCGCACAGGAATGGAAAGAGAAGGGTAACGAAGAGTTTAACAAAGGCAATTGGTCAGAAGCCTTGAGTCACTACACAAATGCACTTAAACTAGTAAAAAACGACAACACTGAGAAAGGAATATACTACAAAAATCGAGCTGCCGCATATTTAAAGTTGCACGTTTACGAGAAAGTTATACAAGACTGTAACAGTGCGTTAAAGATATGTTGTAATAAAGCATTGTATCGCAGATGTCAAGCACTAGAAGCGCTAGACAGATTCGAGGAGGCATATCGGGATGCGGAAATTATTATTTCATCCGAACCCAATAACAAAGTTATTCAGCTCGAAGCGACGCGCTTACTTGAACTTGTACAAGAACGTCGTAAGGAAAATGCAAGTATTAGTGTCAAGATAAATATAACTACTATATAACAATGCACAACTCGCTAGAGATGATAATTTGGTTTGTATGTAGATGATGTAAAAATTGTAATACATTTTTTTTATACTGGATATATTAAGTTTTTTTGTTTGATTCAATATCACATAAAATTTGATAAACGTATTTAAGTTTTGGTTTTTTTTATTACATAATTATTAATTATTGTTTGATAGTCTGCACATCCTGTATGGATAAGAATCAAGTCACACAAATATAATCTTTTACAGTTAGTACATATTTTTATTCTATATTATATTCAAGTATAAGCTTAATTTTGCTTCACATTAGATATCACAAATGATGGATTTAGCATTTAACATGAGCGCAGATAAAAAGAAACGTGAAACTGCTATGATTAATCTGCTTGAGCTCGCACGTGACGAAGCTGGTGCCGAGGAGATTTTCAAAAAGGAAGGTGTATCCAAAATCGCTCAACTTGTGGTAGTTGAAAGAAACGAGGAAGTGATTTGTAGCGCTATTCGTATTTTAGGCGAGTTATGCCAAAACAATATTAGTCGAACCGAGTCCGTTGTAAAATGTGTCGGTTTGCCTTGGTGTCTGGAAATTATGAACAGCACATCTACAGAGAGAGTCAACGCGTCTCAATATTGTTTCCAGGTAAATATGGAGTAAAACGTGGATGTTGTACACGTATTTCAGTAATTAAAAATTTATTGCATATTTCGGTTTCAGAATATATTCAACACTTACAGTGGCATGAGTGAAAAACCCGATTCAAAACCCGACGAAGCGTTGTGCAAAGCGCATAGAAAAGAAATTGACACGATTCTGTCGTGTTTGCTGAATAGTGTAACGAGTAGAACGATAACGGGTCTTGCTAGAGACGCAATAATACAACTTATTATGCGTAACATTCATTTCG
The DNA here is from genome assembly GCA_030770225.1 of Temnothorax unifasciatus. Lineage (NCBI taxonomy): Eukaryota > Metazoa > Arthropoda > Insecta > Hymenoptera > Formicidae > Temnothorax > Temnothorax unifasciatus. Next base: position 311,796 of record JASTWK010000158.1, on the reverse strand, counting down.
TAACTGCATTAGACTGGGCGGAACGATTTTTCAAACTTTGCGGTCTGCAAAAACTGATGGAGGTTGCCAGTGAAATGGAGGAATACAAATGTGAATCTTCGATGGACATTACGTTTTCCACCCGAGCTATAATCAGTGTGTGTTTAGCAAAGATATATGAAAACATGTACTATGACACTAAGGAAAAATTCAGCAACACCATTAATGAATTTATTAAAGATAAATTGCTGTCGCCTAATACAGAATCCAAGGTATTTTCTTCTAAGATATTTTTTGATTATTTAAATTATTTAAAACTAGAGGGTCATCTTTTTAATTAAAGCGTCTTACAGCAATTTAAATTCTGCTTTTTAAAGCAAAAATTTTCAAATATACTTTTTTTTAGTATTGTATATTCTGCTCTACATTAAAATGCAATTGTATATAACAGAGTTTAATCGAAATTTATTGGAGAATGTGACTTTTTCATTTATATATTTTTTCTGAAACTTAATTTCTCTTATTTTCTCTAACCAGAAATTTCTCCTATTTTTAACCAAAATCAAATGAAATTACCTGCATATTAATATTTTTGTAATTAATTATTGTTTCACAAAACGGTTCGTAAATTAATCAATTGCTTTACAGGTGCGTGTAGTAATAGCGATAACAACCTTAATATTCGGCCCGTTAGATGTTGCAAACGCAATTATTTTCAAAGAAGGGATGGTTGACATGATCCTCGCTATGGCGGAAACGGATGACGTGTTAGAACAGAAAGTGGTTTGCGAATGTATCGTTGCGGCTGTGACCAAATATAACGAGGCCAACGTGTTTATATGTCGAGGTGTAAAAATATTGGAGAAACTGTATCGATCTAAGAATGATTCAGTTCGGGTTCGAGCGTTAGTTGGTTTGTGTAAATTGAGCAGATTCAAAGACACACGCTGTTACGTGGCTATCGATCCGTTCGCAAATAGAGCGACGAAGACGTTGGCCAAGATTTGTAGACGATTCTTGATCAACCCCAAGAAAGAAAAAGATATGAGAAAATGGGCCATTAAAGGTCTGTCATATCTGACTTGCGACGACACAGTCAAAGAGGAGCTTATCGAGGACCAAGAAGCCATTCAGGCGATGATCGAGCTTACCAAGACTGACGATCAATCGATTCTTCACGACGTGCTTATGACGTTGGTGAACTTGTGCAACGCTTATGAAGTGCAAGAACTACCCGAGATAATGGAATTAATCAAGTTTGCCGATCAGCATTTTCCTAAGAAATCCGTTTTCGTCTGTGACTACTGCACGAAACATAACTGCACGTTAGCGAAGGCCGGTGTGACCAGCGCTCTGGTGAATCTTACCAAAACGGACAACCAGAACTACAAGGAACTGATAGCCCGTGTATTCTTCGAGATATGCGGTGAACAGGAGTCAAGAGAAATAGTTATTCGACAAGGCGGCACAAAGGCACTGTTGTCGTTAGCGCTAGATGGCACAGACAATGGAAAGAATTATGCTACGCGAGCTCTGGTCTGTTTGGGACAGACGGAACATCTTGAGGTTGCATTTCCCGGTCAGATGATGATGGAGGTTGTTCGACCGATCATAAATATCCTGGATGCAGGGTATCCCACTAATAATCTCGTGATTTTATCAGTTTTGCTTGAGCTTGCTGAAGTCAGCGACAACATGCGAGAACATATATTTAAGGAGGGGGTATTTCAGAAAATCGAGGCGTTTATGTATATGGAGGATTATTTTTTGAAACTTCCGTCTTTATTACTTATATATACTTTAGTATTAAGCCGTGAAGTCGCTGTCCAATATTTCAAACAGGACAATTTTCGAGTGAAGTATCTTATGTTATTGTGCAAGGACGAGAATGAAAATATTAGCAGATTAGCAGCTTCAATTCTAGTGAAGCTGACGGCGGCCAACATAGAACTAGCTTGCAAGAAAGTTTTTGACTCGGATTCCTGGCTACAATCTCTACGCTTTTTAGTCACTAATCCAAACTGTGACATACAAAAAAGTGGTATTACAAATGTGATAAATATGATGAGAAGCTCGAAAGACGTCGCTGCAAAACTCATGGGAACAGACATAATGAAATTACTGAGGTCATTGAGCAAGAACGATAACGTGAAAAACAATGAGATTAAGGCTCTAATATCTTTAGCTTTAGAGAATGTTGTGGAACGATTTTGTCGAGAAGCATTCATCAACACGGTAAGATGTGAATATGTAGAACGTCGATCAGGACAATTAGAAACTATTTGCAATTAGAGTTATGGATATATGAGGGACAAAGAAACAGAATATATATTTAAAAACATACTTAGGCCGGTATTCATAGTCGGATTTTATTCAAGATCGTTTTAAGTAATATCTTAAGATGATAATACGGCTTTGTGGTTGGTTCATATAACATTTTAAGATATCGTACTTAAGACGATCTTAAATATAAGATTCGACTATGAATACTGGCCTTAGAATTCACAAGAATACGAACTGGATGGCGATTATTTTTTGGAAAAATAATAGAAATTATTAATTGAGATAACATTATATATTCCTTATGTTTCAAATGAAGTGCTTTAGACGATAAAATAAATGTTGCACTTAAATTTTTGCAATTTTGTTTGAAATGTATTCATGCAATCATAATTATGTTCGTGTTTATGTATTTTTAAATATATAATTACTGTGCAGGATACATACAGTTTATTTGTTACATAAATTTACCACAGTGCAATGTGAAATATGTTGTATGAAATAATACGTACACGGATCGAGATGGTGTATAAAATATTAGATAGAATTTATTTAATTCAGCTTTACAAGCCAGGAAGGGTGGTGTATAAAATATTTTATCGAATTAGCTGTAAATATGTATGTATAGCATCACGAAATAGTATAATTAGGATGGAAAATCGTTAATGCGTATATTTGTATAGAGAATAGTATATTTATATACAATATTACATATTTTTAATTATAGGTATTATTATCCCAAAGAGAACAGCAAGTCAAAATAATGCCAATTTGATGTTATATGACTACCTCATTTTTTGGTCAATATTACGTCAAATTGCCATCATTTTGACTTTCATGTTTTTTTTTGCGATATAATTATGTTGTATCACAAGTCATTTTTTTGACGACCAGAAACACATTTACAAGTTTTTTTTTTTAATAAAAATCAAATATCAGAGATTTGAAAAACAGCGAATTTTAAGTAATAAATTTATTTTAATAATAAATCGTGCGAAATACCTGTTGCAAGAGACGATGATAGGCATCATAAATCCCGTATCAGACTATAGATAAGGGTTTAAAGCTAATTTTATTTGTTCACAAAGTTGTAATAAAATATTTGCATGCAGCGTCATAAGTCGTTTGAATAGTTTTACTTTTACTACGTTTACGCGAGCGTTACTTCTGTAATAACTTACGATAATTTACTCCGCGTAAACGAGTGAATTATCGTAAATTATTACAGAAGTAACGCTCTCGTAAACGTAGTAATTGTCTAGTACGATGCACAAGCAGCTACTGAAGATTCTAAGAATGAATGCTGAATGATGACTTCAATGATTAACTTCTTCGGTCGTTTTTCAATGTTCAACGAAAGTCAGCTTTCTAATGTAAAAATTATTGCAACAATGGATAACAATTTACATGCAGATTTTACAATAGAAATTGCATTGTTATTATTGAACTTTGCGTTTATTTTTTATCCATTATACATACATTGTCTTATACTTGCTTATTTTATAATAATTGCATCTTCTATTTTTTTTGCACTCAAGATAATACATATATCAAGAGACATATAAGATATCACAGAGTTTTTCCGTGTTAAAACACGTAATACAGCAGCATTCTATATATTCTGTTGTAGAATAATTCCACCACGGCAGAGTCTGCTATGACTGCACAGGAATTGAAAGAGAAGGGTAACAAAGCGTTTAACAAAGGCAATTGGTCAGAAGCCTTGAATCACTATACAAACGCATTGAAACTAAAAGAGGACAACGCTGAGAAAGGAGTGTACTACAAAAATCGAGCTGCCGCTTATTTAAAGCTGCGCGATTACGAGAAAGTGGTTGAAGACTGCGACAGTGCGTTAAAGATATGTTGTAACAAAGCACTGTATCGTAGATGTAAAGCACTAGAAGCGGTAGAGAGACTCGAAGAGGCATATCGGGATGCGGAGATTATTATTTCCTCTGATCCCAATAACAAAGTTATTCAACCCGTAGCTACGCACTTACTTGAAATTGTGCAAGAACGTCGTAAGGAAAGTTCACATATTAGTGACAAGGTAAATATATATAACTTTTGCAAAAGTGCATTAACTCGCAATAGATGACAAGTTGATCTATATGTAGATAATGTAAAAATTGTAACACATTTTTCATACTGGATAAATTAGTAAGAATTTTTATTTGATTCAATATCATATATTTTGACGAACGGATTTAAGTTTTGCTTTTTTTTTTAATTATGTAATTATTGTTTAATAGTCTACACACCCTGTAAGGGTAAAAAATGTAAAAATTAAATACAAATATAATCTTATACATTTAATATAATATATTTTTATTACATGTATATTATATATATTCGAGTATACGCATAATTTTGTTTCGTATTAGGTATCACAAATGCTGGATGTAGTATTTAATGTGAGTGCAGATAAGGAGACACGTGAAACCGCTATGCATAATTTGCTTGTGCTTGCACGTGACAGAACTGGTGCCGAGGAGATTTTCAAAAAAGAAGGTGTATCTAAAATCGCACAACTTGTGGAAGTTGAAAAAAACGAGGAAATGATCTGTAGTGCTATTCGTATTGTAGGCGAGTTGTGCCAAAACAATATTAGTCGAACTGAATCCGTTGTGGAACATGTCGGTTTGCTTTGGTGTTTGGAAATGATGAACAGCACATCTACAGAGAGAGTCAACGTGTCTCAATATTGTTTACAGGTAAGTATCGAGTAAATTACGTGTAGTTATTATACACGTATTTCAGTAATTAAAATTTTATTGCATATTTTGATTTCAGAATATATTGGACAGTTATAGCCGCATGAGTAAAGAACCTGATTCAAAGCCCGACGATGCGTTATGTGAAACGCATAAGAATAAAATTGACACGATTTTGTCGTGTTTGCTGAATAGTGTAACGAGTAGAACGATAACGGGCCTGGCTAGAGACGCAATAATACAACTTATTATGCGTAACATTCATTACGGAACTGCATTAGACTGGGCGGAACGATTTGTCGAACTTCGCGGTTTGCAGAAATTAATGGAGGTAGCCAGTGAAATGGAGGAATACAAATGTGAATCTCCGATGGATGTTACATTTTCCACCCGAGCTATAATCAGTATGTGTTTAGCAAAAATATATAAAAACGTGGACTCTGATGCTGCTAAGGAAAAATTTACCAACGTCATTAATGAATTTATTAAAGATAAATTGCTTTCGCTTAATACAGAATCCAAGGTATTTTCTCCTAAAATTTTTTTGATTATTTAAATTATTTAAAACTAGAGGGTCATCTTTTTAATTGAAGCGTCTTAATGCAATTTAAATTCTGCTTTTTAAAGCACAAATTTTCAAATATATATATTTTTTAATGATTAATATTGCTGTTTTACATTAAAATACGACTATAACAGTTCAATCGAAAATCGAAGAATGATTTTTTTATTTATGTATTTTCTGAAACTTAATTTCTCTTATTTTTTAATCAAAATTGAATATAATTAACTGTATGATATTTTTTATTATAAATTTATTATTGTTTTTATAAAATGTACAAATTCATAAATAGTTAATCGATTGCTTTACAGGTGCGTGTAGTAGTTGTGATAACAACCTTAATATTCGGCCCGTTAGAAGTTGCAGATGCAATTCTCATTAAAGAAGAGATGGTTGAGATGATATTCGCTATGGCAGAAACGGATGACGTATTGCAAGAGAAAGTGGTCTGCGAATGTATTGTTGCAGCTATGACCAAATATAACGAGGCCAATGTGTTTATATGTCGAGGTGTAAATATATTGGAGAAACTGTATCAATCTGAGGATGATACAATTCAGGTTCGAGCATTAGTTGGTTTGTGCAAGTTGAATAGATTCGAAGCGAGCACACGCGGTTGCACGACTATCGAACTGTTCCCGCGTGGAGCGACGAAGAAATTGGCCATGGTTTGCAGGAGATTCTTGATCAAACCCACGAAAGAAGATATGAGAGAATGGGCCATTAAAGGCCTATCGTATCTCACATGCGACACCGAGGTTAAAGAGAAATTGATCGAAGATCAACGTTCGTTCAAGCGCGTTGTTCAAGAAATGATCGAGCTTGCCAAGACTGACGATCATTCAGTACTCTACGCCGTGGTCACGACGTTGGTGAATTTGTGCAACGCTTATGACGATAAAGAACTCGTACCTGAGATGAAAGAATTGCTAACATTTGCCTTGTCTCGTCGTTTTCTCCTGCGACACGGGAAACTAAATAGCGTCAAATTCGTGAGTAACAGACGGTGCGCCTTAGCGATGGCCGGTGTGACGAGCGCTCTGGTAAACCTCGCCAAAACAGACAGCAAGAACTGCAAGGAACTGATAGCCCGCGTTTTCAACGCGATATGTAGTGAACAGGAATCGAGAGAAATAGTTGTTGAACAAGGCGGCACGAAGGCATTGTTGTCGTTAGCACTGGATGGCACAGACAATGGAAAGAAGGAAGCCTCGCAAGCTCTGGTTGGTTTAGGGCTAACGATACGTCCTGAGGTTGCATTTCCTGGTCAGATAATCATGGAGGTTGTTCGACCAATCATGAATCTCCTGAAGCCAGAGTGTTCCTTTTGGGAGAACTATTCGACTTTGTTAGTTTTGTGCGATATTGCTAAAGTCAACGACCATATGCGAGAACACATATCCAAAGAAGAGATATTTCAGAAAATCGAGGCTTATGAGAACGACGTTTTGAAATTTGGGTCCCTAACACTTATAAACGAGTTGTTATCAAATCGTGAAGTCGCTATCCAATATTTCAAGCAGGACAATTCTCGAGTTAAGTATCTTATATTACTGTGCAAGGACGAGAATCAAAATATTAGCAGATCAGCAGCTTCAGCTCTAGCGTGGCTGACGGCAGCCAGCGAAGAGGCTTGCAAGAAAGTTATTGATTCGAATACCTGGCTAGAATCCCTACGCTTTTTACTCATTAATACAGACTGTGACATACGAGAAAGTGGTATTAAAATTGTGATAAATATGATGAGAAGCACGACAGACGTTGCTGCAAAACTCATGGAAACAGACATAATGGGACTACTGAGGGCATTGAGTAAGATTGATACCGTCAAAAACAAGGAATTGGCTTTACAGGTTGCTGCGGAACGAGAACATCGAGAAGCACTGCTCAGCACAGCAAGATTGAGTTGTGCTTGGTTGAGATAAAGCACGTCGTTCAGGACAATTAGACCTTCTAAAGATTATGCAGAGATTATCGGAGTTATGGATATATGAACATACTGAACGTGTACCCAAAAACATACATTTAGAATTCGCAAGAATACACTATAATAGAGGACGATTACTTTTTGAAAAAAAGACAAAAAATTGAAATTTTATTATGTATTCTTTATATGTTTCAAATAAAGTGTTTTAAATGATAAAATAAATGTAACATTCAAATTTCTACAATTTTGTCATAAACGTATTCAGTCATGCAATCGTATAATTATATTTTTTGTATATGTTTTTAAATTAATATTTGATTACTGTGCGGAACGCATACAGTTTATATGTTACATAAATTGCCAAAGTGCAATATTAATATCTTATATGAAATAATTCACGCAGATGTTGAATGAAATATTTTATCAAATTAGCTATAAATATAAATATTGTGTTATGAAATCATATATAATTAGGATGAAAAACCATTTAATTATTTTGTGAATTTGTATGAGAATAGTATATTTAAATATAATATTACATGTTTAATTATAGATAATATATCCCAAGAACAGAATGTCAAAATAATGAAATTCAATTTGATGTCATGACTCATGACTGAATTTATGTCACTTTTTGGTCAATGTAACGTTAAATTGACTGTAAATAGTGAGAGCTTTCCAGCAAGCGACACAAACCACAGTATATAAACTACATGGTAGTACGAATTTCAATAGTGTATGTACATACATATACGTACAGGGGGTTTCGACGGTCCCACGAAAAAGTCTGGGATATCCTCTTGACGCTACAAACGCTTCGAAGTATTTCTTGATATGTCAATTAGTAAAATTCTTTGAGCTGCTTGGTCAGTCAAACGCTTTGAATCATTTGTAGCATCAAGTGGACCACATACATCGTTTACGCGAGCGTTACATCTGGTAGTAACTTACAATAATTTACTCCGCGTAAACGGGTGAATTATCGTAAGTTATTACAGAAGTAACGCTCGCGTAAACATAGTAACAACTAATATCGTCCAATTATTGCGTTACAATTCCCTCGTGATTTCATTTCGTCGCATTGCGTTCGACTCGAGCTAGGTGCTTTCCATTTACATCAAAATAATGATAATTCTTACTTGTGACGTCGTTCTATCGTTTTTGGTAATTAATGAATAATAAAAACATATTGACATCACAAGTGAGAATTATCTGAGTTTTGATGTAAATGGAAAGCAACTAATATCACATCGTTCCGCATGCTGCAAAAAATCATCCTTGACAGTTTTTCCGCGCCGCGCCGAGCCCGCGCTTTCGAAAGTCACGTGACGCGCAGCGTCGTGCCTCATTGGCAGTGCATTGGCATTGGTTCAGCAGACACAACTGTTGAGCTCGTCTTATCAACACTCTGCGTTGATTGGTTGGTTCTAAAAGTAAGAGTCAATCACGTTCGACCGCTACTCAGCTTGGTCTGCTAAACGCGCCCATTAGCTACGCGGACTACGCCGTGTGTGGCGTGGACTATAAAGGACCAATCAGAATAAAATTCAATCCCTGCGCGAGACTGCGCGCGCTTTTCTCGGGGTCGACGTTTGTCGTTTGTCGACACGTGCGCGTGACGCCAGATCCAGAAGTGTGGCAACTGTGGGACTGTGCTCTCAGGTTTAGTTACTCGTTGAAAAGCTGATTAGTAAAAAAGTAGACAATTGTCGAGCGAGTTGAGGTAGTTTAGGTGTTCAAACGGTACGAAAGAACGTTAAGAAGAAGCTATTTGACAGGTAATGGATCTGTATCAATTTCGCTGACGGTCTGAATGAAGGTTCGTTACGTGCGACGTGGTTCAATTCGACGTAATAAAGGTATTCGTAACAAACGTGAGATTATTACTTTTCGCGGAATACTTCGATGTATCGTGTATCGTCGAGGTAAGTAGGGCGAAACGTTTGATCCGCTCGATCACGCTACATACAATTTACTCGAGCGAAAGGATAAAACCAAACCATAGAACCAATGGTTCTATTACAGCTCTTGAAGAGTACGGGGGAATTCTTGAGTAAGTTGCGATTAGCGTATTGAGATAAACGCACGTATAAATACGTCTCATGTTACACGAAGAATCTTATGCGTCGCAAAGAGCAGCGACGGGGTATACACGTGTGTAAGAGAAAGAAATTGTAGATATGTAGAAAAAGATACAAGAAACGATCCAATGAGAAAATGTATAGCGTTTTAAACAGATGCAATTTCAAGAAAACCGTCAAACTTTATCCTTGAAATATTCTCACCGTCATAAATTTGCGAAAATGCAGTATCGCTGTGTCTTTTTGTCATCAGTGTCATCCTCTTTAATTTTTTAATATAATTTTACTGCTCAGACTTAGACATATTCTTTTAGCTGTGCTATAAGTGTACGTTTACTCTTTACATTAATTAATTGTTTGTATTTGTAGTGGAAATATCTGACAATTACGCGTGAAAGCGATAGATTCGAGGAAAATATCGAAGGAATTGGTCATCTTTTTTTCTCGGTTGGAATAGTTCCGTTTTTTTTATCATTGTCGTTATCCCACAACAAACAGTATCGAATCATGTTGAAAGGGACGATTGGAAAATTCTGTAATAAGCAAATGGTTGACGAGGAATGCCGCCTCCAGGAGGTGTTACAATTTCTCTAAAAACTGTCTGTTTTTGTTTAAAATGTTGCGTGGCAATGAATTCCGGTAAATACTAAAGAGGAAAAAATCTATAGCGGTTACAGAACCTAAGGTATCATAACTACCATAAGGCTAATTTCATTTGTTCACAAATTTTTTAGGCGTATTGATTGACTAGTGTTCATTTCTACCAATATAGGTTAACTTTAATCTCGGTTTAATTTACTTTTTATCTCGATCTAGTTCTTAGAATTATTCTAGAAATTCTATTTTTTAAGTCCCGCCATTCACGACACCACGTCGCTTCGTTCCCTTTTGTCCTCCACGTGCACTAGCGAGAATTGAGATTACGATAGAAGCGAGAAACAGCGAGCATTTTATAATAGCGAGTTCTACAATATTATAATAAAGGCTACTAAAAAGTAATATAAGATACGTAGTAATAATCGGGAACAGAAACACGAAAATTACTAGTCTAGCATAAATCGTCTAGACAGTACCACATCGTCTAATACCATGCATAAACGGCTCCTGGAGATTTTAAGAACACTGAATGAGATTACTTTAATTATTTACTTCTTCTGTTTTTCAGTGTTCGAACGAAAGTTAGCTTTCTAACATAAAGATTATTACAACAATTGATATGCAGTTTACAATTATTACAGAATTACAATTTACATGCAGATCTCGCACTAGAAATTGCATTTTGTGTTATTATTGAATTGTACGTTCATTTTTATCCATTAATGTCTCATACTTGTACATAATTATATAGTAATAATTTTATCTTAGATGCTTTTTGCATTTTAGATAATACATGTAAAATATCACATATCACAAACTTTCCATGATAAAACATATAATCATATATATTGTGTTGTAGAGATATTCCACCATGGCAAAGTCAATTAGGACTGCACAGGAATGGAAAGAGAAGGGTAACGAAGAGTTTAACAAAGGCAATTGGTCAGAAGCCTTGAGTCACTACACAAATGCACTTAAACTAGTAAAAAACGACAACACTGAGAAAGGAATATACTACAAAAATCGAGCTGCCGCATATTTAAAGTTGCACGTTTACGAGAAAGTTATACAAGACTGCAACAGTGCGTTAAAGATATGTTGTAATAAAGCATTGTATCGCAGATGTCAAGCACTAGAAGCCTTAGAGAGATTCGAGGAGGCATATCGGGATGCGGAAATTATTATTTCATCTGAACCCAATAACAAAGTTATTCAGCTCGAAGCGACGCGCTTACTTGAACTTGTACAAGAACGTCGTAAGGAAAATGCAAGTATTAGTGTCAAGATAAATATAACTACTATGTAAAAATGCACAACTCGCTAGAGATGATAATTTGGCTTGTATGTAGATAATGTAAAAATGGTATAATAATACATTTTTTTTATACTGGATATATTAAGTTTTTTTGTTTGATTCAATATCACATAAAATTTGATAAACGTATTTAAGTTTTTGTTTTTTTTATTACATAATTATTAATTATTGTTTGATAGTCTGCACATCCTGTATGGATAAGAATCAAGTCACACAAATATAATCTTTTACAGTTAGTACATATTTTTATTCTATATCATATTCAAGTATACGCTTAATTTTGCTTTACATTAGATATCACAAATGATGGATTTAGCATTTGACATGAGCGCAGATAAAGAGAAACGTGAAACTGCTATGATTAATCTGCTTGAGCTCGCACGTGACGAAGCTGGTGCCGAGGAGATCTTCAAAAAGGAAGGTGTATCCAAAATCGCTCAACTTGTGGAAGTTGAAAGAAACGAGGAAGTGATCTGTAGCGCTATTCGTATTTTAGGCGAGTTATGCCAAAACAATATTAGTCGAACCGAGTCCGTTGTGAAATGTGTCGGTTTGCCTTGGTGTCTGGAAATGATGAACAGCACATCTACAGAGAGAGTTAACGCGTCTCAATATTGTTTCCAGGTAAATATCGAGTAGAAATACATGGTTATTATGCACACATTTCAGTAATTAAAAATTTATTGTGTATTTCGATTTCAGAATATATTCAACACTTACAGTGGCATGAGTGAAAAACCCGATTCAAAACCCGACGAGGCGTTGTGCAAAGCGCATAGAAAAGAAATTGACACGATTCTGTCGTGCTTGCTGAATAGTGTAACGAGTAGAACGATAACGGGCCTTGCTAGAGACGCAATAATACAACTTATTATGCGTAACATTCATTTCGTAACTGCATTAGATTGGGCGGAACGATTTGTCGAACTTCGCGGTTTGCAAAAATTAATGGAGGTAGCCAGTGAAATGGAGGGATATAAATATGAATGTTCGATGGACATCACGTTTTCTACGCGATCTATAATCAGTATGTGTTTAGCAAAAATATATGAAAACGTGTATTCTGATGCTGCGAAGGAAAAATTTAGCAACGCCATTGATGAATTTATTAAAAATAAATTACTTTGGCCTAATACAGAATCCAAGGTATTTTCACCCGAGATTTCTTTTTATTATTTAAATTATTTTAAACTGGAGGATCTTTTTAATTATAGCGTTTTTGAGCAATTTAAATTCTGCTTTTTTAAGCCAACTATTTCCAAGTGTACTTTTTTAAAATTATTAGTATTGTATATTCTGCTCTACATTAAAATGCGATTGTATATAACAGAGTTTAATCGAAATTTATTGGAGAATGTGACTTTTTCACTTATGTATTTTTTCTGAAACTTCATTTTTCTTATTTTCTCTAACCAGAAATTTCTTCTATTTTTAACCAAAATGAAATAAAACTAACCTTATGTTGATATTTTTGTAATTAATTATTGTTTCACAAAACAGTTTTATAAATTAGTCAATTGATTTACAGGTGCGTGTAATAGTTGCGATAACAACCTTAATATTCGGCCCGTTAGATGTTGCAAACTCAATCATTTTCAAAGAAGGGATGATTGAGATGATGCTTGCTATGGCGGAAACGGATGACGTGTTAGAACAGAAAGTGGTTTGCAAATGTATCGTTGCGGCTGTGACCAAATATAACGAGGCCAACGTGTTTATATGTCGAGGTGTAAAAATATTGGAGAAACTGTATCGATCTAAGGATGATTCAGTTCGGGTTCGAGCGTTAGTTGGTTTGTGCAAATTGAGCAGATTCAAAGACACACCCTGTTACGTGGCTGTCGATCCGTTAACAAATGAAGCGATGAAGACGTTGGCCAAGATTTGTAGACGATTCTTGATCAACCCCAAGAAAGAAGAGGATATGAGAAAATGGGCCATTAAAGGTCTGTCATATCTGACTTGCGACGACACAGTCAAAGAGGAGTTTATCGAGGACCAAGAAGCCATTCAGGCGATGATCGAGCTTACCAAGACTGACGATCAATCGATACTTCACGACGTGCTTATGACGTTGGTAAACTTGTGCAACGCTTATGAAGTGCAAGAACTACCCGAGATAATGGAAATAAGAAAGTTTGTCGATCAGCATTTTCCCGAGAGATACGTTCTGGCCCACTTCAAGAAACGTTTCTGCACGTTAGCGAAGGCCGGTGTGACCAGCGCTCTGGTGAATCTCACCAAAACGTACAGCCAGAACTGCAAGGAACTGATAGCTCGTGTATTCAGAATGATATGCGCTGAACAGGAGTCGGGAGAAATAGTTATTCGACAAGGTGGTACGAAAGCGTTGTTGTCGTTAGCGCTAAATGGCACGGACAGGGGAAAGATATATGCTACGCGGGCTCTGGTCCATCTGGGATATACGAAACTTCTTGAGGTTGCATTTCCCGGTCAAATGATGATGGAGGTTGTTCGATTGATCATAAATCTGCTGGACCCAGCGTGTCCCTCTAATAATGATAATCTAGTGATTTTAGGAGTTTTGCATATTTTTGCTGAAGTCAGTGACAACATGCGAGAACATATATTTAAGGATATTCAGAAAATCGAGGGCTTTGTGTATGAACAGGACAATTTTTTGAAATTTTTGTCCCTTTTACTTATAAACATTTTAGTATTAAGCCATGAAGTCGCTGTCCAGTATTTCAGGCAGGACAGTTCTCGAGTGAAGTATTTTACGTTATTGTGCAAGGACGAAGATCGAAAGTTTAGCAAATTAGCAGCTTCAACTCTAGCGATGCTGACGTTGGCCAACAAAGAGGCTTGCAAGAAAGTTTTTGACTCGGATTCCTGGTTGGAATCCCTACGCTTTTTAGTCACCAATCCAGACTGTGACATACAAGAAGATGGTATTACAATTGTGATAAATATGATGAGAAGTTCGAGAGACGTTGCTGCAAAACTCATGGAAACTGACTTAATGGAATTACTGAGGTCATTGAGCAAGAACGATAACGTGGAAAACAAGATTCAGGCTTTAGCATCCTTTGCTTTAAAGAATGCTGTGGAACGATCTAGTCGAGAAGAATTTCGAGAAGCATTCATCAACACGGTAAGATGAATGTGATATAGCACATTGATCAGAACAATTAGAAACCATTTGCAATTAGATTTATGAACATGTATTGTATGTATATTCAAAACAACTTAGAATTCACAAAAATACAACTTAAACGACGATTATTTCTTGAAAGAATGGTCAAAAATGTTAATTGAGATCTTATATGTTTCTTATATTTGAAATAATACATACGCGGAAATGGTGTATAAAATGTTTGATCGAATTAGCTATAAATGTAAATAACAACATGAAATAGTATAATTAGGATATAGTATATTTATATAAAATATTTAATTTTGTGCATATTTAATTATAGATAATATCCTCAGGAGAACAGAAAGTCAAAATAATGCTAATTTAATGTTATATGGCCAAATTTACGTCATTTTTTATCAATATGACGTCAAATTGACATTATTTTGACTTTTCTGTTCTCCTTGCGATGTACAGGGTGAAAAATTAAGTGCTATTTTGTGTGATGAAAGAAGGGACCGATATAAAGGCCGGGAACCCATGGTTTCTATGTTCAAATGCTTGTATTTGTGTCCTCTATCGACCCCTGAGGTTACGTACCGAAGTTTTTCCGCACCGCAGTGAAACTTTAAACGCGTGTAGCGCCGTAACGAAGCGCATCGTTGACCCGTGGTTTCTATACTTTAAAATGTTTATTGTATTGGTCCCTTCTTTCATTACACAAATTTCAAATTTATGACACTTAATTTTTCATCATTCTGTATAGTTGTGCTATATAGCACAAATCATCCACTTAACAACCACAAACACATATTCAAGACGTCTTAAAAAAATCAAATATCAGAAATCTGAACAGCGAATTTTACAAAATAAATTTGTTAGAATAATAAATTGTACGGAACATCGTAAGAGACGATGATATGTCAGTTTATAATTTTTATAACCTTATTATAATTAACGTCTAGTGTTAATAAATATCGAAATTACTATATATTATATATTCTGCTAAAACAATTTCTTTTTATTTTTCTACAAAGTACAGGAAAATCCTTAATTTTCTACAATTTATTTAAATAATTTACAAGTTTATCTTAAGGCTCCTGGGCTCTTTCCTGACATCTCATGAGATGTGACGTCAGAAGCGATAAATGTTGAGAATTGACATGTTGAGAATTCTTGCGTAGTATTTCCAAATAAAAAGATATTTGCTTAAAATAACTCTACAAATCACTTCAGCACACTTCGAGAATACTCCGAGTTGAAGAGTTAAGGCTGCTCCTTATTAAACTGTTAAGGGAAGAAGATAGTTTTTGGAGTATTTTGTATAAGTGTGCTGAAACGACCTGTAGCACGATTCTGTACTCGTTATGCTGTTGTTATGTATTGCGCAGGTATACTATATATGATAAAAAAGCTGCGCAACTGTCGTTATGAGTACAGACGGCGTCATTAATGCCTTCCACCTGAAGGCATAGTACATGTAACGTGCACTATAGAAATCCTCAGAACACAGCTAGGAAAGCATTAATGACGCCGTCTGTACATAACGACACATAACAAATTACAGAATCGCGGCTCTAAAGTGTTATTTTATGTAAATATTTTTTTATTTGAAAATTGCAAGAATTCTCAGCATGTCATTTTTCGCATCTGTCGCCATGATTTCACATGACCGCGGGGAGAGCCCATCAGGAGCCTCAATATAATTTAGCTGGGTCAAAATATTCTTTAGCTGCTCTATACGTTTACATTGTTTGCATTCGTCGAAATGTCCGGCAATTATGCGCGAAAGCGAGAAGTGATAGGTCCGAGGGAAATATTTAAAAAAGATTGTTTATTTTTTTTTTTAATAATGCTGTTTTTTTAATCCGATAATGGACGATGGAAAATTCTATAAATGAACGAATAATTGACGGGAAATGCCGCCGCCGCGCCGGGAGGTGTTCAAATTTCGTGAAAGAACTGACTGTTTTAGTTTTTAATGTTGCGTGGCATTGAATTTCGGTAGATACTAAAGAGGAAAGAATCTATGGCGGTTTGGTAGGCACCATAAATCCCGTATCAGACTACAGATAAGGGTTTAAGGGCTAATTTTATTTGTTCACAAAGGCGTAATAAAATATTTGCATGCAGCATTATAAGTCGTTTGAATAGTTCTACATCGTCTAATATGATGCACATGCTAAAGATTCTAAGAACGAATGTTGAATGATGTCTTCAATGATTGATTTCTTCTGTTGTTTTTCAATATTCAACGAAAGTCATCTTTCTAATATAAAAATTATTGCAATAATTGATTACAATTTACATGCACATCTCACACTAGAAATAGTAATCTTATTATTAAACTGTGCGTTTATTTTTGATCCATTATACATATATTGTTTTATATTTGCATATAATTATTTAGGAATAATAGCATCTTTTTTGTATTTATTATAATAGATAATCAAGAGACACTATTACTACGTTTACGCGAGCGTTACTTCTGTAGTAACTTACGATATATCACTCGTTTACGCGGAGTAAATTATCGCAAGTTACTACAAAATCCCGTTTACGCGAAGGAATTATCGTAAGTTACTACAGTGACGCCTGCGTAAACGTAGTATATATAAAATATCACACCCTTTCCATGATAAAACATATAATGCATTATATATGTTGTGTTGTAGAAGAGTTATCCTGCCATAGCGAAGTCAGTTATGACTGCACAGGAATGGAAAGAGAAGGGTAATGAAGAGTTTAACAAAGGCAATTGGTCAGAAGCCTTGAGTCACTATACAAACGCATTGAAACTAAAAGAGGACAACGCTGAGAAAGGAGTGTACTACAAAAATCGAGCTGCCGCTTATTTAAAGCTGCGCGATTACGAGAAAGTGGTTGAAGACTGCGACAGTGCGTTAAAGATATGTTGTAACAAGGCACTGTATCGTAGATGTCAAGCACTAGAAGCGGTAGGGAGACTCGAAGAGGCATATCGGGATGCGGAGATTATTATTTCCTCTGATCCTAATAACAAAGTTATTCAACCCGTAGCTACGCACTTACTTGAAATTGTGCAAGAACGTCGTAAGGAAAGTTCACATATTAGTGACAAGGTAAATATATATAACTTTTGCAAAAGTGCATTAACTCGCAATAGATGACAAGTTGATCTATATGTAGATAATGCAAATATTGTTACACATTTTTCATTATGGATAAATTAGTAAGAATTTTTATTTGATTCAATATCATATTTTGACGAACGGATTTAAGTTTTGCTTTTTTTTAATCATGTAATTATTGTTTAATAGTCTACACACCCTGTAAGGGTAAAAAATGTAAAAATTAAATACAAATATAATCTTATACATTTAATATAATATATTTTTATTACATGTATATTATATATATTCGAGTATACGCATAATTTTGTTTCGTATTAGGTAACACAAATGCTGAATGTAGCATTTAACGTGAGCGCGGATAAAGAGACACGTGAAACCGCTATGCATAATTTGTTTGTGCTTGCACGTGAGAGAACTGGTGCCGAGGAAATTTTTAAAAAGGAAAGTGTATCTAAAATCGCACAACTTGTGGAAGTTGAAAAAAACGAGGAAATGATCTGTAGTGCTATTCGTATTGTAGGCGAGTTGTGCCAAAACAATATTAGTCGAACTGAATCCGTTGTGGAACATGTCGGTTTGCTTTGGTGTTTGGAAATGATGAACAGCACATCTACAGAGAGAGTCAACGCGTCTCAATATTGTTTCCAGGTAAATATGGAGTAAAACGTGGATGTTATACACGTATTTCAGTAATTAAAAATTTATTGCATATTTCGGTTTCAGAATATATTGAACAGTTATAGCGGCATGACTAAAGAACCTGATTCCAAACCCGACAAGAATTTGTGTAAGGCGCATGAGAAAGAAATTGACACGATTCTGTCGTGCTTGCTGAATAGTGTAACGAGTAGAATGATAACGGGTCTTGCTAGAGACGCAATAATACAACTTATTATGCGTAACATTCATTGCGTAACTGCATTAAACTGGACGGAACGATTTGTCGAACTTCGCGGTTTGCAAAAATTGATGGAGGTAGCCAGTGAAATGGAGGAATACAAATGTGAATCTCCTATGGACATTACGTTTTCCACTCGAGCTATAATTAGTGTGTGTTTAGCAAAAATATATGAAAACGTGTACTGTGATGCTGCTAAGAAAAAATTTAGCAACGCAATTAATGAATTTATTAATGATAAATTGCTTTTGCCTAATACAGAATCCAAGGTATTTTCTCCCAAAAATTTTTTGATTATTTAAAACTAGAGGGTCATCTTTTTAATTAAATTGTTTTTGAGGAATTTAAATTCTATTTTTTAAGGAAAAAATGTCAATATACTTTTTTTAAATTATCAGTATTGTATATTCTGTTTTACATTAAAATACCATTGTGAAATATGAGAGTTTAATCTAAAGAATATAACTTATGATTTTTCTTATTTCTAATTAAAATTAAATAAAACTGAACTATTAATATTTTTTAAATTCATTATTTTTATTAAATGTACAATTTCATAAATAGTTAATCGATTGTTTTACAGGTGCGTGTAGTAGTTGCAATAACAACCTTAATATTCGGCCCGTTAGATGTTGCGGACGCAGTTATTTGTAAAAAAGAAGTTGTTGAGATGATCTTTGCTATGGCGGAAACGGATGACTTATTGCAACAGAAAGTGGTTTGTGAATGTATCGTTGCCGCTGTGACCAAATGTAACAAGGCCAACGTATTCATATGGCGAAGCCGAAATATATTGCTGAACCTGTATAATTCTAAGCATGATTCAATTCGGATTCGAGCATTAGTGGGTTTGTGCAAGTTGACCAGGTTTAAAGACCGATTGTATTCTGTGACTATCAGACTGTCCCGGGATAGAGCGACGAATAAATTGGCCAAGAGTTGCAGACGATTCCTGATCAATCCCAAAAAAGAAGAAGATATGAGAAAATGGGCTATTAAAGGCCTGTCGTACCTCACTTACGACGACAACATCAAAGACGAGTTGATCGCGGACCAACAAGCTGTTCAAGCTATATTCGAGCTTACCAAGACTGATGATCAATCAGTCCTTTATGCCGTGCTTATGACGTTGGTGAACCTTTGCAACGCTTATGTCGAGCAAGAACACATACCCGAGATGATAGAATGGGAAACGTTTATCGAACATCATTTCGAGGAATCCGATTCGGTCGACGAATACGCAGTGAGAAGAAGACTGAACGTGTTAGCCAATGCCGGTTTGACCAGCGTTCTTGTGAGTCTCACCAATACGGACAATCAGAACTGCAGGGAATTGATATCACGCATTTTCAACTGGATGTGCAGTGAGGAGAAAGCGAGCGAAATAGTTGTTCGACAAGGTGGCACGAAGGTATTATTGTCGTTAGCGTTGGATGGCACAGACCAGGGAAAGAACGGAGCCTTGCAAGCTCTGGTTCGTTTGGGCCTCGCGATACGTCCTGAGGTTGCATTTCCTGGTCAGATAATCATGGAGGTTGTTCGGTCAATCATGCATTTTTTGAAGCCAGAGTGTTCCATTTGGGAGAATCATGCGACTCTGTTAGTTTTGCACAAACTTGCTAGTGTCAACGACAACGTGCGAGAACATATATTCAAGGGGGAAATGTTTCAGAAAATCGAGGCCTTTCTGCATGAGGAGGATCAGATTTTGAGATGTATGTCTATGACACTTATAAGAATTTTAGTATCAAGCCGTGAAATCGCTCTCCAATATTTCAAGCAGGACAATTCTCGAGTGAAATGTCTTGTGTTATTGTGTAAGGACGAGCATAAAAATATTAGCAAGTCAGCAGCTTCAGCTCTAGTGTGGCTGACGATAGACAACAAAGAGGCTTGTAAGAAAGTTTTGGACTCGGATTCCTGGATGGAATCCTTACGCTTTTTACTCACTAGTGCAGACTGTGGCATACGAGAAAGAGGTATTATAATTGTGAAGAATATGATGAAAAGCACGAAAGACGTCGCTGCAAAACTCATGGAAACAGACATGATGGAACTACTGAGGGCATTGAGTAAGAATGATACCGTGCAAAACAAGGAATTGGCAATCACTGCTTTAAAGGTTGCTGCGCAACGATCTAGTCGAGAAGAACGTCGAGAAGCACTCCTCAACATGATAAGATTGGATTGTGATAAAGCACGCCGATCTGGACAATTAGACCTTCTAGACTTTTTGCAAACGGAGTTATCGGTATATGAACGTATTGAATATATCCCCGAAAACATACACTCAGAATTCGCAAGAATACAAACTGGACGACGATTGTTTTGTAAAAAGATGACAAAAAGATAAATCTCATTATGTATTCCTTATATCTCAAATAAAGTGCTTTAAGTGATAAAGTAAATGTTATATATAAATTTCTGCAATTTTGTCATCTTGGTCAATCATATGCAAACGTACGCAATCATATAATTATATTCGTGTTTATATATGTTTTTAAATTAATATGAGTACTGTGCAGAACACATACATGGAGATTTTGTTTTCTTTAGGATATAGTTATGCTATATAGCAAAAGTCATCCGTTTAACAGCCACAAACAGTATCATCTTACATTTGATAAATAATAACGGATATTTTTTCTAATATGTAATGTAACATGAAGATAATAGATTTAAAGAATTTATGAGAAATATTTATTCTTTAAATAAAACAGATAATAATAACAGAATAATTATAATAGATACTGATGATAAGATTTGAAGATTGAATAAAATTCGAAATACATACCGTAAAAATGAATATCCTGAAATTTCTTGACTAAAGATGTGTTGCAATTTGGTTTTATCTCTATATATTTTTGTAATTGATTCTTAATAATTTTTATTTTTCGTACTACGTGTATTGGATAATAGTTTTTTTCCGCAAACGCGAATAACGAATACCGCGGAAAACCATCAGCGACAATACAGCAACGAAACGAGTTCTCATTCCGCAGTCTTTGTTCATTTTCCGCGAATAAAGGGGAAACGAATTTGCTTGGCCGCTTTTATTTATTGTTTATACGAAAGAAAAAAAATATGATTAGGAAAGAGAAAGAATAAGATAGTAAAAATTTTGCTTTTTTTTAAGAGGCAGATTCGAGATTCGGGATAAATATTATTAAACAATATTTATTCGATAATATTTATAAAGTTACTTTTTCTTAGAACATTATTTGAAATTCCATACATGCCGTAATTATATTTGTATTGATGGTTCGTGATCAGTACGAGACATGGCTACTGCATAACTTCGCTGCTGCGCATCGGTCGGTGAGTGATAACTAAATTTTTATAACCGAGGTAACGGACCTATGACAATTACGTCAAATACATTACAGAAACGCTTGTATAAAGTTATAACAATAAATTATTACTAATATTAAATTTCATAGATCCGTTGCCTTAAAATTGATTGGAACAGAGGAACAAGGAACTTAGGACTTAACATTTAATCCTGGATAAATTTCATAAATAAATTTATCATGCATTCTATCACCAATAAAATAAATAAATAAATATATATATATATAAAATTAAACAAAAATAAAATAAATAGGATAAATAAATAAATAAATACAATTAGTATTGCATTGATTGCATTTAATTACATTGACAAAACGAAATAGGTAATATTTGTTAACTGTGTACTTTGTTTTATTCTCTCCCACATCTTTCCTCTTCCTAAATATAATATCTTCCAGGATTAAATATTATATGTCTCCAGTCTCCATCCTCCGCAGTTCGCGCGCTCCAGCTCTGTCGATAGAGAGATGTTTTTTTAGTGACATCTGTGAACAGATGAATGTGATACGTAGCTGAAAAGAAAGCCGTTACCGACAATACTTGTCGGAAATAAAGAAACATTTCTTTCCGCTTTTAGATATAGGCTGCATTCCGATATTCACTGTCAGCAACTTTCAGTACTGAAAATCTATAGTATATGTGACGTAAAATATAGATTTGCAGTACTGACAGTGAATATCGGAATGCAGCCATAGTATATACCGATAGAAACGTCAGCCGATAGCTATATAGCGATATTAGCGGAAACCAGATGTCACCAACGATACCTAGTCAGGGGACAGGGGGATGAAACATTCTGAATAAAATCTTCAATGATATTACATCTCTGCTACATATATCTTAACAATTAATTGTGTTTTATAATTAAAATACGCCATTACATTCAGATAATGATTGTAATCGATAAATTGATTAATCAATCGACGCTCAAGTGACAAAATGTATTAAATTGTGCACCTATAAATACAAATAACTCAAAAGCAATTAACTCAAATAATTAAGACAACACGTACGAGTATGTCTTAGTTAAACGGCCGGTTCTACAATCAGTAGTCGTATGTCAGAGTATTGGAGTCGGAACGCAGCCAATATGATGGTCCAATGAGATTTTTTTTTTTTTTTTCGAAAATGAATTTTCCTCATTGGACCATCGCGCATCGGCTGCGTTCCGACATTCGACGATCCGAGATCCGAAATCCGACTCCGACATATGACTGATTTTGTAGAACCGGCCTAAAAGACACGATACAATTAATGCCAATGCCTACTCAGCCTAACTTGCCTACTCACCCGAAAATAGTCGCGTCTAGCTATTTGTGCATATCAGCCATATCATATCATACGAAACGGGTGTGACGTGTGACTTGAATCTTTTTGTATACGCGATGTTTTTCGAGTTTTCGACAACGGCGTGTGCGGCGTGACGCGGGGACGCCGCGGCCGACCGTCAGGGCCAGGCGCCGCGGCCGCTCCGGACTCCGGGGTTCAGCCGCTGGGCGCCGGGCGGTAGTGGTGTCGGTACGCTAATATTTCTTCGAAAAGTGACTCGTTTCTCGTTTTATCGCGCGAACGAGATTCTGCGAAAAGTGCTTCGTGTGCATAAACGTGCTCGTTCATCATCACACTGCTCGCTGAGAAGCAACGGTCCCGCCGGTCCCGGGTCCAGTCGTTTGGAAAGCAGAAACCCAGAGTGACCAGAGTCTCCATCTCCACCCCGGTCACCGGTGAGTAAATGTAAAAATTGTCAAATTGACGTGAGTGTTTGTCGAGGTTACGCATCATATCGTAAATCGTTCGCCCGACCGTGCAGTGTGCACACGGGCGGTTTGGGCATGTGCTTTTTACTTTCGAAACGTCTCATTATTATAACAATATATGTATACACGGAGAGAATTTTTTGTTATATTTTACCCTTAAATTCACTACAAACTTGGGACAACTTGGCAACCAAGGAATTTTTAAAATATACAAAAGAATTTTACAAACAACGTAATAAAAATTACCAAGCAGATTGGTAAATTTTGAAAAATTATTGAAATTTCCTTCATATATTTTAGTAAAATTAATCAAACATATTTTATATTTTAATGTAATAGATATTAATATTTTTTATTATGGTAGATATTAATCAGAATGGCTCGCATAACATTCTTGGTGGTACATGTTGTCCCACAACTACCATGATTTCAGGGTAAATTTTAAGAGAAAATACTCTCCGTGTATAAGTTTAATTTACGAGGTGGACGAATAATGACCGATTGAATATAATAACTGGATCGATATATGATAAAAAGACTTAATCTCGTGAACGATAAGGAAAATTGTCTGTTGTGCGTTTTGACGTTGTCAATTTAAAATAGTTATGCTTACAAACGCAAGAAGCTATGCATATTTATATAGAGTTGGAGAGCTAGCTCTTGCAAGTTGCAAGTTGCAAGGGTTCGCGCCGTTTTACAAATCGCATGCGAAATTCACGCTCTCGAGTCGTTCGGGGAGAATTAAAAAGGATCGTCATTAAATTGCATAATGCCGGTCGCGGATCTGTTACAAAACCGCGAAATAATGACTAGCGCCGCGATATACCTCGTCGGGTCGGAACTATCGGGAGTCGGGATACCTACAGCCGACTGCCGAGTGCCGAGAGTGCCGAGCGCTGAGCCGACTCGGGACGCTCGACGGCTCGACGAAGATTGCGTGTCTCGGACTCGGGGGCCTGAATTAAGGCGGGGCCTGGGCTTCGACGAGACTTCAATTTCGCGCTCGGTGATTCTCGCAAGACTAGAGCCCGGCTACCCGGCTACCCGGTGTCGCGATTCGCGATCCTCGCCGGCGCCGCGCCGCGCCGCGCGAAAGGGAACGAAGGCCTCGAAGAACCCGAACGGATTCGGCCAGCGTTTCGCGAGGGAATTGCGATCGAGATGCACGGAGCTAAAAATCGCATAATAACACGATTGTGTACGCGATTATGCCCTCCCCCCATCCCTCCTCACCCCACACAGCTTACGCTGTCTTCTGTCCGCAATCGTTTACCCTAACCGAGTCCGAGTCTTTCTTCGGCCAGTTTGGAGCCAATTCTTCCTCGATAGAAATGTATTTACAATTGGAGCTTCCAAAATTATTACATATTGTTAGTGAATAAGAATAAGAGCCTTTTGACCAATTAAACCTTGAAAAAGAGAATAGGCGCGGAGGAAACGTTAGAAATAAACATTCGTTAGTTTATTTCAAGTCGATTTTACTTTAACACCAACTTTATGCTAACGATAAGTATTTTGTTGCAAAAGCGTATAATGGTAGTCTATTTTATGCTGCTATATATTCCAAACTGGTTGAATTATCATTAAAAAAATACCGATACAAAAATGGGATATTGCGTACGTGTTTAATACTTCCGTAAATAATACTTTTATTTTACTCTATCGGTTGCTACGAAATCATTTTCTATTTTTTTCTATTTCTTTAAGATAAGACAAGCAATGTAAGGGAAATTATTTTTTTTAGAGACACTGAGACAGATATATAACATTATTTGGAAAAATAGAAACTTTGATCTGGTAGCGCCAATCTTCCAATCTTTCTTATATCGTCATTTGGTGCGGAATTATTTAAACGAATCGCGCGAATTTGTTTATCCGGATGTGTAAAATTATAAAATTCACGCGACATATCAAGTAGGTTCGACTATTCGCTCCGTATACGCAGCATCCGTATGCGAATTCGCGGACACACGTGCACCACAACTGTACATACGTATGTACAAACGGATCAACGATGGACGAGACCAATTTAGATCTATGGCTCGTCTCTGTAAGTTTGTACGTTGTCCATACTGGCGCGTGTTACGTGCTTCGCTGCACCTCGCATAGTGATTGCTTTATCAGAACCAGCCCACTTATAATTAGATGGAAATATTTTCCGGCGGGGCGATTGTAACGTTGCGTGTCGACGATCGACGATCGACGATCGGCTCAACTACGCCAAATATGAGATATGACGTGTGACATTTGCTTTGTACTGTACTGTCTCGCGGAGATTATTAATTTATTAATTTGTTAATCAGTTAATATATTGTATAAGTTGCGTTGCAGCATATGCGCATAGGTAAAACATAGAGTACATAGACTATAAAATCGCATTACCTACTATATGACGATATTCGAAATGGCGATTAACATTCAATCTTAATTTTTTATTTCAACTTTTTATTTTAAGCAAGTCTCGCCTCTTATATCGGACATTTCTCTTGCGTCTTGCGCGATAACATATCTCCTCGTTCGATAGCGAGCCGATAGCGAAAATAACAGAAAAATAAATAGCAGGAGAAGAGGAGAACCGTCAAGTATAGACTGTGCAATCGATTGTTTGTGCAAACAGTGTCTCGCACGATAATCATAAATTATGTTCTACGTACTCGACGCGACGCGACGCGACGCGACGCGACGCCGAAAACGTACAGCCGGATACGGTTTAACTCATGGATATTAATGACGAGTACTCCGCGACCATGAGAGACGTCTAACTGACGTCCGACAGATATCGTATGCATATACGAATATAGCCAAAAGTAATCCTTACGATGCAACGCACATTAAATTATCCCTCCTTTTCCGAGCAGGTGTGTTTCGCGTAACAAATATCAACATCACGCGTCACGCGTCACGCATCGCGTGTACGTCTATACTCTGGTAAATCACACCTATCTATCTACGTATATACGTGTCGCTCTTTGGCGCGATGCTAAATCCGCGGTATATGAACTGCGATACGTCATTTTATATCAAAATCAAGTAGAACTTAAACAACAAGATGAAATAAGAATTTATTCTTGACGTAATCTATAAGTTTATTTTTTTGACTAAGTTTCGAATTTTTAAATGACGTTATGAAACATATATCTTGTGGTTTTAATCATTTACATATATTATGCGTATTAATAAGTCAAATATGATAATTTAGCAAAAAATCAGCATGCACGCATATGTATTCCTTACAAAATTTTAATTGGCATTTTTGTGGAATTGAAAAGAATCGTGCACATTTTAACGCGAATGATAAAGTGGTTAAAATAGTTCTCAATCTCACAATCTCCTTTTATTAAAGTTAGTTGACAACTTGGTGATTTGGTGCAGCTCATTTGCAGCTTTAGTTTAATTATTATACTCTTTTTTTTTGCTCTCACGATATTACGTAGACTTAATAAATCGTGAGGCAATAAGAGACAAATCACGCTTCTCCATTATTATCAATCCCGAATTGGCTAATCTTTCGTAAGAACTCGCGTAATGAGAGTTAATAAATCGTGGCTAAAAAGAAAATTGCCATCCTTCGCATCTGAACCGCGTTAATCACGGATTTGCCAATCTTATATCGCAGCGACCGATTCTGTGAAAGTCGGGGAAGTCGGGGAAGTCGCGATCGGCAGAGCGGAAACGACAACTCTTCTGCGGAGAGAGGACGCGACGCGATTGCAAGAGATCCCGCATATACCGGAACTCGATGAAATTTCTTCAGCCACGGAATCGAAAGCTGTCGTTTCCAACTCGATAAAACTGGAGTTTTCGCACATCGAAAGTTAGGGAAACGCGCGATTCAGAAATCTGGCGCGAGAGAGGCCCCATCTCAATCGAATTTTTACCTTTTACCGACTTTTATACAATTTATTGATTTTGTCATTGATTTACTTTTTTCCCCCAAGAAATGTATGTAATTCCTTTAAAAAGAAATTAAAAAAAAATTTTTAAGGTTGGGAATAAATTTTAAAATAAAATAATATCACCAAACTTCAATTGACTATAACTGGCATATTTATTCACAAAAAATCACAACGTTTCGATCTAAATTCGGATCCTCTTCAGGTAAACTCTTACACAAGCATTCGACAGGCAATTCGTGACACTGTACCCGCAAGTCTAATACTAAACTAAAGATAATCTAATAAGATTTTTTTGTGAATAAATATGCCAGTTATAGTCAATTGAAGTTTGGTGATATTATTTTATATTCACTGGCGGAATAAAACCTTTCCATTATTTTTAAAATAATGTCAATTAATTTGCGAATCTTTTTTTCAAACACGCGTGACGTTGAATCTTTTACTGACAATGAGATTCTCTATTTGGCAAGGGGCTCGCCAGTCGCCACCCCGCATCGTGAAAGCGCGAGTGAACGTACAAAGGTCATTAAAACGGTTCGCGATTCGCGTCACGACTTGTCCTCGATCGGTATGCAAACATCAAGTACCTCGCACCGAGAGTTGGCTTCGACATTGAGGCTTTCGAGGCAGCTAGACTAGACGCCTCGAAAGCGAATCTCAAAGGTTGCCAGACAAAGTGTGTTGCCTGCAGCGTTCCTAATCTGTTACGATTGTGTCTGCTCCGATATACTTATATACTTTACTTTGCTGACATTAGTATAAAAGTGGGTACAGTAATAATACTTGTTGTTGGTAACTTTGTTTCCAAATAGAAGAAAAGCCACAAAAGTAATTTATTAAATGGAGGAGAATATTATTTGGCATTCTGCACGCGCGAAAATGTTGATGCGAGAATTTTTTGTTTCGCGCAATAAAAATGCAAAGTTGTGTCTCCTAATTGTTACTCCGTGCGATAACTTATCATTATGCCATCATGCAATCGACATTGACCGCAATGGCTATAAATGATGCTTTTGGTTAATTCCGATGTACTGGAAATTGCCTATAATTTGTATCGTAACATTCGATATCGATTTCGTTATGCATCAGTCAAAGTTTCCATTAGTTTCTATTTAATCATTTTATTACTGGTTCGCGGTGCGATCAACGATCACGATGCGAATTATGTAACGTGATATCGCTGTGCCAGAATTAAAATTAGTCTCTAGTATTTGGCAACAAAAGTAGGTACTTGTCGCACTAAAAATACATTCCGTAAAATTAACATTTTCATAACTTGTGGACGCGGGTAATAACTTTTACTACTTTTAGAGAATTGCGCGTTTTCCTGCCACGTTTCGTTTACCATAACATAACTCCGATCTGAAAGAAACTTTTCGTTATTTTTTGACGTTAAAATGTTGAAATACGTCGACAGCTCACTCGATGATGGATTCTTTCCACGCTGGAAATTCAACGATCCGCAACGCCTTTCGTGCGAATTAACATCACGCGTACCACGGGCTACCACGGCTGTCGTGAGTCGTGAGTGAGAGCAACGAACGATAAGATTATGCTATTGTGGGACTCGAAATAGTTGGCGTGCGTCCAACGTAAGGCGCCTGCTTTTCGCTCTGGCGCTCCATGTTTACCTTTTTATTTCCGAAACTCTAACTGCACCTTTACATTACAGTATCTAATTTTAGACTGTCGAGTGATTTAACATTTTTGCTATCAGCTTGTGATTGGTTTTACTATTTATATTTTTCTATTTTTTACAAGGTTCCCTCTCTCTCTCTCTTTCTCTCATATTACTTGCTCATTTTATGCTGCTTGAAAAATAAATAGTCAAATTATTTTCTAAATTACGACAGATATAATAATCTCTTAATCAACTTTAGAAAAATCTTTTTCAAGTTTACAATAGACTCTACGAATAAAAGAGAAACATCCGGCAATTTCGAGATATTCTGTACTTATATGAAACAGTGATGCGCTTGTATGTATATTTTATTGTTAGGTATATTTTCTCGAATAGCAAATATGCATATACTATGGTCTGCCAGCTAGGTACTGAAAATAAATTGCCTTTTCCATTCGGCGCGGCGTGTGCATCTTTTTGGTGGAGTGAGACGATAATATGAGCAAAAAGCGCGAATTTTAATCGTTATTGCGATATTGCGATAGTCGCGACGAGCGGCGTGCAGTCCATCCTCCGTGGCCGTGGCAGTCTAATGGTAGCTTATCATCGCCAGTTTATTTCTTCGTCGCGCGATCACTCACACCTGTCTTGTACCTGAAACTTGATACGCACTTGATACGCGCCTCCAGAAATGTGTAATTTGCCGGCGCGTAATAGAACCAGCGTGCGGAACTGGTAATAGAACTCGCGCGGCGGTTTTTCGCTCCGTTACGTCACGAAGGTCACTCTCGACAGTCCCGACTACTCCCGACGAGACCATGGAGGACAGATCGAGAGGTCGTTGCTGTTAGGCGCTTCTCTCGCGCACCTTCTCGCCACCACCTCGAAGGAGTGGAGTGCGTCCGCGCGTGCAATCGCAACGCGACCTTGATGGGCCATTGCCCTAAGTCTTCCTTATGGAGACAGTCGCGTTACGTGTATCCTCTCTCCGCTCCAGAAGGTATCCAGGAGGTATGGAGCCCTCCGCGTTAGGCCCGCTGCTTTCAGAAATTTAAAAATATCATCTCGCGTGAGGGCGATATTGGGGAACGTTGAGAAAGTTGCAGTGAACTCCTTTGAGAAATGGAGTTATACGCGCGTGCGGGAACATGGAACACGATAAATATATGCGTCGCTTCTTTAAATATTCGATAAAGATAATTAATTGTTTGTGAGATTACCTGCTTATATCTATTCTTATATCAAGCGCAATTTATACGTTCTTGTTTTTTTTCTGTTAATTAAAAGTAACACTCTAATGAAAACACAGATATAGCACAACGCATTTGTTATAATAAGGAACGTCACATATGATAGTTGAATAACAATGCTAAACGACTTAAAGGAGACTTCAAAGGAGACATGTTGATTAAACACGTTGATTCAAGCGATTATGAAAATCGAGTAATTTTTAGTTGGACTTGCATATTTATGCGAGGTGAGATCGCGGAATTATCTCGCACCGCATCTCACACCGACGCGGACGCGATGCGACGCCGACGCCTATTACTATGATCGGCAATGACGTTGAGCGAGGAAGTTATACGCGTCAAATATGCATGTGAAGCAGCATCGCTTTCTCCAAAAGAACTCTCCGTTGCGCTGTGAGCGTGAAAGCGAGACTCGCCCTTAGAATCGCTATGCGATCCTCGCTTCTCGCGACGTCGCACCTTGTTCTCGGATAATGCATTCTTGTAACGCGATAAATTTACGCGATAGCTCTACACGTAAAGCTGATGTGAACATCGTGTATGCGCCAAGCGTCGTCCGTTAATTACCTAACGTTGTCGCGACACTCGCGTGTCGCGTCTCGAAACTTTGCGTCATCTCAAAAGATCTTAGCGAGCGCGCGCTTGATCGACTTTTGTACTTGCATGAAATCCTATAAGTAAAATGCGCAACGAGTTCTTAAAGTTTGCCGAATTTCCTGCTCGACAATTTGTTGGAAACTCTAAGCTCTTGACGTTTAACAAAGTAACGACGCAACAATGCGCGACAAAAATGTAAGTTGAAGTAAATAATGCAATCCAACATTGATCTTACGTTATGTAAATGCTTCGTGCGTTTGTAGTCTGTGCCGCTTATGTAAGACCATCTTTAGAAAGAGAGAAGCGAGAGTATTAAGAGAAGTCAATAGAGATTTATTCTGCAAAATTGAATACCTCGTGCTAAAAGTTAAACGAAAGTTTAAACATGTCTGTGTCCGGAGATGATGGAGTTTTATTGAAATATTTCTGTGGGATGATAGGTATATAGATTAACGATTAACCTACCGCCCCCCGGGATGCCATGCAAATAGAAATCTAGCGACATGTTGCAACATGTAGGAGTTTGCTTCTTTTATCAATATAGCTTTAAAAGAAATATATAAATATAAATATGTAAATCTATTATAATATATCTAATGCCCATGTCTTCGTTTTCGAAAACAGGTTTCATCTTTTGCGCACTTCTAGGCACTTTATCGGTACTTATCCGTTCGATTTATTTTACGATGCACGTGCGAGAGTCGTCAGAAGCGTTAAAAATACATTTCAACGTTTGCAGCGAACGAAAAACATGCCTTTAAACGGGTCCTGATTTGCGCATACGACTCGCAAATCTATTTCACCTTGTGTTCCACCGAGTGCTCGGCCTAATTGTTAGCACGCGTATTTAGCACCTTGCGCAATTCTTAACCGACATTTTCAATCACGGTCGCGCGCGAGAAATAGAGACAAAGATAGACACTTCGCAGCACCTTATGCGGCGCGAGACTCCATCCGCGTGACGCATGATTCGCGTGCATAAAGAGAAAAACCAATGCACACGTTTCTCACAATCAGTTCTGGACATCGCTCGCGCGTTTTTCCGTTTTTCCGTTTTTATTGCGATTAATATCGTCGCAGTTGCAGTTGCAGTTACCGCCTTGACGCGGTGTGTAACGTAAATTACAAAGCGTTTTCATTTTCAACATGTTTATTTTTGTCTTTAGCGCAAGTTACAAACGCGAAATCGTATTTAATTCTTTGAAACACGATGATACGAAAGACGTCAAAGATATATAACATTATTATTGTTAATGATAAAAGTGTAATATTGGTAATTATTATTGGTAAATTAATATTGGTATATTATCTTATTACAAAAAGTGTCTTTATAAAATGAACAAATTATTTCTACTCCAATCGTTATATCATATATATGATTCATGAATCATGATATAATATTTTCTTTTATCTAATTTGATTTTTATACTTGGATACGATTTTATATCCTTTAAATTGCATATAGCAAACGAACGTCAGATAGATGTTTATCATGTTTAACATGCAATATGTAATATATATCGATAGGATATAGAATCAGCTTGGTTCGATAGTCCGCGACCGTCATGTAGCACTTATCGTTAGATTAGAATGCACTCTATTCATTAAAGCGAAGTGAGCGAGGCAGCCCGTTACGATCGCGCCGGGATGAGGCGTAGATTGCAGGAAGGTCTGCATCAGCGTTAAAGTGCATTATAGTGTCCTCGGTAACGCTCGGTTGTCCTAATTCGGTCGTCGTCATCATTACGAAGTGGGCCCCGGCCGTCTGCAGGACGCGCAATTGCATAACGGACTCTCGACTGCGTGTCGCTCGGACTTATTACGAGTGGCTTGTAACTGCGCCAATATGACGTTTCTGGGGCAAACAAGTCCTTTACGCTGCGACGAGATGCTGGACGATCAAATTAGCACATTTACTCTAAGCCGATCCCATCAAATCGGGGAGAAGAGGATATTATATAATTATATTATATACGAAGATGAATATATACGCGCGATCGGTGTCCTCTTCGATCTTTCGTATGATAATTGTAAAATGAAATATAATTCTAAAACTGATAATAAGTTTGAAAACGTCTCTCCAACAATAATTCTTCACAGCAATATAATAAAATCTTACAATCTTTTTACAGTTCTACACGGACTGTGAAACAGTGTTCAAAACGCGTAAAGAAACGCGTAAAGATTAAGAAATAATGTGAATTTTAGCTGCATTGCGTATATTTTGATGGTATAAATTTTTTTTTTAGAATGCTATATTTGAGATTATTGTTGACATTGAGTTAAGACTCGAGTATATGAAAAAAATATTAGAAAGTTTTATGATTAAATCTATATATTAAATTACAAAAATTATTGGTTTCACACGATGCAGATGTGAAACATCAGAAACAATTTTTTGATCGTACTTGACACGGAAACATACGCGCAAGTAGAAATTACGTTAACAGAAACGAGGAAAGGAAAGACAAATTAAGACAATGGGTAAATTTTTTTCATCTATTGGCTTTTAGTGTCTAAAACGTACAATGTAAATGTCGTTTTAACAGCATCTGTTAATTACGAGCACCGAATGCGCTAATTAGACATGATGTTATAGCGACTATATGTATTAAGCGGGATTTTTCGTTATCGAGTAGCATCTCAATCTACGTAATCTACGTAACATGAGAGAAATGCTTGAGGGGAACAGACAGCGCGGTTTGAAAACGTGTGGCATTGGCTCGGCCTTGCACGACTTTGTTCCGATCGTTTTGCGCAAGAACGAGCGCGAACCCGGAGCTCTCTTTGTCATCGCCATTCCAACGACATGCAAGACCTGTCGTGAAAATGGAAATTTATCCTCACTCAACTCGTCGTTGTTGTTTTCGAGGCATTGACTTTCTTCGACGCATTTCTCCTCGCCGCGTCGCGCCGCGGCCGCGCCGGATCGATTTTCGAAGTACGCCCGCGATCGAAACGCGACATCGAACCCCATTGCTGGAAGGCGAGAGGGGAAAGCGCAGCAGAGTCTGTATAGAGTGAAAGAGAAAGGCCACGGGAAAGGATACGTACTACGATAGCGGTGACTCGATCTCCTCTCTTGTGGTGCATCAACACGGTGACCTTTCGTTGTTACGAAAGATTTAATACTTACGATTAGCGCCGTGCGCGAAAAGAGAAAGACGTTATTGGTGATGCCGCACGACAAGACAATCGACGCCGCGGCATGATCATATTTCCGTATCCAACTGATAAAAAATGATGGTTCGCGAAGCTTTTCTGTGCTGCCAGAATACTCGGCTTGAACTTTAATATACAACTTAAACAATTGTACATTAAAGTGGTCGATGGTCCTTTTTGGCTTAAACAAGTCTCGATCTTCATCAAAGCACACCTACATGGCTTTATTCCCTGATAAGATTCTACGAAGAGAGATATAATGTACATTACAAATATCGAATTTCGAATTTTTAATTTAAATTATTTAAATATATATCGCTCATTCTTAGCTAATTTGAATAGTCTATATTTTATTAAACAGGGAATATTTATTAAATTTAATTTGACAATCACTTGGAAATTCTATTTCTCAAACGCTCAGTCTTCTCAATACATTTTATATTAATAATTGTGAAACTCTATTATTCGGTCATATAACCATCAGTTCATAATGTAATCGTTTATGCGTTTTGTGATGAAACTTTAATTAAGCATACTTTCGTCAAACATGCCTTCCGGGGCCTGTGATCTCATGGAATATAAATAAAAGCAAAAAAAAGACGACGGAGAAGCACGTTCGTGTAAACCGGGACGAGAGACCTCATTACAGATATTTAAAATACCCAGAGATTCATGATATTACATAGAATACATGATGTGTTTCTTCTCGTAGCGTAAAGAAAGGATATGCCACGATCGTACGAAGGACGAGAGAGAGAGAGAGAGAGATATCGCTTTTTTTTATCCGTTCTGTTACTATTTTATCGATAATGATCGAGTGTTGTCCAGAAGCCGGTTTCTAGTAATTATAATTATAATCTTTTATCCGCTTAGCAGATTTTATAAGTTTAGCTTATTCGCATTTCACAGTCAATAACACAGATAAAATGTTAACTGGTTTAATAATAAACGCGCACATATATGCTACCAATATTCTTTTGTAACGTGTTTGCGATGACGGGAAAATCTCGACGTAAACGAAATCATTCATATGCTCGATAATGCTACGCAAGCAATAATTTTGCCTGCAACATTAGCGTATCAATGATGAATGCTGTATATTAAAAAGATATGTTGTTAAAATCTTATTAGAATATTTATTTATTTGTTAACACAGATATGCAACTCTTATCAAAAAGTTTCTTATTTAAATTCTACTGAATTGCAAAACATATTTGTAATTAAGCCTGGAGCAAGCGTGCAGGAGATATATCATA
This sequence comes from Temnothorax unifasciatus, assembly GCA_030770225.1. Taxonomy (NCBI): domain Eukaryota; kingdom Metazoa; phylum Arthropoda; class Insecta; order Hymenoptera; family Formicidae; genus Temnothorax; species Temnothorax unifasciatus. Next base: position 276,340 of record JASTWK010000158.1, on the reverse strand, counting down.
TATATCATTCGGCTTCTTTATTTAATATGCGATCGCACTCTATCCACATTGAAAATCCTTGACTTTAATGACCGACGAACTAACTTATAATTTCATGCCCGACGAATACAAAAATAGGATAAAACAAGCTGTACAAAAACCGCGTTTAAGAAAATTTTATAAACGTTACCTTGATAAAATAAGACAGATAACACTCATATAAAACAGCGTTTTTTGAGACATTTTTTTGATTATTCCAGGAGAAAAATATAAATTTTTGTAGTTTCTTTTGTTGTTTGGTTATCAAATATTTTTATCAAAACTCAATTTTAATCGTTGATTAACTCTGATCGTAGATCTATATAATTTATTTATGGTCGGTAGAGAGCGAATTGCAAATACTTGACAAAGAGCAGACGCTCTTTCAAACAGATTTTACTAAATGACGCACGCAATATACGCTAATTCAACCGATAATTCAGCGAATGCCGACGGCGACCGATGCACAGTGCACAATGCACACTGCGCACTCGACCGCCCCGGCATTAATTACGCTCGTAAGCTTCATAGCTAGAATGATGCGAAAATAGTGCTTTAAATAATTTATTTCCAATATGCGCTTAGGGGCGATAAATATAAGGCCGCGCGGGGAAGGAGTACGAGCCATGGAATTAGATTACGCGGTGGCCGGCCGACCTGTCGTTAACGTCGGTGATTCATGATATTAGACGAGCGCTGAAAGGATAACGCTCTCCACGCACGCTGACAGTATCTCGTGAATTTATGACTCGTGCACTTTATGATAAGGATGCGCGTGCGTCCTTTATCTTTATGACGAGGTACAGGTTTAACGCGTACTTTAAGATGCATTCGTGCACCGTATAATTTTTTAACTACACCGCGAGGTAGAATTTTCTAACTACTCCGATTATCCGATTAATGGAATGTCATGTTTGGATACTCAGAGGTTTAAATTTGTGAGGAAAAATTTAAGTAACAAGTAGCACACACATAATGACGGATAACAATAATAATTAACTTATACTTATAATGCAGAATAATTTCAATAAAATGGAGCGAAATATGACGGTACGAATTAGGAATTAGAATTGAATGAAAATTTATGTAAATTTAATTGTTTTCAAATTAATTTTAATCTAACAATAAGAATAATTATAAGTTAATAATTTACGAAATAAGAGCTTTGCAAACTATTGCATTTTTGTTGATTTCTTTTGTATAGAAATGTGTTTAATTCAATTTTCAATTGTTATTTCAAGTTGACAATGTCTCCTCGAATATGCAAGATTCGTGCTTGCAGAATTGTTGCATTGTTTCTTATTGCTCATCCGGAAGCGTAGAAAATGCGTTTGAGATGCAATCGGAGCATGCGGTCGACTAGAAATTGAATTACTTTCGCTGCCATTGTGAATTCTTTATTTCCGCTATACGGTTTACAGTTTGTGACCGTCAGCTTTTGACATTGTAGACGGATAGAATGCTTTTATCTTTGCATCGATATTATTCGAATTCTGTATTATACACGTATATATAATTCCTCCATCTGTACATGTTAATTACATTGCCTTTTGGACATTTGTTTAGTTTTCATTTTGTTCTGAGATATCTCTCTTATATTATATTAAAATAATAATAAATCGATACTTTTTAATTTTAATCTGCACTGCTGATGAGTGTCCTGCAGATGCGAGCTTTTTAAGAGTATAACATATTGACTTACGAAATTGTGCTACTTGTATCAATGCTTCAATAATTAGATATTAAGTTTTTGACATTTTTGTTTACGGTAAAGCATTTTAAAAAGCATCATTGCTTAACGAATATTATAATAGATATATTTAATTATCCCAAATATTTTTATGCAATTTTGTAAGAAGAAGAATTTACTTACCGTTGTACGGCGCGGCGTGCGAGTGTCGTATTTCGAACGCTTGCTATTAATAAAGATTTTACAATTAGGTAAAGGTTCTTCACGAGGAGTTTCGCAAGGACGCGTCGAGAGATTCGCGTATTATAAAGATAAAAATCTATCCGTAGATAGTCATCACGTGCGCATTACGAAGAGGATTTAATATTCACAAAAAAATCGTGAAATGACATCATGCCTAACGACAGTTGTATTGACAATTCCGAGGTCATTTGTTTCAGCAACTACTTTTCTAAATATTATAACAAATGTTACAACTGGTTAATTTCCTCGCATGCAAATATCGTAATTACGAATTATGAAAAAAATTTCTAGATCAAATTGTCTTCTTAGCTACGATCGAATGAAAGAAAATATGAGAGAGAAAGGCACTGCAAGGTGAAATTTTTGCAAAATACGAACGTCGGGCTGCGGTTGCGATCGATTCGTGCGGATAAACAGAGGCACAATCACGGCATGATCGACAAGTCGCGCAAAATTGCGCGATTAATGACGATGGTGAATCGGTCGAATTAACGGTAATGATAAACGGTAATGATTAGCTAAACGATGAATGTTGGAGAATCAGATCAAAGAGCTAGGGCTATAAATCAGAATCAATTTCTGACGGGCAATCATAAAATCGTTCTAGGCCGCGACTTAAATGATAGCTGTTTGACAATCAGGAATGCGCCATTGTTTCTATTCGAGCTACTTTCGCCAGATGTCAATTCTAACATGTATATATTCATATTCCAAGACTGATTGTGAATATGAAAACGGGATAATTTAATTTAATAATCTGACTTTTGAAACAATAATTTCGAAATAATTGAAAGTTATTTTGTTTTCTATTTTTAATTGCCTTTGTTTTCATTCCAAGAGTCCTTTAATCTTATTTGCACATATATAACTTGCTTATATTGTTACAATCATTCAAGATTTAAATATTACACATTTTCTTACAAAAGCATGACTTTCACGATATTTTATACTATAGATCAACACAGAAATAATAATATACATACCTATATTTATCTTCAATGTTAAAATTAACGTTAATTATGCAAATTATTTATAGCAATGTAGAATCAATATTAATCATTATATTACAGTTTTGCAATAGAAGCATGTTACATAAAAAATTTCTCTCTAGATTAATTTAGGTATATAAAAAATTGCGCTATCAATTTAATCATTTAGATTTTGAAATATTATTATAATTGCGAACTTGAGCAAACAATCTGTGGAACATGAATTACACAAGCTAAACGCAAGCAATTAATTAACATTTAATGTAATCTAATAGTTACTTTTCCATAAGACAACACTTTATAATGCCACATAAAAAAATGAGAACTTATTTTAAAGACTTATTGTCCTCTTAAAATAGATTCACCGATTTATACATGAAATAGAATACATAATAAATACATATGACATATATTTTTGATATGGAAGCGTAATAAGCGTGATTGAGTGACACATATTCCGTAAATTATTCTACAAAATTACGTGCAATTATATCTAAATGTATAGATATCTTCAGTTATCAAACAATTAGTCAAGGATACTATCGCTTTTGTTAAATGTTAAAATTATTTGCATCATTAGCGAAGATTGTGTTTTTAAGTGCATGTTTTTCACGACACGACTGCACGCACGCGTGAGAAAATCCGATCTACATTTAGTCGCTATAGTCGCTACATTCATGATTCTTCAATCGTAAAGTTGGTTGTAGCGTAAGACTTTCGCGTTTCTTACACCGTGGAAAAGTATCCTACTTTTACCACGCGCCTCCGCTTTTATACCATATACTCAATTTAAACTTCAGTGCCTATTGTATTCTTAATTAAACTTCCGCATCGCGATCTATTATTTAATCGTCATGTAATATTATTGGATAGAATTTACTCGAAAACATAAATGTTAGAAAAGATAAGTGAATTTGTGTGGAAAAGCGATATTGCCTCTCTTTGCGCGCGATATCGCTTTTGCATGCATTACCTATATGTTGTTATCGATATGTTGCATATTGCATATTTCATCGGTACTTCAGCTTGCGCAAATGCTGTGCTCCAAGCAAAGCATTATTGTTGCATCTCGTAACATGATAGTCGTGTCCTGTGTGTCAGTTATAATATTTCGGGAGTGATATAAAAGAATATGTATGCACAATAACAAGGGTTAATTTACAGGAAATATTTCTTAATTTATTTTCTGTTTTATTTTATAACAGACTTGAGATTTAGATATTTACCCATTTTTTTCATTAGCAATAGGATAATACAGATCAAACAATGAATATGTATAACGTTTCAATTTCGTTCGTTCTATTATTTTTCTCGGTTATCCCCACTGTAAATACATAATTGTAACGAAACACTGAACTACGAAATGTGGCAAAACTAAGGGCAGGCATTCTTAAAACTTATTGTTTATTATTCTTTTATAAATTCTTAATTGCTTATGCTATTGTAATAATACTCTCTCGTGGCTCTTTTCGCATATCAAAGCATCTTTCTCAGATGGATTACGGCATCATCTACGGCGTCAACGAACGGGGCCTTCGAGACGATTGTAACAGTTGAGCGCGAATAATCACGTATCCTGCTCACCCTATAGTTGTTGATCTTTTGCAATATAAAACTATTATTAGATCAATACAATAAGTATAAGAGAGAATTTATTTGCTGACGAATGATTACTGAAACCGTATTAGGCTTCTAATCTGCTTATCGATTTATGCTAATGATGAAATAAATCGTCAAGCAATAACGTATTTAAGTAAATGTAATTATACAAGAATGAAAATCTTTTAACTGCTATATGTTAAAAATAATACTATTGTATTATTTTTAACGGCAATATATTGTCCTTCAAAAGTTTGAGACAATTTACTTTTACATTTGCGAGGAAATAACTTGTTCCGTTTGAATAAAAAAATTTATGACTAACCTTTGATATAAGATATTATAAATGCAGTACAGGTTTACAAATTAAGATTAGATTATTATTTTAGCTTTTATGATTTAAAGATATGCAATATATATATATATATATATATATATATATATATATATATATATATATAAAACTTGTATATATTAACTTTCTTTCGTTCTCGCTTAGGTAATCGTATGACATATTTATCAACGTATTACCTAATCTTCTACCTACATTGCAAAGTATAATAATACTTTTATATTATAATACAAAGCACAATTATTTAATTTAAATTATGTAATTTAATAATATGCAAAGTGTGGATAATCTGTCACAACCTAATGATTTAAAAAATAATGACTTTTACTTTTAAATTAATAGAAAGATTAAGCTGATACATTTTGTGGAATATTGTACTGGCAGTTGATGCCAAAGAGAAAATATCCAGCGGTGCTGATGTTGATGCTTATAATATTGAGGAAATCCCTTGAAACAATTATTGTCTGTAATGATGATCGTGACAGCCATGTCCCAGTTGCAGGCTTCGCTTACGGCTTACGGACCACGTGCACTCTATTGTTCCTTTTGTTGAGAAGACTTTACCTAAGACATATCCTGTCATTTTTCTTCAATGAAGATCCATCAGCCGCGCGATTGAAAATCTGACATGCAAATGCAATTTTACATGTAAAATCTCGCTTTATTGCAACAATTTTTATTATGTTAATAATAAAAAGTTATTGCAGTGTTCCTCAATTATCTTACTCTTTAATAACGTAACGTTCTAGAGATTAACTAAAGTAAAAAATCCTACGAAATATCCAAATCTCGATCGTTAAAGTTAGTGCCTGATAATGCGCGAAATATAAACAATACTTTAATTACCTATTAATAGTTTTTTTTATGTTAATATGGCTTTTATTTAACAGATTTATGTAGAGTACATATTAAAAAGTCAAGTTGTTACTTCTACAAATAGCTAACTGTTATCTACAGCAATGGCAAAGTTCATACTAACAGATGGCCTTTTATATTTCATGTCCATTATATATCTTATCTTATTTTTTACTCGATGTAAAATTTATTCGTGAATTTCCTTCCTTTTTCATTTAAATTAAATATTTTATAAAACATTATATATAATGTTTTATGAAATTCTCTTCTAATATACAATATAAAATAGTAAAAAAAGACGTCTATTTTTTACGATAGTTTGATAACTTTGATATGGTAGATATTGATATAAATTTTTATTTTATTTTTTTCTCTCTATGTGTATTTGTAACTTTAAATCTGTATTTACAATATGTACATATATGTCGGTCTGCCGATATTACGATCTGTTCCATTTTACCTTATAGATTACAAGATACATTTCACTATCCTTATAAACAAAGAGTTATCGCAAAATTATTTTATCACAAGAAAGAGATTCCATTATTAACTTTGTTATTAAATCTGTTATTTAACCATACAAAAATTGATTTATTGTGGACGACAGATGATGTCATATTGAATGACATATGGTTTTACGAGAGCGAAAGATTAATCACGCGGATTTTGTTGGACGAGTAAATCGTTTCGATCAAACTTTCATTCGACGATTTCAGTTCAGGATACATTTTGGTCGATCGAGATCACGCGATTTGTTCACGCGGCCGATAGATGATGCTTCATTCTTTAAATTCATAGTTGAGAAAGTTGCCGGGATCATGATTTTCTGTGTTAGCGTTTTGTATAGGCCTCACTGGGATCCTTTTACTCTCTCGTACCATATATATCTCATAACTCTTCTTATACATTCACAAGGATTAAACGTCTTCGAAACGAGCCGATTTCGCAACGTGATAATTTTTCGGTAAAATTGGATAGTTAATTACTGTTCGATTTTCTGATGGCGTGCCAACAATTTCGAAGAGAAAATTCCAATGATCCGTTAAAATTCCTCCCTGTGAGTTTCCGACAAGGTTTAAAATTTATTATTCTTTGTCTATTCTAACGAAATTAGATTTAACTTATTTAATGATTACAGAACTTACTATTTTTTAAACCTATCGCTTCTCTGATATTTTGTAATATTTGCATGTAATTACTTTTTTACTACTTGAAAAATGTAATAATACATAAGTAACAATAAGAATATAAAAATTGCTAATATATTAACATGAAAATATTTATGGAAAAATTTTCATACAAAATGTACTTATTTATTAGAATTATTATTTAATTATTAACTTTACTATGATTTCATAGTAAAACGTTGGAAAGAATAATTTAGAATTAAGAAGAATAATTTTTGAAAACTCAAGGTTTTCAAGAGCCGAGAGAAAGAACATCTGCAGGTTCGGAAGAAATAAAAGTTCTGAGAATTATGTTTCGGCTAGTTATTTCATCCGGCTATATATAATAGTATCTATATAACGACTCTCAAAGAATTTCCTTAATCATTCAGACCTGATATCTCGCAAGAATTAATTAGATAGGATAGGAATAGGAAATGAGAATCTCAAAGAAAAAAATGTTGACTCTCCAATTAAGTTTCGCGAATAAAATAGATGACGTATAGAGCTGTAGTATTAAAAGATATACAAAGCTAGAGAGATCGATAAAAGTTTTAATATAACATTCGTGTTCATTATCATCGTCACGACTCGTCGCCCTATGAAGGACTGGAAGTCACACATACACAGGCAAATTGTCTGCCTGCCATATGACAAAGACGTCGCCTCTTCTTCAATGCAGACGCTGCTCTCTTGCAACTTCCTATATGTTCCCTAATACCCTTGGGTCCCGGAGGAATCTCCCTTCCCTTCATCGGAGTCATGTAAGTTGACCAATCGACCACTTTTCTCTCTCTCTCTTTCTCTTTCTCTCTCTCTCTCTCTCGCTCTCTCGCTCTCTTCGAGCTCCCCTCTTGATCCTCGAACGGCCCCCTAGTCGAAGACTTCGTCTGGCGTCTGGCGGCAGTTCGGAGCGAGACGCCGACACGACGTACGACGAGTATTTTCGTTTCGAACTTATCGAGCTCCGGAATGCAATTTAATTTTTGTTATCGTGTTGCTCGTTGTATATAGACAGTTTTATAGACAAATTTTGAGTAAAATGTGTCTGTTGAAATAAATCATTATCATGGTTTGGAGAACATAACGAGAACGTGCCGGCTGTTGATGTAGAAGTGCGCGTAACAGGTCTTTGCATATCCTGTCTCGAGTGGCGACCGGCGACCGGCGACCGGCGATCGGCGACCGGCGACCGGTGACCGGCCTCCAGAAACGGCTTTTTAATGTTCGGCTTGATCAAGTTGACCGGAACGCACCAAGGCGGAAAAAGATCGGTGAATCCGAAAACTTGATTCGGCTTGTATTCGGCTCAAAGACTGTCGAGTTACCATCGTCATCATGCATCGTTGTCATCTTCGCGACGTACAAGTGACAGTGATTGAAAATTTGCGCGTGCTCGCGAACGATCTAATACGAAAAGAATCACGAGAATTATAAGATCCAAGCTACATCGGAGCTTGCTTCCAGCTCCGTTCTTCCCATTCAGGCACGTCGCATTCATCCGGCGCGCGGCACAGGGCGGCGCGGCGCGGCGCGGCAGCAACAGCAGCCAATACGCACGCATACCTATATATATGCGAACAATTGGAAGAAGAAAGCGCGTCCGGTTCGCGTTTTGTCCTTTAACGTGTGTTGTTTCCTTCGGAATATCCAGCTCCAGCTAGAAGAAGAAAAAAATAGTGATACCAAATACAGTGATCGCCGATCGCTAGCGTTCTTCCTGACTCCGAGGTGGAGCAGCCACGAAAATATAAACGAGAAGGGATTACGAAATGCCGTGATGTCGTGTGCCAATGGGAGAGGAATGCCGATGCCGGCGCGTTGACGCGGATCTGTTCCTCTTCCCCTGGTGGAGGTCGTCTTCGAGTGTCGCGGGATGCGACCCGGGCACCGGGACGTCATCCGGACGAGTTCGAACGGTTGGCGATCGACCAGGCTCTTCTGACGATCACCACGATCACTCGTCTCTCCGCGACTCGTTTCTCCGAATCTCCGGATCTCCGTATCTCCGTATTTCTCGTAAGTATAGAAACAGTTAGTGGAAACAGCTATAATGATCGCCGGGTTCCGGATCTGTAGGTTCTCAAATCCGGATCGATTTGATACCGAAGTAATATTACGTTGGAGAGTAACACTATTAAAGTTTTTATTTCACATAGCTGCAAAGCGCTTGGTATAACGGTACCAGAATCCGCTAGTATCGAGACTTATTGTTAGTCTCTGATAGGTAGGAGTGTATTGCTTTTTGATGTACTCATATAAAAGTTTCAAGTTTCGCTAAGTTTCTTAATACCATTCGCGATACAGCAATACTCGATAGGATCCCATTCCTACTCCCATTCCTTCGAGGAATGCGTTCTTTTCTCCACGATCAGATCTGTTGTCGACGAATAATTGAGAGTTTTAAAAGAAAATTAATTAAAAACCTTCTTAGGAAAGATATAAACTTATTATGTAACGCATTTAATATAGGTAAATATAAACTTAAAACTAGTTTCATAAAACAGGAATTAGAAATGCATACGATCTATTCAGAACTCTGTGACTGGTAGCCGTGAGATTGACGAAATTTTCGTGACGCAATTAAGTATCGATCGTTCTGACGGTTTCGTGAACGAAGTGATTGCCTGAAGGAATTACCGTTAAAGCGATCGTGACCTCAATCTACCTTTGGTGGATTCTGTATACAGTAGATCCGCATATTTCTGCGAGTGTGCCTAAGTAATTTGACTAGATTTGCTGCTCGTTCGATTAATAATAATATAAATAAAGTTAAAATTTTTATCTTGATTGATAATTAAGTCACACTTATCGATCGCCTTTACCATTCAAAAATAATAAGATGCACGCGATCGCGAAGGACATCGATCGTCCTTGACATTTTTTTTCTCTCGGAGAAATCGGGAACTGTATACACGCATCGTAGGTATGTCCGTGCCGGTGCATAGAATTTCGCCGAATACCGTTGATCGCGCGGCCGCACGCTACAAATTATGAAAGTGTGCGAAAGCCTAGAGAAGAGCTAAATACGCTCGGCTCTCGTTCCGTCGACGAGTATCACATGATTGTACGCTTTAATGACCCAATTCAATCGATTTTAATGACGTCAATCAAAAAAACCAGCCAAGGATTCAATTTCCGTTATCGACGAATAATGAGAACGCGCGATAAATGCATACCGAGTAAACCAGTATTTTACCATGTTAAACAGACAGATTTTATAACGAACGGCCTTGATATTTCTTTAACGAGTCGTTAGTCGTCGATGGCGGAGGAGGTTTTCATTCGATTGTCACAATTTTTTCATTTTTTTTTTAACATTATAATTTGTAATATAGTTCTATCGTTTTAAATTTTTGTGACTTAATTCGAGACTTGCTTAGCAATCCGTCGTCAGTCGAATCACATTTAATTAATCGTCATTTGTTCCGCTACTTTTAATTCGTGGAAGTCAAGTAATTAATTCAACTGTCGAAGGACAAGCGCGATCTTCGCGCGCCAGATTGCCGTTCTTATGTATAATTACGCTAGATAGATGCGAACAAAGGAAATATACAAGTTGATAACAACAATATAACGTATTATAATATGCGTTGTGGCGCAAGCGAGATGTGTGATCTGTCGAAGAAATAATAATATACTATACCTGATATTCGTAAGTGTCAACGTAAACACTCGCATGCCGCAATACTCTTCGTTGCAATTGTGTTCGTCATTAATATCATAAAGACATTATTATCGTTTGGACAGTTTATGTTAAGAATATTAAAGAATTGTGATATGTAAAGTGTAAAGAAATATTTCATATTTCTAAAACATAAAATGCTCTATTACAGACCATATTCTTGCATTCAAGTAAACAAGTTGCCAATCACTTCTGATCCTAAAAATAACTGTGCTTCATGCAAATTTCCATAGTTATTTTACTAAAATATTTCTGAAAGAGAGGAGATTCTAAAATAGAGCTGCGTAATTACGCGGAACCTTTAATAAATTCGTTTAGTCAACCATTTGCAAATTAAGAGGCTCTTTTCTTCTTTAAATAGCTTTATTAGTATTCATTAGTATTCGATATTTACTTTACGATTTATGATACGCGCGGTATGAAAGGTCACTGTCACCTTTTAATTCATGAAGGCTAACTAGTTTAACTTATTGGAATTTATTAAAAAATATGCGATGATAATTAAGGTTATTGCATTATCTTCTTGAATAAGAATGTGCAGATGTGACAGATTGATAAACGCTCGACATATCGCGACCACGGATTATGTGCACGTTTTCTAGAGATGATAATGCATTAATGTATAATCTTTGCTTGTGGGAGAATGACGTGTGTAAAGACCAATATGCGCGACTATAAGCTTGACCCCCGGTTCTCCTCTCGGTAACGGTTGTACGATCCAAGTATCACAACCTGACATCCCTGATAAAGTCGGTCGTAGCGCAACAGGCGCGTCACGTAATGTTGCACGTTGCGTCTCCACGTACATCAATGTCGAATAACACGTCAGAATCTCCGAAGTGTAATTATTATAAATTAATTTTTCACGTCTACTATATTATATCGGCAGCGATATCATTTTGGATCCTCTCAAAGATGTCACACGATTTATGAGAAATCATACATCTTTTTGTCCTTTCTTAAAATTCTATCGTAAAATTTATATAAAAATCAACTAAGTATATGATTTAGACTTATTTAGACGACCTAAATGTGTCGTGACGACACTGGCGATGCGACGTGGTAGCGACCGAGCGACGTTACACAAAAAAATAAATGCGCTAATATAAATATTAATTAATGTTAGGAATATGGTATAAACAAAGATATTCGAATGTAAAAGTATAAGCATTCTCGGCGGGAAAAGACAGCTGTCGAGAGAATATTTTTGGAATCTCACGCGTCTCACGCGCGCGTTTCACGCGTGCAGTTATACCGGAATAGGAAAAAAATGATCGCTCGATCGCGCCGTCTGTCTCGCGCCTTTCGTCGCAAACGATCAGATAAAAGCCGAGTGGCACCCATGTCGGTCGAATCAAAATTGCATCCACACGAGAGAAGGATCGTGTGCAGTTATCCCTCGACGAGATGCGACGAGATGATGACGTGCGTGCGGCCGGCAATTTTAAGTGCCATTTGCTTCCTGTGGTAGGGAACAACGGCCTCGTTTCGACATTCAATGCAGTGCCGTTAAGTATTTACGTATAACAGGCTTAATTGCCACGGTATAATACGAAAAGTGATTCATTAAACTACACGTTTAGTATATGCGCGAACACATGGCCGGCAAGAAGGAGAGAAAAAGCAAGAAAAGAAAGAGAGGGATACGAGCTAAAAATAGTGAGTCTTATCGAAGCGTGACGTTCTCCAGGGCGCGGTTGAGGCGAATTTTAAAGAGATTGAAAAATGAGAAATTGGAAAATAAATATAAAAAAAAAACCTATAACTGATAAAGGACAAAAATACACATGACAAAGAATAAAAGAAGCGAAGCATAAAGATATTCTCATAAAGATAACAACGTAATTTCTTTTTTAATTAATTTTTTAAATACATATTTGATTAAAATTATCTAATATTAGAAAAATTTTAGAAATTATTAGTCTATTTTTTCTAATTTTTTTTAACCAAATATTATACAATGCAAGAGATATATCTATAACGTGGAACGTTCTATAAGCTATCGCGCCACATTGTAAAATGATACCAGGCGATGGAATTCGTTTTTGTTCTGTTCGAAAAGTGAAGGAGGAACCAGAGAGACGAACCAAGTATTCGATAGAGACGAAAGACTTGGAACGCGAGTTTTAATAGCCAGACTTGTACGCGAAAGCTGCCATGATGCTGCAGAAAATCCGGATCACAACATACGCTTTCCAATTATATGTGTAATGACAAAGTCAGGCATGTATGAGTATTCTTGCGGAATAACAAATAAATTACTCTACGAGTAATTATTTGCTGTGGTATTGAAAGCTGGTGAAGAAATATTCATACAATCCAAGTCAATATACTCGAATCATCTCGAATATATTGATATCATGCGATTGCAATAAACGTATCGATATGCTTACGTCTGCTCGTTATGAAATGATCCCGATTCATATCGTCGAAGTCATTGGGGAAAGAAACGATTCTGATTAAACTTAAATATAGGTTATACTTTTGAAGTTCCGATATATACTTGCTCACGTTACTTGCTCTCCGGTTTCAATATTGATTTATTAAGTTAAGTTGAATTTAACTATTTGTAAGAATTATAATATTGTATAAGATTGATTTTCATAAATCGTAATAAAAATATATTCAAACGTTTTCTTGTAAAGTGACTATTAATTAGATATTAATTATCAATTACAAATTATGAATGATATTATCTGATTTTTCTCGGAGATATTTATGTTAATTACGAATGTTGTTACATGTTTTAAAAATATATAAAGTAACATATTCATACTATAATACTTTCAGAAAATATCTATATCTATATTATTTGTAAGTATTATTAATTATTTAATTATTGTGGTATTGTATTAATTCTATTCCAAAGAAATCATTATCATCGAATCAGTCATAATTCAAGCACATTTGTATCGTGACAATACGTAGGTAATTACGAGTGTCAACTAATCGACGTATTTAGTTATCTATTTCGTATCTGCTATTATACCAAGTAACACATGGTGCCATACTGTCATCGTGTAAATTGTAAAACATAAATGAGCCTTGGAACCGTGTGGCACCGCCGAGCGTGCTGCGTTGAATCAAAAGAGTTCACGCCGTGCTTGATACATGCGGCACATGTATGTGTGTGTGTTGTGTACGACCAATTGCAGACGATATTGCACGACAGAATGCTATCTCGCTCTCGAATCGCGAAGATCGACGATGGGACGAGGCTGGTGAAATCGCCTGTTATAGTTATAGAGCGTCCCCGCGCGCCGTTCTACTCGCGCCACGATCTATCCTTTTCTGTACCCCCTCCACCTTTTTTTTCTCTTTCCTCCTCCCTTCATACAATTAGGGTTAATTACCACGCGTAAGCGAGAAATCGCAATTGGAGCAGGCGAACGTACGACGAGCCAGCGGTAGCAGCAGTAACAGCAGTAACAGCATCACTCGCTCTCTCTACTCGACTTTCCACAAAATCGTCCTCGCTGGACTACGCGCATATGTCGTCATTTATCCTCTCTTTCTCTCGAACGAGCATTGAAACCGGTCTAATTTCGATGATTTCAATTCTTGAGGCTACATATATGGAAGAACGGAGCTGTTGCGATATAACGAAAATTTGCGGTATAGCGTAATAAAAGAATGCAAGTGTCATTTGTGTGACATTAATTATCACGCATGACAACAAACGGGAGGAGTAGCTTTTTTCTACTTTTTCCAGGAAAATAAATAAATATTATGAAATTTGTTCTGTATAAAAATTTTTGTTATTCTTGTTAATAGAAACGTAAGTTGAAATTTTTGCTCATAAGCAATTTATTAACAGAACTTATTATTATATGTCAATAATTTTAAGTCGTTTTTATGTGTCTGTTCATATCGAAGCTTGAACTTATCGAAAGTATGCCATGTGGCTATTATTGAATAGCCTCTCGGTACCTTCATTCTAAAGCCATCAACGGTTATATTGTCAATTTAAATCATACTGGCGATTTCGTGGGATAACTGACGTGTAGGACTTGTTTATAACTTCTTTAACACTTTCCATCTTTCTTTGTAGCGGTTAGCAATGGAAAGAAGAAATCGCGGAGGTGCAACGGAATTACATAAGACGCGGAATGCAGATGCACAATGCATCTTGCGCACGAGCATGCGTAATAAGTCTTTAACTTCATGATCCCAAAATATCTTTTTATTATAAATTTATTAGATGAGATACGAATGTATCGTAATACATTCGGATTATCATACTTTTCGTAAGAATTTCACAAATTTGCGTTACCACCTGCATATCGTTACCATATGACGACTGGCGAAAATAGTATTTGATTAATTCAGTTGCGCAAAGGTAGTTAAAATCCGAACGAATCAAATCCGGCGGATTAATATTTTCTGCAAAAGTCATAAAATCATTTAGAATCTCGCGTCATCAGCCGCGAGAGATACAGCCATTGTGACTCAGCTACCATATATCTCGTGTACGCAACATTGACGAATAATTTATCGGCGACTGACGCAAGGCTAGAGGATTATCGACGAAGAGGTGTACGCACATGCGAAAGATATTACCGTGTAAGAAACGTTTACAAGCGGGATAAACGGGATTTTTTTTCTTTTTTTGCGAGGAACGAGGAAGGCGAGAGAGTTCGCGGATGTTTTTCGATCGAGGACCTTGAAATGCAATCACGATTGCGACAAGAATGCACAATTATTTAGCGACGTTGTGATTATATTAATGGGTGATTAAACGCATGAAAGGATTAATTTTCCAATAAGATTTTATCGGTGGTCTTGAGCTCGCGCGCTGCAGATATACAGGTACAATACATACATGAGCGTGTTATCATGCATGCACATGCACGTGTTGAGCACATTTGCAGTATTGGTCAGAAGGCGACGGATGTGGTTGCTTCGATAGAGAAATATATGATAGAGAAATAGGCTGCTATTCGCTCTTTGCATTTTGCGTAAATATATGCCGTTTAACCTTGTTTATCTAGTGAAAATTGTTTTAAAGAGATTTAGAGAGATTTTAATATTAAACGTCCGAGTTAATTATCACGGTTAGTAATTAATACTGGCTAATGGCTAATATTGCTAATTTTACCTCAAATTTTATCGTTGTCCTTACACTTACTTCTTAGAAAAAAATAAAAATTACTGCTAGCGATAAAGAGATTAGAGATAAAAAGCTGTGTTGCAAGCAAGATTAGAGAATTTCCCTTAATTTCAGAATTTCCGCGCGCTTGGGACAAGGAGCCGATAATTGCTTATCTTCTCTGTCGAATGGAGATTCCGGAGAGAAGTGAGTTAAACTTCGCGTGCCCACATTTTCGGCTCGTTATTAACCTGCTTTCTCTTAAACGCTGATGGCCGTGTCGCGTCGTCGCCTGTAAATTCTATCGCTGTCAGCGTTGACCGTAAATAAATGTTAAACTATTTCTTAGGAATATCTTATCTTATCCCTTCCAAGCTTGGCTAAGCCAGCTTCCAGCATTCGCGTTGTCTAACATTAATTTATTTCATCTTTAGTTATTGCAAATGATAATGATAACGATTCGTTTATTTAGCATCGTCCGTGATTTTGGAGCGGAATAATAAATGTAGGAAGTACATTCAAACATTTTCAATATTTTTTTATTGATATATTAGAATTTTAAATTTAACCGATGATAAAAATGCTGTATTAGTTAAAATGACGTAAGTATGAAAATTATCTGTCAATTATCAAATCTTGATCAGTAAGAAGAATCGACATCTGTGTGAAAAGTAATTTATTCAAACATTGCTGAAAGAGTAATTTAGACCTACTTATAAGAGAAAAATTTTCGAAAAGATTCTCAAATTTCTCTTTTGATGAACATAGACTCAACATAATGGAAGGGCTGTATTGAACGATGACGATTGAGTCGATATGAACGCGCGTTCGTTCCGCGCAATTTGCGTTCTGGCCGGCCGCGGCCGCCGCGCCGCGTCGGTCCACTGTTGTGCGGGATTGCTAATTCCGAACGGAACGATAAGAACGGGGCCTGAATTAAACGGGAACGAGGTGGCATCGCGCTCGCACGTACGCGAGATGCACTTTCGCATGCAATTGCTACGCCGCGCCGACTCGATTTATCGAGCTTAGCGTGCGACGGTAAATTAAACAAATTATCGTTAATTTGTGATCCCTCGAATGGACAATCGCTTAGTTTAGCAAATGAGATTCAGAATAAGTAGGTACTTCTCGGAAGAAAATTGTCAAAATTATTGCAGTAGGTCAGGGTGAAAATGTGAAAATTTCAGCGAGAATGCCCCATATATATATATTTTGTTCATGCTCTAAGTAATTTAACGTGTAAGTTATGCAATTTTGTGGAATAAACCCAAATTTTTATTTAATGATTATTTTGATTAGAAATCTTTTTTTAGAACATGTTCTTTTCACTATATCAATGTTTTCAGTTATCAGTGTTATTCAGTTTACCAATGTTTCTTTCACATTGGAAAGGAAAGAGAAATCGTGTATACCTTTTCGTCCAAAATATCTATATATATTGATAGAATTTTTTTTAACATGCAATGTGGACAAAATATGTAGATATCGATAAAGAATAATAACGTTTCATAAATATATATATATACAAATACTATAAGCAACAAATCAAACGCGGCAGAAGTGAAGTCTTGGAAAATCCTAGGTTGCGGTCAAACTTGATCCTGAGAGTCCGCCATTATCGCGCTTAGGTTTAGAAAGAGAGGAAAGGAAGAGACTAGACGTCGTCGAGGGGAAACATCGTCGGGCAAAAGGCTCGAGGTGGTCAGGAAGGGATGAGGTTAGGTGGAGCGAGGTGCAAAAGGTGAAAAACAGTTTGCCATCAGCATAACCGGTTCCACGTATCTCCGAGCGGGTCTCGCACTTCTCTCTCTCTCTTTCTTTCTTTCTCTGTCTCTCTCTCGTTCTCTGGAGACTCGCCCGATCCGGCCAACGGGGTTTCGCACGACAGGGTCGCTCGCTTTCCTGATGATAGTCGAGTACTGGCTACCGGTAGCGGGTGTCCTTATACAGTTAAAGACATTATCTCGTCTCTTGCCCTAAATTCTGTTGACTAGTCATGGGTTATTTCGCAGCTTTCATCTTGTTCACTCTTGTAAACTCACGAATAAATCATCACATTCGCTTTACTTCATCTTCTCGAAAGCAATGACTTTCCAACGTTGTAACAAAAAAATGGTTTCTCGATGGTTTAATTAAATAATATTCCATATGGATTCTATATTTTAATTCGAATTGTTATCCATTTAGTTACGCTTCTATACATGTATATTACAGATCTTAAATTTATTTATAATAATCTTTAAATTATTCGCAATTTTTATTTTTAAAATCAAAAATAATAGGAACTAAAACTTGGTAAATTTTTGGCGAAATTAAAAAATTGCATGTGTAAATAAATCTATGAGTATCTCCAAGATCCCAATAAGGGCGGAATAAATACTTGTCGTTCAAACGATAAAATAATTAGTAAAATTCTGTCTCTTTGCACTATTTACTTTGTCGGTCGTTTTACGGTTCGATCAACACTTTGTGGACAACAACAACGAACTTTTCTGTTTCAGATTCGGGCCTCAGAACGAGAAAGAGGATACGGTTAGATAGGACGGGGATTCAGCGTTCCAGCTGAATCGTCCGGGCGGTGATCGGGAAGACGCGACGGGGGAAGACCAGCAGGATGACAACGATACAGAATTGCGGCGGCAGTTCGTCAAAATGCGCGAAGCGTGCCTTCGTCTTCGTGTTTGCCTGGGGGCTGCTGATGATCGCGGCGGTACAGTTCCGTCACTTGGAGAACAGGGCTTTGCGTCAAGATGGTAGTCCTACCGGCGAGGATGGCATCGGTAATCCGGTGGAAGTCGATGGCATCAGCAACGATCGCGGTGCGAGCCAGGGTTCTTCAGGGAGCTTGAGTCTGTCCCGATATCTCTTGCAAAGGTCGTCATTGGGCGATCTTACCAATTCTGGCGGTAATGGCGCCCTGTTGACCACCCTGACTACTCTCAGAAACCGTTTGGAAGCGACGACGAGTCCGCTCGAGCTGGAACCGTTGCTGGACAAGAGACCCGCCAAGACCGAGCAGCAATTGATCGAAGAGATCGCCGAGAGAATACCGAGCCTACCGCTGAGCGATTGGTCGAAAAATAGCAGACTGACAAAACGGGGCAACGAGAGCTGTGCGAAATACCCACAGATCTACGATCTGGAGTTTAACAATATCTATTGGCAAACCCTGCGAACCAGCAACGGCACTTTCCAGTTTTTCGGCGCGTTCTACGACAATCGGAAATTATCCAAGATCGGGCCGGCGGTGAGGATCGTTGGCATGATCGATCGGATTGAACCGATCGTGAAGACGTATTGTCAGTTGTGGTACGAGGGCGAGAGCGAGCCCAAGATCATCGAGACCCTCGAATACAAGTACATTTGGTATCCTAAATGGGGCAATTACAAGCAGGGCATCTATCAGCCATACGTGATAGCGTGTAGGGTGCCGCCGCAAGCGTACGGCAAACCACCGTCGTCCGTCTCCATCGTGGAGAAGCGTTGCGACACGGCCACCAACCATCTCCGAGTGATCTATAACAAGCCCGAGCGCAAGAAAGATTTTGCGGTGTGCGTAAAGGGTCTGGACTTTCTGCACGAGGATCTGTCGGTCCGACTGGTCGAGTGGATCGAACTCATCAGCCTACTGGGTGCCGACAAGATCTACTTCTACGAGCTGCAGGTGCATCCGAACGTGACCAAGGTGCTGCGGCATTATCAGCGTCTGGGTATAGTGCACGTGACCCCGCTGACCCTGCCGGGCGGACAGCCTAACGTGCCCGCCTTCCAGCACATGTACCTCACGAAGAAGACCAATCACAAGCGGCAGAACGAGCTGATACCCTACAATGATTGTCTGTACAAGCATATGTACGAATACGAGTATATCGCCCTGTTGGACGTCGACGAGGTGATTATGCCCGTCAAGGACGCGACCTGGCAAGAGCTGATGCGTCGGGTGTTGCCCAAGGCCCTGCAGATACGGAACGAGACCCGCGCCTCGTATAACGTCAGAAACGTCTACTTCCTCGACGACCTACTGCACTCTCACGGTTACTTCAAGGACATACCCAAGTAAGTAAGGTTTCCACTTTCACGCCGCGCAAATCGACCGTCCGTGAAGGGAACGCGAAGGTGCTGGATGGCTCTCGCACCTCGCACCAATGGTACACGCCGCGCGCCGGTTGTCGGCGTATCGTATCACGACTCACGACTCTGTTTTAATTCGTCTAATTGTAAAATCGCGACGGAGGCATAGAAAATCTGATAATCGAATGAATATGTCTCCCGTCGAGGAGAAACTTATGTACGAAAAAATTTCTCACATACACGTACGATCAATTTTATATTGTTACATTGTTTTTCCCTTATATCTTTTTGTGATAATTGCAAAATATGTAATTCGTGCTGAGGTAAATATGTGTTAAGTTCTTTTTAATATTAAAATCGCTGAAATAATTAACTTTTGGAATGTGAAAGACTTGGATTGTTATAGTTTTGCTACAAGAAAAAAGTGTCTCCACATTTATCTGAAGTCTATCCATATATATTATATACTAGATTTTTCGCCCGCGCGAAGCGCATTTTTTATTCGAAAATTGTCTCCGCAGGTACATGCACATGCTTCAACACGTATACCGCTCGAAGAACTTTACGAAGCCAAACCAATACATCAAGTGCTTCCATAATCCGGAACGAGTGGTCACTCTGCACAACCATTTTCCGTTGGCGTGCCTGGGCGCCGGATGCACCAGTTACCCCATCGAGACCGAAGACGCCCAGCTACAGCATTATCGCGCCGACTGCGTGCGATCGCTAAAGAAAACCTGCGTGGAATATCGGGAGAACAGCGTGATAGACACGACGATATGGCGTTACAGAGATAAACTGATCAGCAGGGTCACCGACACCCTGAAGACCCTCGGCTTCTTCGGCCCGAGATAGCGCTGGAGATTGATCTCTCCTTTTTCTTACTCTCATTTCTCTCTCCCATGAAGATTCGATCGGTCGCCGCGGGAAGAACGAAAGAATGGGCTGTGCGCGGGACGAAGAAGCGATGAATCTATCAGCGGGAGGTAATTGCCGGTGGGACTTGATCAGAGATTTAATCGAACAGATAATCGGGATCGGTGTAACCGGTAAAGTGGATCCGTTTCTAGTGACAGCGTAATATCGCATCTTATATTTCTATGTGTTGTCGCGTGCGCGTGAGAGAAGAGTGTGGATCGGTAATCTCTGTCTGATGATAGCGTTACAAATATGCATATCGTGTCTTGAACGACAAAATATTTTAGCCTTATTAAACGCAAGAACGTTATCGAGATTGGAATGATGATCGTTTGTAAATTAATATAGATGTCATCGTATCATCTAAAGTAGAATAGCGCATATAAAAAACGGATTAGCATCAAAGTTAAGTTTTTCATTTGATGCGCGCATATTTCTCTTTTTTTTTTCTTTTTAAGTCAAAGTTGACTTAAATCTGATAAGAAATTTTCAAGTAAATCCATATTCTAGAACTAGATGTTACAATTAGCGAAACAAAGTCGCAAGTAATTTATATGAGAAATTATTAATGCTCAATTTATGCAATTTATGTCCCATTAATACATAATTTTCGGGCACCCACACTGCCCGCGAAACGAGAATTGTCTCGAGGTCGAGCGTAATTGCGGTTCGATTTGTATCGATAACGAAACGCAAATTTTCGAATGGCAAATCGATCGACCGGATTACGTTTGCGAGAAAACTGCAGTATTCTTCTTCCTTTTTTTTGTAAATAATTTCTCTTAAGTCTTATATATGCTCAATATATGTAATACCAAGTCTGCGATTGATCGATAGCCATAGCGAATAAGTGCAATGTATCGGTAAACGGATTACATTCGGTTTGTGTGTAATTTTAAATTTAATAAATGTTAAATTGCGGACTTTTAAAGTTGTGCTTTAACAAAGAATATAAAGAATTTATATGTATATATATATATATATAAATTCAAAACAAAATTGCAAAATTATTATTATACATTATAAGTACATCACATGTCGAAAATATATTTACAACTACGGTAAAATATATGAAAATTTCCTTTTTTATTATTTAATTTAATGATTGAGAATATTTGTTTTGGAATGGTGCTAAAAAGTATCGACCACTGTTCCGACGACTGAAATGCTGTGAGGTGTATAAGCATATCGATATTAAAGACTACTTTTATCGAATCTTCCGCAGTCGCGAAGCGGCTTTGATCTTTGTAGATTTTCGGAACAGAAATCAAAAGTTCAATTGCTGTCATATTTGATAAGCGAGAAAATAAATAGACATAAATAAAATAGAACGGAATACAACGAAATACAGTCGTATACATGATCATATAGTATATTATAATATTATGTTCTATATCTCAATGTTTAATTGGCGGTATAATATTAAATTAAATTGTTCGATACATCATGGCATGTATTCTTTAATGAGAATATGACGAGTATGATTGTTTCTCAGTTTCTCGCCAATTGGTTTTAACCGCTTCGTGATTACGAAGACCTTTCTTTCTTATGGTAAACCTCGATCGCTTTCTACACGATAAAAATCGATTGCTTTTTACTATTCGACATAAAATTCGTCGCTTGTAAAAGCAAGAGGGCGATTCACGTTTCACCATGAGATATATCAATATAAAGGGACCATTGTAAATAAGAGTCAATAAGAGTCAGAAAAGTTGATTCGCATGAAGATGTCTGTACGCGAGAATAATATTTGTTAAAGCTTACGTGGACAGTTTTTTATGTTGAAACATTGGCGGATAAAAAATGATGTCTTTTATCTTCTCTTATTAAAATTACATAAATTGAATAAAATTTTGTTTTTATTTATGCTCATTTAATATAATATAACATATTATTATGTAGCAATATGTTTCACGCATACGCCCACAAGAGCAAGTGCTTTAAGTATTAATATTGATTATAAATATGGCTTAGAATAAAACGAATTAAAATAAAATTACATTAATCAGCCGACCCCAATTAAAAAGACAAATATTCTTCAAATTCAACTGGTGAGAAAAGTAGAATGAGTTTCTCGTACAATCGATATTCATGTGCTGTTTTACACGATAAAAATTTTTTGTTTGCTATAATAATCCTTTGATATGTGTCTTCAAGATATCTGTGTTTGTAAGATAATAAATTAAATTACTAGGAGATATAAAAAAATACCTTGCTTATATATCTCTAAAAAAAATCTTGTATTTATTATTAACTTTATTAGTATTAGCTACGTAATTTTTTTTTTAAAGGTGAATAACAATATCGTTTTAAAATGTGTTCGCTTTATCTTGTTGCGATTGGCATTAGTGTCATTTGAAATGCCTGTTGACTTATCGTGCGTGTGTCCAAATTGTCGGATGTTATCACAGCGTGATGAGTCAGCACGCCGCTCGACATGTGTCAGGATAATCGATGGCGATTGCAATAAGCTCCCATCAACCCAGACAATGATGTATATGATATACCGAAGGAGAGAGACCTCAAAACGCAACTACAAATATCCTATTTCCTATTAATCAACGAGTCGTTCGTTTTATTTGTCGGAGTTTCCAAAGATATTTTAATAATATCTCTCGAGACATAGCGCTACAATTTTCGAAATGTAAGAATAATTTTATGTAAATAAATTTGTATGTGTGTGAAGAAAGAGACGTCAAACGAAGCCCTGGTCACAAATGAGAATTTGCAAACAAAGAAAATTATATCGCAAAGTACATTAAACGATATAACTATTTAAATGCAAGTTTAATTAAGAATATATGATATATTGATGTACTATAAATAGTATAATTTTTTTATCGTAAACAATTTAAAGTTGTTATTTATTAACGCTAAGCTCAAGTTATTTAATTTATATTTCAATTGTATCACATATAAAAGAAATATTTTAGATTATTATATTAATGAAAATTTTTAATGAAAATATATAATATTTTCTATATTTTCGCTCTTCTAAATTCTCATTCGCATACCTATTTCGCATTGCCGACTGGCAATATTGCAGAGTATATGGGATTCCTTAATTTCGAATAAAATATTATATAGACACCGATAAATAAGGTGACTGTAGATAACCGACGAATAGCCTTCCGAGGGTATACGCTTTGCCAATCAATCTCGTTATTTTCCTATTGTCAACAAGAAATCTAATTTAATTCAAAATCTTTACATTGCATATAAAGAAAGTAAACTGTAATACTTCTTTTTTTCTTCTTTTAAAAAACAAAATTTTATGATTGTAATTTTAGCAAATGTATACGAAAATTTTCGTCACTTTTAAAGACGCCTTACGCCTTACGATTTTCGGACAAAGGTTTTCATATTTGCCTTTGATTTTTCAGCGATTACTTCGAGTTTCGATGATTAGCAGAGGCGCGTAATTCTTTAACAAAGGCAAAACTCTAGAATATATATATATATGTATTTTTGTGTTAACACATATCAGCGTGCGTTGCGCTCATCTCATCGATCCCGTTTTTCTCTGCAAATAGCCGTCACTAAAAATAAAGCATCTTCCCTGGTCGTTGGTTCCGTGGAGAATCGCGTTTGCGCAGCACTCCTCTGTATGCTTTGCCCGAGACCGTCGCGTCGCCATTCGCCACGAGCGGATTTACATGATCGACGGCCTCATGTTTATTCATGTTTAACCTCCGCATGGTCATATTAATACACGCCGCCACGATAATTACCAATGCCGGACGTACATTCGCTTCGGCGCGGCGCGACGCGGCGGTCATATAAGCGCGATGTCGCATTATTCATCGAAGTATTGCATGTATACCTGTACACATATATTGTACGTCATAATGCAATCCCTCAATCTCCTTTTTGCGATAATCTAAAGATTCTAAAGGTGTCCATGTCCGGCATGTCCCGTTAAAATTAAATGCGAGAAAAAGTCTTTGATCATATAGATGGATCCGCGTGCGCGCGGTTATTACCACCTTCTCCGCTGCCGCTTCGTTTTCCGAACAAAATTTCGACGCCGGCCGGGATAAATTTGGAACAACCGCCTATAGCGGATGTAACTCAACTACGCTCCACGTTTTCAGCCTTAGTTTCGTGTCGAGGGCATGCGAGAGTCACACGCGTGTTCTTATGGCAGAAAACGCTTTCGGATATTTGCGAGTGAACGAGGAGTTTATGCTGTGTCCATGTTGAAAGATCCTTCGGGGCACTAAAGAATTGTCCAAAGATTTGAAAAACGATCGATAGAGTTTTATCTTTCGTGACTGTGTATGATTGCAATTAACTGCAGTTATTAGCAGCCCTGATGTAACAACTTTAAACACTTTAAATTAAATACTCGCCGTGTTTGTGTGTTTGCGTTTGGTATATTTTTTTACAATTACACTAGAATATCTCATTTGAATTTTTAATTTCCATTTTTTATTTCATTGTTCTCATATTTCGAAGTTAATATTTCTTTAACAACCATTAATAATTTACCGAGTGATTAAAATAATCGAAAGCTTTGGCGATGTAAATATTAACAAAATTGTGTTATTTAAATTAAAATAATTCTATGGTGGGCAATAAAACTACAAAAAAATATATATATATACATATATATATGTATATACACATTATACATATAAAACTTTAATTTAAAATTCAATTATTTAGAAAAAAAATCTATATCTACATAGACACTATTAAGGTAAAAATTACATTAATATTTTTAAGAAAAAAAATTAATGGAAACAATTTGGAAACAAATTTTTTAATCGATTTTTTTTTAAACTTATGTATTTTATTATACGTCTAGTACGAATACATCACCGTGTTCACCGTAGTGATTACACGTATAAAAAAGAGAATAAAAACGGGATGAGAGCGCCGATTTTTCCAACATTTCATATTTTATATGTTACACATCTCATATATCTAATGTATAAAATACGTGAATTTCAAAAAAATTTATAATAAAACTTTCTATACTGCATATTTATTTTTAAAAATATAGGTATGTGAGGAAAGTATTTTGTGAGGAAAATTATTTTTTGTTTAATTGTTTGAATATGTATAATATAATCCAACGTTGTAGTTTCAATATGTACAATGTACATTCATGGTTATTTATTTATGGTTATTCAACCTATCATATTCGCGACGCAGGAATTCAGCACGAGCAAGAAAATTTATTTTCCGATTTTATAGCCTCTCCCTTTTTCATTCATCAGAAAATCGAAAATTAATGCAATATTTACATGCTCTCTCTCTCTCTCTCTCTCTCTCTCTCTCTCTCTCTCGATATATTTATAAATTCTATTTCCTTGAATTTAGATTCGCAACGATCATTTTCCTTTATATTTAGATCACTCATCAATATCCAAATTATATCGATCGGTTTACTTTTAAACAAATGTTGGATATAAATATTAAATTCGACAACAACATCAATAAATTCATTACGTGGGATCAGAGGGAAAATCGATTTATTAGCAATTAAAACTAAGTGACGAAGGTAAAGGGTAAAGCGCGGTTTCGCATTCGCTATGTAAATGGAGAATGGAGACAGGAGAATTTAATAAGAGGATATACACCTTATACCCGCGATCTAAAGGAGGCAACTGGCAAGTAGAAAATGCCGCGAGCGCGAACGGAGGTGTTCGACGTGGTGGAAGTGGAGAAACCGTCGAGGTGCATCAAGTTCCTCCGGCTCCTATGGAAATTCAGCAGATGCGTCTTCTCTCACGTCACGCTAATCTCCTTGGTGGTTGCTTATTGTCTAATCGGCGCATATGCCTTCGAGTCACTGGAAGCGAATCACGAGAGGGAGGTAAATTGTGAGACTATAATACTAGTAAATATTGGGAAATTCCTCAATTCCTTTTTCTAATTGTAAATTGTAAGTTGATAATTAAACCAATCTCGAAATGATGTATACGCAAACATTTATGCATAAACAATTTATCGAGTTGAGATTTTTCTCAGGTTAGGCTAGGTTTAAATATCGACATGATTTATATTAAATATGTAAATTAGGTATTTTTGAATCTATTTATGAATTTACTTTCTAATCTATTGTATATTGTATACACATTATACAATATTTATAACCTAATCTAATCTCAATTTATTTCAATTTATCTCATTGTCAGAACAGGATAAAGCTATTTGTATTCAATATGTAATCATGCTATATTTATATTATTTCTATTTTATATTTCTATTATATATTGTTTTAAAATATTTCCGATTTTTTATTCGTTTAATATTTTTAACAGTTATAGTTTAGCTATGTTAAATATATGTTTCTGTTAATTTTACTAGCATTCTGGATTAGTAATTTATTTGTATAAAACACATTGTATAATATTTATCACGTAACTTCATTGTGGATTAAAATTAACTGGGACAGAAATTGATTCGACACCGAAAGAAAAAAGGATACAGAGTACAGACAAATAGTTTCTCCCACGTCAAATATTCTACGCTCGTGTGTCAATGAATTATTAACTGTCGCCGAGCGTCGCGAATGTCGCGATGCCGAGCAATGCCGAGATTGCCGCCGAGTAAGCGCATCGTTCTTTACCTGCGCTCTCTTCGCTCTCTTCGCAGGTGAAGAAGAGCATCAAAAATATACGAGGGAACGTTTCGGAAAAGCTATGGGAAATTACCAAGGATTTCGACGTGTTGATTCGCAAAAATTGGACGGAGCAGGCGTTGAGCGAGCTGAAGGTACGCCTTTTGTTTTTTTCCACCATAGTTTTCGTTAGATCCATAGTTTTTTAGCTTTTTATTCTTTGTAAAACGACTAAAACGGAAGGATATGAGATTTACTATTTTACTTCTACAAGACCACAAGTAGATGACTCGACAAGTCACATGTTAGAAAAGTAACACGCAAATGCAAAATGTTACTCTTTTTATTTTAAATTTGAAATTTAATACGATTCGACAGAAGATTATTTGTTCACGAATAATGCGCAATGCAGAAATTCGAGGATTGCCTCCTGAAAAAAATGGAGAAGGAAGGATGGGATGGCAGCGAAGAGGAGGATGATATTCAATGGACATTCGCCGGTGCTCTGTTTTATTCCATCATCGTCATCACGACGATTGGTGAGTCGATCGAAATTTTAAATACTCGCAAAATATGTTGGCACAGCCATATAAGATATTAATAAACAAAGGCAAGTTGATGGAAAGTTTTGTTTTCTAATTGGAATACTTGCTATACGTATTGTTCGAAAGTTTAATCTTTTATCATGCGTCGTATGTCATATGAATCAATAATTCGGAGTAATTTATTCTTTAAGAAAGCGAAAACTCATTTGTTCAGGATTATTTTTACCAATTTAAGTGAGAATCTTTAAAGGAAGAACGATGCACATTTCATATAAGATAAATTCGAAAATGAAGCAGGGCATTACTATAAAATTTACAATGTAATAAATTTATAGTTTACACTTGCAAATCGTACATGTAGTTTAACTTACATTATTAATACAAAAATTATTAATTATTAACGCAATTAACAATAAGTTTGTATTAAATTCTCATTTAATTGTGTGTCATATAATCGCTTAGTGAAAAATGTAAGTATATATATATATATATATACTTACATATGTATTCACTTATATGTATATGTATTTTTGTATGGTATGTATGTCTTTCCACATACTTATATCTCTATCACGTCTTTGGCATCGCCATTGAGAATGAAGAAATATCGAGAAAAGATGTTTCGATCGACAAGAATATGCTTATTTACTTTTCAGTATTTTCATATACGTCGTCCGACTTCTCGTTCGTCTGCGTTTGATTCTTGCCCAATGACCTCTCGTAGATGACATAATCGTCGAGTTCCGGATCGTAGCCATATGGCCGTAACGACCCGAATTCATTGCGATGACCGTAACCGCCGCTATACGGTCCTGAGTAATAGTCACCGAAAGACGAATGTTGGTAGCCGCCGCCGTCGCCGCCGCTATACGGTCTTCGATTGCCGTAATAATTCGATGTTGGCGCGAAACCATTCGGCCTGTACCTGTGCGGCGTATCCTAGGAATTATTATTATTTAATAGACGCGATACGAGAATCGCAGGAAAATGTCGAATTACTTAAATAGACGAAACCTGGATTGAAAATGAAAATCAATAAAATGGCAATAAATATTTTTCTTTAACTCGTCCAAAATGATGATATTTTAGAAAATATAATTTGAATATATGAGAGAGAGCTCGTTAAATATACTCGTATATCTATATATTGGGAGTACATCAGTATTGTTTTTGGAAGTGCATGAATTAGATTTAAACTCTTTTCGTTACAGGATATGGGTAATGATGCCCTCCCAGCCCTCCAGACAATCCTGGGAATCTTTTGCTGTTGAAACAACAGTACTTCTTCTCTCTCGCGCAGTGGCCCTAAAATCACCATAGGTTAAACGTTAACGTTAAACCCAAAATTCATCAAATTTTTTGGATTTGCGAATTTTCAAACTCACGAATTTCAAGCCGGGCGATGGACAGTTGAAACTATATCTGCATTTGCAAGTGTCGAATTCGCGATAACGGGGATCGTCTCTGACCCATGGTGGTACCGAATCCAAAATATCGTCGTGTCCGTTCGGTTCGAAACGAGCAGGTCTGAAATATATCGATAGTGTGTCCCTACATTTTCTTACATGAAAAATTAACAGCTACATTCACTATAACGCAACATTTACTTTGGAAAATAAGTTTTTAATTAAAGAGTAAAAAAAGCGAGTCGATATACGTAAAAGCGTTTAACCGCGTAATTGACGTATGATGACGTATGATGACAGTTTGAGGAGAAGTAATTTAATAACGGAATTTTATATATAAAATACATAAATCTAATGCAATTTATGAAAAGTATATACGTATGTATGTACTGCTGATAAGTTAGCAGCCCGGGAATACGAGCTATTTCTCGTGAAATATTGTTCGCGGCTGGACCGTGCCTCGTATACGCAATTAAATGTACGAATGGGGATATCTATAAATTAAGCGCGATCTCTGTGAAGAGGTGACGCTATATATTTTAATCGGATCATTGGAAATTTAATATAGAACAAGCCAGGAGAGTATATCGGTCGACGGAAAATCCCAATTTTCCGAGATTAATGAATCTGCTTGAAAAATGCGATTTAGCTGGCAGGGACTCTGATGAGATTACATATATCGTGCCGGATCGCACGATATTTTTAAACATAGTCTTGACAATTTTGAAAAGTTAATTAATCATCCAATTAATTAATGGTCGCGCATAAACGCGAAATATTTGAGAGAAGAAATATTTAAAAGAAGGACTGTTGCAAACAGAAATACCTGCCAATTATTCCCGTTGGTCCACCGGGACCCACGAGAACGCCGTTATTGCCTTGGTACGCGGGCCCCGCCGGTATCAGCGGTCTGCCGTTGGGACCGTAAGGGCCTGGATTCTGAGGTCTAAATCCTAACTGAATGCCGTTGTCGAACCTATCCAACTGCTCAGAAGGCTCGTGTACCTGATGTCTGAAAGTTGAGCACGCGTGAGAGAAGCTATATGCCGCCAAGTATCAAGCATGCTACAATAATTATAAGCTACAAGTACACGGCCGATTCCTTTAAAGCTGATCGTGAATTCGGATTAAACAGATTAAAAATTAATGTTAATTAAAAATTAAAGTGTTAAATATACCGCTAATTAATAAATCAGATTGACAACACACCTGGCATCGCCGTCTCGGCTAGTTTTTTGTTTATCATCATTCCATGTCCAAGATTCATCATTCTCAGCGGTTGCCGTCGCGATCGTGATGAAAAAAATTAAAAAAAACGCGCGCATTTTTATCATTCGCCGAGTGGCAGAATCAAAACGATACGTCTTAACGCAATACGTCTTGCAATTAGTTAATATTCCGCCAGAAAAGAAAGACGTACGGCCACGCATAACATTCGACGTCGACTGAATGAGAGTGAAAGTGAATCACGTCTTTATACGCATAGCGGGAAGGTGAACGCATCGCTACGTTTCGAGGTCTTTTCGAATGATAATCATCTGCGATCAATGGACTGTTTTCCTTTGTTTCCATGGAAATCCCAAAAATTCGGCTGCATCATGCAACACGCAATATCGTACTTTAACTTTAAAATAAGTCATGCTTGATAAAAATACAAATTCAAAAATTTACGCGTTTATTAACACTGATAACGTGTAAATTTTAAATTATGCACATTTATAAACATTGGTGATATTTTAATAATTAATATTTCAGATTTGTACCTATAATGTCAATTATTATATGCTACTATTCGTAATGGGATAAGAGGATTACGGTTATGGTCGTCATTTTGAAAAAATTACTTCTGTCTTATAATCTTCTACGATCAATTTTCCAATTGAAAAAAAATTTACCTATGAAATGTATGTTTTAATCAAATTATATTTTTTTTTCTTAGAGTAGGTATCACCAGCGAACCATTTCTTTAAATTCTTAGCTTTCTTTTAAATTTTATGTTTCTTAAAATAGTTCTTATTTTTGCCTGCTATTGCTGATTTAATTCGCAACAGTCAGTAATCTTTTCAATGCGCGAGATGTGTAAGTTACAAAAGAAAAACACACACGTTGCAATCTTTCTTTAAAATGAATATTCTATCTTTTGCTGGGAACATTTGCTCGATTTTTATTCGTATTCAGTAGAAACTAACGTCGCTCTAACGTGACATTTTCATTTAACATGAGAAGAATATCTAAAAAAAACAACCTTAATTTATTTTGTAAAAGTAATAATTCAGTTTTTTTGTTGCTTAATTTAACGGTAAGTAAAATATCATGCAGCATAAATAGGTTTAACAAAATTTAGCCTAGACTAAATGAGATTTGCCGCAGCAAACCCATTCGTAGCGAAATTACAATGTACAGCCTGCACATTGTAAATTTACAAGCGTAAAGTTATTACGCGATATATAGCGTGGATGGATCCGGTAGGCGTTTGAGGCCGATTCCGCTCCTTCGAGCGCCCGTCCTTCAAACTGGGAAAACCCAGTTCTTCGACTCCGAAGGAGGGAAGTCGCTTGGTTGATCGCACTAGTACGCACTCTTTGACCTCCTTCTTAAAGTAAAATCAAGACACATGGCGTAACGTTAATTCCTGCGTCTTCGTCCCGCTCGACAGGAAAATTACCACCATTAGAGATTTTTTTAGCCTTCACTTTTGAAAAATACATCCTTCATTAAGTTACATTTGCTCACGAATCCGCATCAAATGTCAAACAAAAACTACAAGCCACGAGTATCTGAAAATTATATTTTTATTGCGTTGCCAATTTGTTACTTTAAAATCGTATTATTTTACAATATACGTACATACATATATACATACAAATATACATATATATACATATACATATATATATAATTCTTTGCTGAGATAAAGTGAGAAAGAGATGGATCACTATTTTCGCTATTTGATTTAAACGAATTAGGTAGAATCAATTTATGAAATTGTAAAAAATAAAAACAGAGAATAATATTTATTTACAATATTAATATTATTAGCAACAGAAATATTTTCAATAAACTATCTTGAAAATATTATATAATTTTCTATCAGTTAACAAACTATTTCGAATGTAGATGTGCATAGATTTGCATTTCTAAGGAAAGGACAAACGTGTCAAAACAGAAAACGCTCTTACTTCGTGGCTGCTTTGAAATTCATTCCTGGAATGACATTCTTTTATTACGAGATTAAACACGAGACTTTAAAAACGGTGGAATTTTATATTCTAGAGCAAAACAGCTACAAATAAACTAACAAATATGCATTTTTTATGTAAACTCTTTTTATGTAAATATGCAAACTGCAAACTGCTCGCGGATATTTCAAGAATTTATAGAAAAATTAAATTCAAACTGTTGAGAACTGACGATCATGAATACTTAGTAAATCTAAGAGAAAATCTATAATTCGATTAAGTGACCTCTTTCCGAGCGAGCTTACTAGCTTAAGGGCGTTAAAGGTGAACGATGCTCAATACTTTCACTCGTTTAGAACATGTTATGCCATTTTCTATTGCAACACATATTACATGCACGGATATTCAGTTAATATATTTTTAGATATTTTATTTCAAGTTCATCAAGTTATAAATTCACCATCATCACCATTATCATCATTATCAGTTATAAATTCAATTACGTAGGCGGATTAAATCTACAATTTTGGGGAATAAAACAATTAAAAGGGAATGGAAAACGTAAAAGAGATTGATGGAAAATAATATCAGCAGTGATAAAAGAAATTATATATATATATATAAGTAAATAAGAAACAATGTATAATAACAACAAATAATAATAACATAATTTGTGGGTGTTTTAAAAAACTTTAAATACTTACGATTTAAAAGAAAACTGAGACTGACAAGAACGCTATTTTACTCCAATTTGTTTAGCTTTCTTCTTCTACCAAAGTATTTTTAAATAAATATCTCCAAAATGCAAGATTGAATTAAATACTATAATCTTTCGAGGATTAAAAAAATATCCTCACTACTTTTTGAAAGAAGCTTGTTGTATGAATTCGCGATATTTCATTTCGCGGTCGCACCGGAAAGAACGTTTCTTCGCTTTTTTAAATTCATTTCCTGACACGTGATCTTTTTTTAAGTAATTTCCTGCTTTCGTAACTAAGATAAAGAATGGCGTACCTTTGACCGTTTCTCGCGACTTTTGGCCTGCTCGTCAATCTTATCACGGAATAGTTATAGTAAATTAGGAGAGCTAACGTAATATATCATATTTGCGATATTATTTTTGAAATATTAAGTATATGTGTATATTTTTATTCGCATTAATAATGTTATTTCCCAGCTCTTGAGTGATACCTGATCATCGTATTATGTTTGGAAAGTTATTATATAATGGGTTGCACTATACTATTTCAAAGAATCTATTTCAAACAAGAAATTATTACTGATGTCCGAATGGAACGTCAATGTATTCTCTCTCTCAATCTCGGAACCATGGCATTTCCTGTTTACAACTGCATAAAAAATTAGCTTCAGCGATATTAGACGTGACTCGTCGATAAGAAATCTCGAGTTTTATTGAAATTTTTAACAGACGAACGTTACCCTTATCACGATTGAGCGAACTAATCCTTCGACAATGGCAAAAATTCATTTCTTCGAAGTTGCTTGGTTCTCGCGATCGTGTCAGGCAACTTCCTTTTTCTATATTTTTTCCTTTTCGAATAATTTCCTGCCATCGACCTATTTCTCATCTCTTTCCGCTATCCTCTTCCCCCCCCCTCTCTCTCTCTCTCTCAGTTTTTTTCTTCTCGTTGGAATAAGAATGTTACATTGCTCAGGATTAAAAAAATGAAATGGGGAATAAAGGTGAGATCTCGCAATGCGAGTAGATCGTAATGTCTTTTTGACATCTTGGGATTCTCGGAGACTTTATGCATTCACTATGAGAAAACGGAGTTTTTACTTTACATATAGGTACTCTTATTCAGGATATTTTCCCCATTCTGGTTGCATACGGTTGCATAGTACCACATAGTACGGTTCTGCACCTGAAATTTATACGGTATGCGAGGATATTCTTCTTTTTTGATAGTTGTGATAGAGAAAGAAGAATTTCTATATACTTATATCGCCTCCTCATAATTAAATATCAGAAAGAGCTGTTCTTCACCGCAAAATTTTTTATCGCCCAGTCGTGAAATCAATCCTGCTCAAGAAGCGATCCAAATTGCTTTCGTCGCACATTTTGCTTGTGACTCGTTTTGACAAATGGCTTCTTTGAGGTAAAATTACGAAATTGCGGATCGCCGTTTCTGTTTTCACGTTTTCCGAACACGGCTAAATCCGTCCTTTCGATAAAGTGGAAAGAGACTTATTATGGGTGCATTTTGACTAGACTAGGTTTCTTGCAATAAACAACTTCCATCAATGAGGAATTAACAGAATAACATAATAAAAAGATCGATAGAGTTTATCCCGTTTAATCTGGAAATGGTAGACATTTTCTGATATTTCGTACAGAGAAGGGGTCGTAGGTATATATAAAATAAATTAATTCTGTTGTTATATATTATTTACCTCATTGCAATTCAAATAACGGTTTTGAGATTTGCATAATCGAAATCATTTAAATAATTTGCATTTAAAAAGTAGGCAACATTGACCCACTTCGGATAATTTAATATCACACAGGCTTTATTATATTATTATTTTATCTACAAAAAATATCGTTGTTCGACACTTTAGTACATTTCATTATAAAATTATTTTTTATATTTTTTTCTACAGGACCTCCATAATACACTTTCTCAGTATTATCAGACATTCTTCACATAGTTATATTATTACTCAAATTAAAAAATTTAAAGAACTATGTATACACTTTTTTATTATCCTTGATTTAATAATAGAGAAATGTGAGTTATTTCTAATAAATAATTTTAGAAAATAGTTATAAAATATTCGATAATCGGGAATGCAAATCACGCTGTCAAATAACGGGTCTTGTGTAACAGACGGAATAGTTTTTACGCATCATCGATAAGGAATCTCGGCGACCTTGACCCAGACTTGTAGATGAAATTACGAGACTGTGCGAAGCCTCGAAAAAAAGATTCAAGGCCGAGGCGAGTGCAGCTAAAAACCTGATCGATCTTGTCAACTTTCAAATATCTATAGTTTTTCTAATTTGAGACTTTAAGTCGATGATTAAAGGATTTCACAAAATTCTTATGAGAAAAACGTTTTCTTTGTGGTCAATTTGTGATATGTTGTAGTTCCTGTGTCTGATAAAAAGCTTCAAATTTCATCAACTTTCTGTGATTAGCTTCTGACTTTTAATTTGAAATTTCCTTCACAAGAACCGTTCGTGCATTTGTCTACACAAGTTTGCACTGTGTACTTGCACGCATATATAATATGTGTAATATGTGCATATACATATATATGTACATATATATGTACTAGCTTTTGAGCCCGCGCTTCGCGCGGGCTTAAAAGCTATAAAGCTCTGAAACTTTTTTTTTGTAAATTCCTTTATCAATCATCACTCAAATCACCTTTACATTCTGTATTTGTAATTTTTAATCACTTTTATTTATATAAAAAAATTAAGATCCGCAAAACTCTTTATTTGTGATAACTGACGTAACTAAACAATAGTAATTTCGTATTACGCAATTGCTTCATGTAACTTAATTTCGAATAAATCTGTGATCTCGCATAAAAATCTTTCTTTTTTATACATGTATGTACATTGATATATTTTATATTTTTATTTCTTGTTTTAGGATACGGTCACATTGCACCGAAAACAAAAAATGGAAAAGTAGTAACTATTTTTTACGCCATTCTCGGCATTCCTCTTATGTTGCTCTGCCTATCAAACATCGGAGACGTGATGGCGTCGAGTTTTAGGTAACAGACAATATTTAATCACACACACACACACGCGCACACACACACGCGCGCGCGCGCACACACACACACACACACACACAAAAAACATTTACTTACTAGTTTTCATTAGCGCTGAAAAATAATCGTTTTTTTTTTCATATTTATTGTATTTTTAGGTTTCTATATTGGAAAGTGTGCTGTTACGTATGCACAAAACCACCAAAAAAACGACGAGGACGTAACAACATGGTTAGGTCGCATTCTGTTCGCCAACCAGGGTAATTTTATATATGATAGATTATAAAAGTTTAAAAAAACGTTCTATTCTATATAATAATTGTAACATATATAGGTAACATAAAAATATAATAAAAAAAAATTTATAAACGTATGCACTATATATATACATGTTGTGTAATCTGTAAAGTATTACAAAGTAAAAATTACGGATCAGTACGCGTTTTTAAAGAGTAGATTAGAATTTTATTGAAAAATTAAATAGGTATAATCTAATGTCCTGATTCGCATATAAAAATAAAAATATCTATGCACGATTGTATTATATTATTGTTATTATATCATATTTTATAAGGAGATATGGATCAAACAGAGGCCCGTTTCGCCGATCCATCAGAGTGAGTCAACGATCGGCCGACTCGGCCTTAGGACTCTCCGAAAGTATGACAAAGTCCTCATATTCTGATACTGATTGTAGGTGAGATCGTTGTTTGCTTCAATTCGAAGTCATTTGTCAAAGGAAATATTTTACAGCGTTGTAAACAGCATTGCTAATTAATTTAGTCATTAAATTAATGCAACGTTATATCATACAAATATGAATTAATTATGAAAATAATTATATTAATAAAAGATATTAAGATAAAATTAGAAATAAAAGTAGAAAAGACAAATTGTGTAGGTATATGTCTCGACGATTGGAAGGAGGCGAATCAAAGGCAATAGCTTATGCACCTTCTACAAATCATCCAATGGAAATTAAGGCCGCAACTGTACCACGTTATTCGGATATTCCACTGGCGACTCCGAGAAGCGTAAGAGGTACTTTATCAATCGTTCATTTCATTTTATTTTATTGTTTTCATTGATTAATCATGTTCTCTTTATTTAAATTGATCATAAAGTTAACAGATAAAAAATAATGTATACGTAAAGAGTTGTATCCCGAACCGATTTTGTAAAAAGAGATATTACATATTTTGCTGTCACGCACAGACAATCAAAATAAAGAAACAAATATATGTGGCGACGAATTAAATTTATATTAAATTTAACCGAATCTCTCTCAAATCTATCTCTGTTGTTTATCCTGTTTGTACGTTATTTACATAACAAAAGAGTTGCAAACGATATGTCGATATCACATACGAAATCATGCGAAAGAACACAAGTGAGATACAAAGTGCTGCTATCGTCAGAAGTCCCCGTAAAACACCCGCTCGCGATTGAATTAATTAATTAATTCAAGCGCATCGATTGCGCCGCATTGCGCTCGTTATCAACTCATCGATTAATTAATAACTATCGGCTGGTTTGCGTTACTTTCATTATCGCGTATAGCTAAACCCAGAATAACGACACAGTCGCTGGACAGAAAATTGCTGATGAGTCCGAACGAAGCGGATCGCTCGCCAGTTTTGTGCAACAAATACGCATTGGATGATTTTGAAGACGAAACGTCGAGGTGGAGGCAGCCGCCTCAAGATAAGGGTGAGTATCGTTATTACTCTATCGCAATTACATGCATACATCGCGATTTAAAATATAATACAATACATAATTCTAATTATTCCAACTATAAGAGCGGAACAAAAATCACGAAGCAATAGCTAGTTTTTTTTCGTTGTAACGCATTACTTTTCTCATCGCTTTACCACATGCTATCTCCTATATGTTAATTGTTAATATAATGATACTCGATTATTAGTTCAGAATACAAATAAGTAGATCAGTGCTATTTAAGATGATGAAAGAGATCGCTCTTTGAAGCGCTTGAAGAAATTAAACAAAACCGACGCTATTACAGTCGAGAACTCGGAGAAACCGCAAAGCAACGAAACACCCGAAGAGTTGGATGGCGTTGAGAAGCGAACTTCCTTTAGTCCCAGATCCTTGCCGAGAAGATGTCTTTCTGTGGAAGGAGCCACGACGACGAATCATAGAACGAGTTCGTCGTCAGGACCTCGCCCATCTTCTATCTATTTGGAAATGGAATATATGAGAAGGTCGCAATCTACTAAAAGTAGACGCACCAGGAGCAATTATTCTGTCGGTGAGCGAATGGTGATGAACGTAAATAAATTTCGTCAAATTACTTTTTTTTTTTTTTTTTTTTTTTTTTTAAGGAAATTTGAGAAGAATGAGACTAAATGATATCTAAACGATTTATATTGACGATGGATATTAAGGTCCAATTGACTAATTGTAAATGAGAGTTGAGCTTTTAGAATGAAAATATGTAATATAAAATATTCGTGATATGGAGTAATATGTTTCTAACGTATATTTATCTTGTATCTAGCCTAACTTCTATGTGTGAAATGTATTTATAATTATCGAGAGTATCCAAGTCATTCAAAGCTCTTAAATTGTATTTGCAGACTACATCACGATAACAACTTAAATAATAAGCCGATCGATATAACGAGCGCGCGCGCGCGCGCGTACCTTTTGATAGTTAAATATTTTTCTCCAGCACGTTCTTACAAACGGGGACCACCGCCGTCGCCGAGGATTATGTCGCCGATGGGGTTTGCCGTGCATCGACAGGTTTATGCCGACGATATTGATTTTGACTACGAGTACTATACCGCTGCGGATGATCAGGAAAGACAGCCGACCAAGCCCGTGCCTATCTGGCTGTGCGTCTTTCTGGTCGTCAGTTACATATTTGGTGGCGCTTACCTTTTCAGCAAATGGGAAGAGTGGCATTTCCTCGATTCGGCTTACTTCTGTTTCATCACGTTGACCACCATCGGTTCGTTTCCCAATTAGTCATTCCTTTTTTTGCGGTTCACAAAAGATGTGCTGCAATTTATTTATCATTACTGCTTCATAAAGCTCATTCCGTTGAAATTAGCCAACTATATCGAGCTTACGAGCCGATTTTCTTCAAAGACAACATTTTATCTTGCTATGTTAGAAAGAGAGAGAGAGAGGGAGAGAGAAAGAGCTTATTGTCAGCCTTAGGAACTAACAATAAGAGGGCCAATTGAATTAATTTTATTAGAATAATACCTATACGTTTGTAACAACTTTATAACATATATTTATATAATATCTTCTAACGGTCTTAGAGGTGCTCTACTTTCGCTTATCTGTATCCATTTATTTATTGATCTTGCGTTTATTTCGAGCGCGATGACGTGAAACTCGCACGATTTCCTATCTCTTCTATTTTAAGGTTTCGGCGATTTTGTGCCGGCGTACAAGGTGGACGCGCAGAAGGGCATCGCCCTTTGTTCTCTCTACCTGCTATTTGGAATTGCCTTGCTGGCAATGAGCTTTAATCTGGTGCAAGAGGAGGTCATCAACAACGTGAAGAGCGTCGCGAAGAGGCTGGGCATCATCAAAGAGACCGACGAGGAGGACGTGGAGGAAGAGGAGGAGGAGGAAGGGGAGGCCGAGGACTATGACGAATACGATGCCGAGTACGAAGATGAGGTCTATGAAAACGAGCCCAAGCTCTGATCTCGCGGTTTCCGACTTACTATTCGACGAGATCGGGGACGCGCGAGTCATCCGTCTTCGTACATGGTACAAGATCCAAGGGATTTCTCGGTTCACGTCTCGATCGACATACGAGTCAGTTTCATGGCATAATAGATAGATCTGATCTCGCGTAGATCGACAATTCCTATAATCGAGTAATATATAGCTCTTTTCGCGCAGGTCTTGTCTCGCAAGAATAAATCGCGGTGTACAAACGTATAAAGTCAGATTAATTTATAAATATGATTTATCTCAATTATCTTTTTCAATTTATAGATACTCAAATTCCAGGATATTATTAAAATTTTAATTTCTTATAGCTCTCACACAAAGATTTCTTTGATTTGGAGACTTTTCATGATTTAACGTTACAGTGTGTATTCAATTCAATGTCTGACACAATGCTGAGAATACTATTATTAAGAAAGTTACTATTATTAATTAATTATAATGTATACCAATGGAATATAATGGCGAAGAGAGAAACTACAGAGCTTGCGAATATTGCGAGGAAAATAGCGCTGTAATACGTAATATTGTTGTATGCGTATATAGATACAAGTCTGAGAATTAGTGTCTGTAAAATGAATAGGAGAACAATCGTGGAATGCAATTAAATTTACATACACTTTGCATATCGCACAGCTTTGATATTTAATCGACATTTGCATTTTTAATATTTTCCTTTCAGATTTTGTCCAATAAATTATTCGCAATGAATTTTACATTAGAAAAATATTTCTTATCTAAATTTTTCTTTCTGTCATACTTTGCTCACAATTTACCATTTTCTCCTTCATAAATTTTAAACTTGAAACAAAAGTTAAGATGTTTTAATTATTTATACACGCGTTTATAGTAATTTAGATTTATATATACGTGTATATATATATATTTCTAATCTTCTTTGACAAAAAAATGCGACACAAATGATAGAAGAGAGCGCAACGTTTATTCTTCATTCTCGGGGAGCTATGGAACTACTAAAAATCTGAAACTTCTTGAACGTTCTCAAAAAATTATAGTCTTACTTTCCAGTATAGTCTCTTAAATTTTGCTTCGAACGCAAGCGACGCGAGAATACGATTATCTTTCAGCGAACACGATATTTTCGCGCGGCTTACTACTTTCCGCGCGCAGAAGATTGTCCTTACAATATTTTCCCGGACGCACTTGTCGCATGCAAAATTCACGCTTGCTATGCAAATCCCTTTCATCCCCTTTGCGACCCATACATGTACGTTCTCGTGCATTTTCGCTACTGCGCTACTCGCAGTCGCATTTCGTCGTTTAAATCGCGAGGACGTTAATCGTCTCGACGACGACGACGACGACGACGACGGCGACGGCGAACGGCGACGGCAGCGGCGCGGGTATCCAGTTAACGGCTCCGGTTTCAACGACTCGATAATCGCGCGATAAAGCCCACTCAAAGAAGAAATAATAGTCACTAAGAACTTTCGTTCGCGTCCATTACGAATGAACAATCCTGGCACGGGCGGAATCTGCATTTCATAAATTTTAAAGCCAACCGCATCGCCCCCCTCTCTCTCTCTCTCTCTCTCTCTCTCTCTCTCATTCTCGCAACGTCACAAAATTATCCTCCGATTTTTGCGCGGATATACACACTGGTGAATGATCGATCATCATAAGATATATTGTCAGACAGCCTATTTGTATTTTACTTTTATTAATTATCATCAAATTAAAAAGAAAAAAAAGAGTGTTATCCAAAATTAACGAGAGAAGAATTCTGAATGTAATTTTGTTTACATATTTTAACAGTCTTTTTAATTAAAACATTTCAAAATTTCAATGTTTCAACATTTTGTTCACCTAACCGTCCTAACCGGATCATCGAGATGCGGGTTTGTCTACCGGGTGTCTGGCAAGTCCGGCAATTTGATCGGCAACACGACCAGACCCAGGCGACTTGAACCCGGTTATTTTGGGCGACGCGCTATTTCGGGATGGTGCATGTCGTGGCGCGGGGCGCGGGGTGTCACGATGGCCACGAAGAAAGAAGAAATCAGTTTACGGGGAAACTTGGTCGAGGTGGGTTGTCCTCCGTATGTTTGCATACCGGCAATTAAGACTTGGACTCTATCTCGATATTATCGCCGAACTTGGATCTTTTCGTAGGACACGGAATGTCATCGAATGTCGGAAAGTCGGAAATTAATTATTTGCTGCAACGTGCACGCATACGCGTACGCGTACGCGCGTAACAATGATGTAACGTAACGTAACGGGAGTCGCGGGAGTGTCGCTCGGAAACCATTAACGGACGTGCACGTGCTGTTAGTTACCTCGGGGAATCGAGGTGCAAGGTGCAAGGTTTTCGCGAAGAGAGAATCGCCAAGACTGTCCGATTATTCGCGATAGTATCAATAAGAAAGAATGATCTATAAGAAGAAACGAAAATTGTAAAACTTAATAAACGGTAATGCGTCTTTCTAACACGTAATA
This sequence comes from Temnothorax unifasciatus, assembly GCA_030770225.1. Classification (NCBI taxonomy): domain Eukaryota; kingdom Metazoa; phylum Arthropoda; class Insecta; order Hymenoptera; family Formicidae; genus Temnothorax; species Temnothorax unifasciatus. Next base: position 234,028 of record JASTWK010000158.1, on the reverse strand, counting down.
CACGTGGCTTCTCATCTAGTGTAATAGCACGTAGCACTGATAAGTAATAGCATATGCATAGACACGCGTGTGTCCAAGTATAGCTTTCGCAAAAGCTCGAGGATTGAAAACGGGGATACGGGGAACGCAGAAATCTCGAATCCCGTCTCAATCGTCTCAATGAATAGCCGGGGTGGCCGGGGTTAGAGCGCGCCCGCGACTCGCGAGAGACACGTCAGATACGGAGGTAAATGCTTGATGCTTGTTGCTGATTCCTGGATGACCTGGATTTGGAATCGATTCTGTTCTCACTCTCACATGATCTTACGATTGACCTTATCGTCGATCATCGCGTCGCCTACGTCATCATTTAGCCAACGTCAGAAGACGAACGTGCCAATCCCTATATTCCGGCTATTCCCTATCCGTGTGCCTCGATCGATAGCACCTATATAGAGAGACGGCTTGGTCTTATCTATACTGTGGCATTGACAAAGTATTGCGACTGTTACTGCCTGTATTGTATAATCGCTCAACGTTCGCGGACCGGTTCGGACGTGTTTTGTCCGGAAGAAAAATTTTTTCTAAGTATTGCGACTGTTACTGTCTGCATTGATTTCCACTCAGACTTTCAGTGATTTCCATTTAGACTTTCGTCCCGCTAACATATTCTAGACTTTGTTAAACAAACAGTGGCAAATGCTAGCCGTATTGTCTGCTGAAAAGCGGCAGGAGCCAATTTAATTAAAGAAGAAGAAGAAGAAGACTGTCTGTATTGTGAGTCCAATTAAATTCATTGCGTCAGTGCAACTGAAAATTAAGACACGCCTTACGGCTCATACGACAATTGGTTCGTCCTGGCCGTATAAAAGCATTACTGCTCAAAGGCTCATATCACAAAGAAGAAGAAGAAGATCGATAGCACCACCGTCGCGAGTATCGAGCTCAATTTCTACTACATGTATGCGTGGCATATTCTTGATTAAATATACAAATTACTAAGTCTTTCCCAGTTTCCCAGACGAATGTTGATGTTGATGAAGAAAAATTGAAAAATGGTCCGCCGAATGGGCGCCGTCTTATACATAGTCATATCGAGACAATCGAGACGAGTAGAAATTATATTAGTAGGAATAGATTCCAATATTGCATATTAATTTCTACAAATGCATTCATGTTAAGTATCTTATTATCAGCATCATCTATAACATCTATATTCTATATAATAAGCCATCTCCGTAAGTTGGGGTATGGAGTTTGTTTCAAGCATTTAAATATATATATATATACATACATTTAAATACACATATATATTTTGTCGAGTTTATAGAATAGCAATGAATCTCGAACGTTTTCATATATTTGACAGCTTTGCGTTGAAACGTACTCGTATAAAACTACTCGAACAATGTGTAAATCCTGTTGATTTATTCCCAGCTTGCGAAAAGTCTGGGACAATCAAAGGAATTTAATTAAAGTCGGATTACATCTCGCCTTCGACGACTTCGGGGAAATCGTCCATCATTTTTCGCGGGATTGTAAACAGTTTCACAATAGATTTTGTTAAGCGGCCAAGTGACTCGTCTCGAGTCTCGACCGCGCAGCGGCCGCGGCCCGCGGCGGCGACGACGTGGTCGCGTGTTTTTGATTCCCCGCGGATCGCGGGTCGCGGATCACGACGGAGTCGATATAAGTGTCGATACCACGATACCCGGGACTACGAGAATCAACTGTGCCGCCCGCGCCGCGCGCCGCGGAGGCATGGAAGAGACTTCAAGAGACTCGAAGATAGGACGTTCCCCATTAAATTTGCTCGGCATAATTCTCCATTAGCCGATTATCCCCGGTCAGTGCTCGCGCATAACGATCTTATACGTACTTATGTACCTCCTTACGCTTCGTTCTTCCGTATCTGGCTGTGGCCTGTGGCGGCTGTGGTTTTCGAACAACACGCCACGCGGTGAATTTCTGCGGCGCGGCGCGGTTTGTAGTTTGTAATTTGTAGTCGCCAATGAATCAAAGATCCAAGGTGACCATTCCGCGATAGGATATCCACCCGTAACGATATCGCGAACAACGCAACGGGGAGCAACGGCAAGAGCCGTTCTCAGTTCTCAGTTCTCATTGTCAGCTGTCAATCAGCGAGAGTCAATTTGGCGATCCGGAAGCGGGAAGCGGGAAGCGGGAAGCGTGATGTTTGCGAATCGGCTCCAACTCCAAACTCCAAACAAGACGATCGAGGTGGACGAGGTGACGCGGTGACGCGGTGACGCTGGTGACAGTGGTGACACGTGACACATCGTCACGACAAGTTGTCACTGTCGATGGAAACGGACAGAACGTCCCGTTCGTCGGCCAGTAGGAGCTGGCAGCGTGGAAGTTATCGCGGCCGGGGCGGAAGACGGCGGAAGCGCAAGCGGAAGCCGTGGGGTGAGCGGATCGCCGACTGGACCAGGGCGCTGATAGCCTTCCTCTTCAGTAACGTCGGCATCGTGTGTCTCGTAGTCGGTTACACTATAGCGGGCGCCTCCCTGTTCACCCACATCGAGGGTAAAAGCAACTTGGATATCGCCGGCAACGTCACCAAGCTAAGACATCTGACGGCCGCCAATCTTTGGGACCTAACATCCAAGGTGAACAATTTACGCCAATCACACATGCTAGTATGCTACATGCTACGGCCTACGCGCTGCGGCTTTTCGTACTTTCCGCAGGGGCCAGGGCTGCGTTTAGAAATTCAACCTGGCTAACTCTAAGCTATAGTTTACACGTCACGTACACTGTTGACTGTAGCATTAGAGTTGCCTAGGTGCTAGGTGCGCCTAGGCGTAATTCCTGAACGCACCCCAGAGCTGAGAGCAGGACGCAGTAGATCGTAGATCGTAAATCCTAAAGCGTATATACACACGCTGGCCTTAATCTTTTGCAAGTTTCGTTACCCCGTACTCTCCCTCTCTTTAACTAATGTCAAGGAATTCCAAGGGAAAAGCTAATGTAATGCATTAATATCGATATTAATATTGTTGACGTCAATCTTTCTTTTTCTTTTAATATTCTGACTCTATTGATAATATCAATTTGATATTGTTTATATGTTTATAGGAAAATGTGTTCTCGGAAAAACTCTGGAAGGCAAAGGTGAGAGACATTCTCGAGAATTATCAGACGATGGTAGTGTCAGCCATAAGAAATGGGTACGAAGGCGTGGAGGAAAATAAGTGGACCTTTGCCGGTGCTTTTCTGTATTCCCTTACCGTGATAACAACCATCGGTGAGTCTCGCTCTTCGCTCTTACATTTATAATTATATTTATATTTATCCCGTTATTTTATCACGTTGTTTTCAATTTAATTGCAATTTTTATATTATCTGCTTTAATTTTTTCAACTTATATACTTATATACTAATTCAATTTCTTAACTTATTCGAATTTTTAAGTATATAAAATAAAAGTTAAACGTATAGAGTTCCGATATACGTATACATATTTGTTTGTCTTTAAGAATAAAACCTGGGGTGGAAAAGATTAGGATAAATGTCAGAGAAATGTCTTGAAAAATGTTAACAGTTTATTCGCTGCTGGATAGTTTGCCATACTAAGTACGGCACGTTTATTTGCGCTGTTGATGCCCGGCTAATGCCCATTTCTCGCGTCATGACTGATAAATCTCATTAAGGATTTTTATGCCAGCTATGATATGAAAATGTTTCGAGGTAAAGTCTTCAGATTTTAAATTTAACAATAAAGTTGTGCGAAAGATAGACGCATAGACGACTTTTTAATATTTTATACAACTAACGGCTATGATCGAACATTTAGACAATTTATTTGAATAAATCATAATTTATTCAATATATTAATATATTAAAATATGTAGAATACATTTGACGTCCGCTTTATTATAGAAAAACGAAATAAATAATTTTTCGAAAATACGTGTACATATCTATAGCGTATACACAAATGGATGTGAAGACAATACGTCGCAAGGTGGTAAGAAAGATTCGAATAGGAATTCAATAAGCGAGCAATGCACTCTCCAGCAGCCGTGTCCAAAAATAAATGGAATTTAAATTGTAAAAACGGACGAATTTCTAGTTGAAAAATATGTACATCTTGATCTGTCTGAAATATCAATTGAGGAAAAGAATTGTTTTAACACCAAGAGAGGAAGAGAAGGAAGGAAAGAAGTAGGGAAGGAGAGAGAGAAAGAAAGAGAGAGAGAACAATAATAAAAATATTCGTTAAATTTTAGTGATCGTTTATATCTATTATTTTTTCCGAACTACGTTTGAAAACTTTTTTTGAAATATTTCGAATGCAAGTAATCAAAGTTCAAATTTACAAAATTAATAATTATTTTGCTGTGCATATATGTATAATAAGGTGCGCGTACGTGCATACATGTGAAAATCTGACAATTGAAGCCCTTCTATTCGTTTGATAAGAAAGAAAATGCAAACTCATTCAGTTCTATTATCAGTTCTAAAATAAATTGATCGATTTATTTATATCTGCGAGTAGCCGTAACATGATACATGTACATAATTTTTAATTATCTTATTATTTTTATCTACGCTAATTGTCAATTTCATAATGCTTCATTTTTATACATTTCTCGTACTATTTTTATATTCTATACATTAGAGATGCTTCCCTTTCCGTTCAGAAATTCATAAAAAAATTTTTTGTTTAAAAATTTTTTTATTTAAATGAATATTTATCGAAACCGCACAATTATAAAGATCAATTTTTACAGTGCTGAAAAAATAAACTTATTGAAATTCTGTCAATCTTAATTCCTGAAAAGTCAATCTTTTCATCGATTAATGAAAACAATCAAGATTTAACATTTAACCATAGATCAAAATAAACAAACTAATAACGAAACTGTAAACTTTTCACCCAGCGTTATCGATTTTCGTAAACACGTTTGCTATACGAAAGTTACTTCGTTCTCAGTCTGTCGCGATCTAATGCGTCAAAGGAGATCGAGTTATCGCATCGAGCAGAAAAATCGAAACGACGTGAAACGACGGATAGTTACTGCTATCCAGACCACGAATAGTATCCTGAGCCGTATAGGATTTATCATTTTCCGGCGCCGCGCGCCGCCGCGGCAATGAAAGGGTAAAGTGATATTAATGACTTTAACGTGATGGCGGCTTTGTTCTCAGCTTTGTGCGTGCTACACCGGTATCGGTATACCATGTGCGAGTATAGGCGCAAAGAATATAAATCATGATTACTCGGCGAAATTACGCGAAAGGGATTGTGCGATTCATGAGGCTATCGCATGAATTAGACACATATAAAAGTATTCACGGCCACGGATGTACATATATCTCTATATACATATATGTATGTATGTATAATATCCTCTATTAAAATATCTGGTCTTTCTAATGTAAATCTGTTTCAGTCAATATTTTTTTCAGTTAAATAGTTTATGTCCAATAATAGAGAGTATTAGTATTTCATGTAAATATTGCGGTCAATGTTACTCTGATAAATGAAATTAAAACAAATAGATATAGTGTTGTACATATAATAATTTAATAGCTAGTATAATAAATATTAAATAATTATAATACACCGCTGACCCATATAATTAAACCACTGATAATTTATATAACTTTAATGGGATTCACCCACACGATGATAATTGTTCGAAGATTTATTACATTTTGATAATTATTATACTAACAATTATAGTACATTGTTACTTGTGATTGGAACACTATTTTGAGGGAGTTGCGCATATGCGCGCATGCGCGCGCCCTGCAATGATAATTATTTTCAGTCTTCGACATTATCCGGGTTGTTTTCGATAACTGACGCAACGCAAAGTCGGTCGTTTTGGATTAACACAGAATTAATTAACAATACGAAATATTCGATATCGGTGAGGCATGCTCTCCATGAAATTGTAATAGTAAATTGATGAATTGCACATTAGGCAATTAATTCTAGACGCTCACGCAATTCAGTTGGTGATCATGCATCATTCAATAAATAACATTCAATAAATTATGGTACTTTTAGTTTAGTTTTATTTCGATGCACTGACTCTGCTGTACAACATTATTTTATACATTTATTTTAAGACGACGACTTAACAACGTTATATATAATATACTTGAAAGAATTTGAAATCTATGCGTCAAAAGTCATGCAAGTCTTTTATAGTTAATTGATTCTTAAAGTGCTAATCGCTACATAAATCACGGTCCCCCGGTTATTAATTATCTGAAATGTCATCGTTATTATTATATCCTATATTGTCCTATGGCATAAATAACCAGACATTGATAATAATCGACGAAAAGCGGAGAGAGTGGCGCTCGATGAAAGTCGCGAAATTGGATTATATATTGCTCGACCGTACTTCCTGTATTTCCCTCGTATCCGATGTCCTTCGTGGAATCGAATCGCTATCGAGAATTACTTGTCGTACGTCTACGGTGTGTTCCGCGACGACGAATTTGCGGACTGCATGCCGAGGACGTTGGTTAGGCCGGAAATTAATTAACGCGCGCTGATCGTACGATCCCTCGGGATCAAGGAAGCTTGCTCATTCGCTCATTCGTTCGTTCATCCGTTCATCGCAAAGACATCGCTGTTGATCATCATCAGCGATCGATGTTCCGTTTGGACATTAATTAATTTCTTTAGCGTCTATTAGGCTAGGTTAGTAGTTAATCTGCTGGACGCGCTAATAGACGCAATATTTGACGACGACATCATGTAGGACGCATCCGTATTTTTGTAAAAAGTTTGCACACTGTCTTCATCGATAGATATAAAGTATTATAACATAAAACAAGTAAGTTTTCCCCACGTAAAACAACTCAACTGAAGAAGTTAGATTATTAGACTAATTGTAAGCGAAACACTCTGCTCCTGCTGACAATTTCTCAATTGTTCTCTTTACTTCGAAAATGAAAAAAAAAATCGAAAACATGATTGAATCACCTGGATGTAGATATCGATTGACACCTATAGCCTCGTTTACACATCGTTTACAGATTATCGTGAATTTCAGATATAATAGCCGCAACATCACAAGAGGATGTGAAAGATAGTTGGTAACATAACGCGATATAAATCAAGCGCGACAGCGATTGTCTGACATCACCGCGGCGAGCGGCGGCGCGTCGGCAACGGGCACAATTAATTTTCAGAGGGAATCATTTCGCCGTTAAACTTCTTGACAAGCCGATAAATTGACGCCGCGACGAAACCTCCCGCGATTAATCCTCACGATAATTGATCGCCAACCACGTACGCGACACTGTCGCGTCGCCCTCGTCGTCCTAGAGATTCTAGAACGACCTTAGACAATCTAGACGGAAAAATAACGAACGTATATACGTCATCACAAGTACGCGCGGGATATTGGTTCCCGTATTTTTGGTTAATCGCCAATAGTTCCCTGGCCGGAGGCCCGACCCGCACGGACTAATGTCCCTGATATGTCTCGCACGTGATACCTGTTACACGTACGTGCGTGGCAAGACAAGCGCGTGTCGTTACGCCGATAACACCATCCACGTCGATTCGAACGCTTATCCGGGGCTTCTAATTAATCATCTCTTGTAGGTATCAGTCATTCGCAGTCTCAAGAATGACTTGAAAATATTTGCGGAATTGTCCAAATTACTTTTTATTATAAAAATTCCTCCCCCTCCCTCTTCTCTCACTGTTATTCCAGTTTGTATTAACTAACAGCTTCTCCGCTATTTTATTTCAATTCTTAATTTTAACTTTATCACGTTATAATCCAACTTGTTTCATGTGCTGCCGAAACATACTTTGAATCACCACCAATGGAAACGATCGTGATATGACGAGTGCATATATCATGTTAATTTATGTCATGGCGTGTTGCAGTAAATCATCGTGAAAGCGAAAGAGGATAAAATCGGGCGATCTCGGCTGCCAAAATTGTCAGTTAGCGAAAATGATAAACATCGCTCGCGGCGCACGCTACGCTTATGCCCTACGTGGTTATCGGCGCTCTAGTATTATCGTGTACACCACTAAAACTAAATGCACATGGCCGACGTACATTTAGCGTCGAAGCTTTTACGTGTGAATGCGCGCGAAATGGTCTGAAAACATATCTTCATTTATCTCTTGCGATTTCAAATTAAGACTCATATTGCCAATAAAACATAACATTACAAATTTGATGTTTTAATACTCAAATATAGATATTCAATTTAAATTAATTTTTTTCAACCTTTAAACTAATTTTAATATTCAATATTAATATCTTGGTTTTGACTAAATTCTGAATTAAAATTCAAGAACGAAAGAATTTAAATTTCAAAGAATTTGAGATTAAACTTGAAATCGCGTCGCGCCTTTAGGAGAATCTATATAAAAGAGTTTTTATATGTGCTTTTACATTTTGCTAAATCGTTAACGCTCGCCATTCCGAGATTACATAATTGGTGCGAAAAAATCGATAATAATGAATAGGCGAAACGGTTCTCTCGCACGTATCGAGACGGAAAAAACTTGAACTTTATCATCGGCAAAGTCGAGGGTGACGTTTCTAGAAATACCGTCGGCACTTAATTGAGTTCGAGATCGTAATAACGACGTAGGTATCGTTATTCATTTAGTGATGGATTTAGGTTTGGCAATAATAACCTGATGGCCGTCAGTGGTTTTATGTAACGTCGTCGTGGACAAACGTCGTTTTGCTCCACAACGCTACGCGGCATTAAGGAGTATAAAAAGAATCAGAAATGTTAAGAATTGCAGAAAATTTAAAACGCATATAAGCTCCTTTACAAATAATGTCAGCATGTGAAATTTTTTTAATTTTTCACCGGTTAATTTTTATAAAAAAGTTCTAGATTTTTTAACATCACTTTTATGTCACAGTAAAAGTTTTATCGCGTAATTCTCTATGTGTATTTTATAGAGCGATGAGCGAAGCACTTGAAGCCAACGTACTTGAGATGTGACATAAAAGAAGTCTATTTATTTTGTGCTGAGTTTTCTTTGTTCTATTTAATTAAATTTCGATTAAATACCGTTTTAATAACGATTTATTACTACGGTTCTACCGCGATGCAAATTTTAATATTACAAGAGACCGTGTCATATTTTTCAAATTTTCAAAAGCATTTTTAATATAATATTTTCTTATATATTAAACATAAATTTATTTTTGTTTAGTTCTTAACATTTTTAATAGTCATTTGTGTTGATAATTGATATGGAAGCATCGCGAGTTTCCCCATTAGGATTCATTCAAAAATCTTGAACTTGCAGTTACAAATGTTCTCAAAAACTAAAAACCGGTGAAAAAAATGCACATGCTGATATTATTTGTAAAGGATCTTATGTTTTAAATTTTATGCAATTCTTAACATTTCTAATTCTCCGTACAATCTCCTTAAACTTGTCGTGTACGATCCAAACAAAGCGCGTGCAAAGCCTGTAGAAATGCGACTGGAGTTTTTTAACGTTTAACAAACTATTAAAGGAAATCGCACCTATATGTATAATGCATATTCCGAGTTACATGGTTGGACGTCGCGCGTCGGGGAAAAACGTTGTACGTGCAAAACGGCCGAAAAGTCAAATGTCAACGGCGATATGTAACACAACTCGATAAATTTGGGACTCGTTCTATTCGTAAGTATCGCTATTCTACCGTGTCGAAAACTTCCTATCTCTCTCAGTTTTGAAGCGCGCGCGCGCGCGCGCACACATACACACACACACACACACACACATCAGCCGTAACAATTGCTTTTTTTTTATATACACGCTGCGCAAATTTTGGTCATATTTTACACGTGTCAACGACGCGACGTCGTGCCGCGCCGCCAAATCTTTCCAAGAACTGATGATGGAAGAGCGCATCGGCCGATTTCTGTAGTTCTCTCGCGATATTCTTCGTTAAAACGCCATGCACGGAACGCGAGAAGTCTCCTAAATATATACTTGTAATATGGCGTATATTTCTGCCGTTTGCGATCGAAAGCGGCTCGTAAATACCATTTTCACTATTTGGAGAATAATAATGATTTATATTTTTGCTGCCTCTCTTTATTCTCCTTTTATTAGTAAAGATCAGCACGTAAAATATCAATTGTTCTTATTACAAACGTGACACACACACACACACACACACACACACACACACACACACACACACACACACACACACACACACACACACACACACACACACACACACGTTGCTTGATAAACTTGACTAAATACGTCAGAAATTTAGAAAGCTTTCATTCTACGTATTACAAACGAAGGGAATGGTGTCTTCATACATTTGCAAAAGACTTGTCTTCATGAAAGAGACAGAATTTGGAGGAATTTTCAAGTTTTAAACATGTCGAAACTAGTCGTGCAATCTCTGCCAACTGTACATTGCTATTTATTGCATTCTCATCTTTGACTGCAGTCAAACCTAACAGTACGATGAAACATGAACGACAGACGATAGAGATTTCCATCGTCGAAGTCGTTTTCCCCGTGTCTCGCGCGTGCAGAATTTTTTTTATTTTATAGAAATAGAATTTTATCTTTCGAGATAAGACCTTTTGAACAAGAGATGTCACAGAAAATAGCAGTAAAATAGAATTTTTGATAAAAGAATATTTGATCGTTTTTGTAAGATCTCTTCCGACTACAAGTAAATGTGAGCATGTAAGCAAATGCAGACTTTTTCCATCCAAGTTAGTAAAAAAAATTTTATCACCTTGTTACTTCTGATTCAAATTCGACGATTGAGGTTTCTGCGTAGAAACTTTAATACAAATTGATAAAAAGTTGACGCGATGTAATTGTTAACCTTTCGTGTCACGTCGGCCAATAAAAAGCGGCAATTTCATATCCGTTAAAATATAAATCGCACCTGTAAATAACGTTACAGTTATCTGTAGGAGAATCAACCGCCCGCAGTATTTAAAACTTAATTTTCCAGCGTATATATCGAAAAAGGTATCTCGAATTATTTTTGCTGTTTGCACTATCGTTTTTAATCGCTTTTATTACGGTCATCAAAAGGGTAGCTGATGTAGTTGGGATAAGCTTTTAATGTTTTATGGCTTTTATACGAGGTGTCTTAAAATATTCCGACCTTAATCAATAATAGATATCTTTGAGTAAAATTTAAATATCTTGAAAATCTGAAACAAAATCAAACTTGGAACAAAAATGCTGAAAAGATAACAGCTAAGTAGTCGCTTGAATTGAGGTGAGATTAAAAAAAAAGATTTTCTGAAATCGTTATATTTAATTACAATAATTACATCATAGAAGATCTGATCGTTTCACTTTCAATCCCTTGATTCCTATATGATTCCGAGATTATGGGTATCTCAATATTTAAATTAAGAAAAAATGTTAAGTATCTGAAAAAATTTAATTGAAAATATAAAAAATAAAGTCGGAATTTCTGGAACACTTTATATATGCGCAGCGGTTTTATGCACTAGCATTCGTCGACTCGTATAACACGACATTAATTTTCGCGTGCATAGCCCATTATTTCCGCTTTCATTTCCGACTATGAAACGTGCGCATATTACATTGTACATAGGGTGGGTCTAAAGTTGTACGAAGAACTTTGTTCCCATGTTTTTGATTCAAAAATGACGAAAAATGTTGATAACCAAACATTTCTGATCTGTTTAGGACTTTAGGTTATTTGAACCGTACAAATATATATGCCATATGTATATTTAGTTTCCGTGTGACACGCGTATTCTTTTACTTGTCATTCATATTAATTTGTAAAATAAGTTCCGATGCGTTATTATGACAAGAATGCGTGATGAAAAAGCATTATTTTAGTTTTGAGTAACAATAACATTCCGTTCTCTATTTTTTTTTTGTATTCCTTCGCATTTTAGCATAAAAGAAGTTGGCAAAATTAGAGGATAGAATATTTAAGCGTGTCTTTATTTAATAAGCACGTTGTTTCTTTAGGAACCTCTCTCTTGAATTTCTTCTGCTTCTTTAACTTCAAAGCTTCATACACCAACGTGAAGTATAATAAAATGGAGTTTGCGGCACTATATAAAAGTAACATCTTCATTTGTGGTCGCTTAAGGGGACACCGTCGGGGATTTAATCCTTCTAATGTTAAAAGATGGTACATATAATGTTGTAATTTGTACATTTTAATATTTTAGTTACGATAAAAGACTCTCTGGAGTCTTAGCACCATTAAATAGATAATTATCCTTTGTCACGTAACCTATTTCATTTTTTCATAAAACTAAAGAATGAACTTACCTGTAACCTGTAATGTGTTTTGTTACGATAAAATATACAATAATATTCTATTTTATTTAGATATTATTTTCTATCTCGTCTCATAAAATTAGCGCAAGCTGTATTTATCGATACATAGATGTTAGGTGATATATAGGCGGATTATAGACGCAGATTACAGCTTGCATTAGCCATATAGCATCCATTGCAACTGTTTTCTTTCTTTTCTATTTATTCTGTAGCAATAGAGTTTTGGAAAAATGAATAAAAAAAATTGTATCGACGAGCCACGATATCTCTCGATTAACAAAGTCGGTGTTCCGTTCATTTGTTCATTCGTTCGTTTGTTCGTGTGCAGACACGCGGATTAAAAAGTATAACGCTGCAAAATCAGTCACTGCCGCGTATACCTACCGCGAGAATTCCGCGAGAGCCATCCGCAACACGTTGCTCGTCGCGCATGCAGTTTTGGACGTTCCGCGACGCAACCCTCTGATCGGCTCGTTGCGAATTGCGCGAGAGGATTTTTATGGATGGCGCGTGAATGACACATCATTTCATTTTCCCGTCAACGAGCGCAACTCACGCTCTCGAATTACAAATATTCTATGGATAAATTGTTACGGCTATACACGTCTCGATTTTTATCTCCCGCTTCGATTTCATAAACGAGTCATACCGCACACGATTTGGCAGTCACGTTACATGGTCACGGCAAAGTAACATATCCGTGATCCATGATCTTAGATTTTTGTCCTAAAAACATATTTGTATTGGACATAAAGATTAAACTTGAACGCTTAAAATAAAATGTATATTAAATCAAAGGTGTAAAGCAACAATTGTCCCAAGCGTCTTTGCTTTCCGCGCGTAAATAAGTCTCGGGGCAGTCGGGGGGCCCTTCTCGGCGTGAAAGGGGAAAGGAGAGGATTGCGCGCGCGCGCGCTGTAAAACGTCGTCGTGGGTCGTGTGGGTGCAGGATACCTACTCTCAGAGTCCGCGTAGACGCAGCTTTAAACGTCCATTTACTGCAGGCTTTATCGCTGTCATTTACAATCGGCCATGCCGCCGTTTTATCGTCGCTAAAAGACGCGCCCGCGCGATTGGACGTCCACTCTGTCCTTTGTCTCTTGGCCGTGCCGTAAATCGTCGGCGTGATGAGTGTCGATTTTCGAAAATTAATTTCGAGATCGATATGCCTCCGTGCGTCGCCCCCCTCGCCCATCACGAAGAGTGGCGTCGAATTTCAGCAACGCGTTAGACGTGCTTCGGCATGCGTGTTAGGCTAATTGTAAGAAAATTCGGCACTGCATTTGGAATAGCGCATTTGGGGTGGCGGGATGATATCGCGCTGTTACACACGCTATGCTAAACTTTTAATCAATCGCAAGTTTGATTTGTCGAACATGTCGCGTTGACTAATGTAAAATTGCGCAGAAATGCCAAAGGGAAAGAAGGAAAACGGCAAATTGTATGGCTCTCGATTGTCTCTCAGAGGCACTATATTGTAGGTATATAAATATTAGATAGACAATTGTGACACACAAATGAAAAGTGACAAGCTTGTAAAATAAATTATTAGCACAATTTATGATTTGAAATAAAAATTACATTTGTTCACGTAAGTCTAATGGTAATATGTAGGAAGGATACATGAATTACAAAGTTATGTAAATGTAGAGTACTTTTTCAAAATAGGTAACCTTTTACTCACAGTTGCAGTCTGCATTGCATATATTATATATGTCCGGTTTTCAAAAATTTTAAATAATATAAAATTAAAATATAAATCGACAAAAATTATGTCGCGCAACGGCTTTTTGTTTAACACGATATTACGATAAGAAGAATCACTGCATTTACTGCAATTTTCAAGAGGAACGAGATCTCGGAAATAAAGTTTACGTTTCGTGTATCCCAGAGCCGGCCATTTGGCATGCTCTTTGGAGGCTGAAGTTCGACATGCTGAATACATACCCTCGTCACGTTCCTCTTTTGTATTTCCCTATTTCACATATTTCACATATTTGTGTGCACGTATATGAAAAAAAAGAGAAGCTGAACAAGCTTTTTTTCGCGGTGGCTTTCGCTTGATTACAAGGCACGCTCCGATTCGCCCCTGATATCGCGCTTCGATTCGACGATTTTTTGGTACTAGACTAGAGCTTGTATTGCTGCACACTTTTTGCTCTTTTTGAGAATGATAAATGGCCAAAAGCTAGAGACTGAAACCGCGGAAATATCAACAAAAGTTGTCGCTCGATAAACGGATCGCGATAATAGTCGTTAATAGATTGCCAGAATGTTGTATCGATGGTGAAAGAGAGAGAGAGAGAGAGAGAGAGAGAGAGAGAGAGAGAGAGAAGCCTCCTTCACCGAAAAATCTCTTTCTATAAAAAGATTAATATAATAAAATTGAATTTTTAGACTGGACAAACGGGCGCGAATAAACACGATTAACAATTTGCTTCAGTGTACCGCTGATCCTCGCGACGACGTGGACGACGGCGACGCGACGCCTCGCGCGATTGCCACTAATGCCGCGGAAAATCATTTCGTCGCGTCATAGAAAACGGTGCATATTTTTTCAGAGGCCCAAATAGAACTTATAAACGCGCGATGCTTTCCTCTTTCCTCCTAAAGACTTTTACTTGCTCGATTTTGATGTGAAACACATTTCGCCACTTTATAAAACATGAAAATGTCCGAGTAGGTTCCTCGGAATTGTTTAGATCTCCTGCGAGGTAAACCTAAAACTTTCAGTATCCAATAGCACACGCGGTCAAATTCTCACGGATACAGGATGTGTCTGCTGAAACAGCGTCTGCTTGAATTATCAGGAAGACAATTGACGCTCTATGAATATCGTTGCGATGATAGAGTTACACGCTTACCCGAGGGCTACTTAATTCGGATATGATAATAGTAGCATTTTGTGAAGAAAAAATCTAAGGACATGTATCAAGATAATTATAGTCACTGTCAAAATACATGCACAAATAAATTGTCCTTGCGGAACATGACAATATTTTTGCTGAACATAATCCATACCTTAAGAGATTTTTGTTTTAATCATAAAAGTAAATTCGTAAATCTCTCTTTCTCTCTCTCTCTCCCCCTCTTATGGATAATATATATTTTTTATTGTAATTTTATGTATTCAGACATTCGGTATATATTCTTTTTCTTTGGAATAAATATTTTAATCACGCGCATTCGTTTCATTAATAATTCGAACGGCACCATACTGGGTTTCTACCTGAAACACCGCGGGCAATAAATTAATAAAAAATGAATCAGTTCACGTACGGGATGGATGTGAAGCAAGAAACGAGAGGAAGCAACGAAGCAACGAAGCAACGAAGCTCGTCGATAAACTCACTTGCCGCGTTCTCGTTTATTGCGCAGGTTACGGCAACCTTTATCCCAGAACGAAATGGGGCAAAGTCGCGACTATAGTGTACGCGATAATAGGGATGCCGCTTTTCCTTCTCTATCTCAGCAATATCGGCGACATTCTGGCCAGAAGCTTCAAATGGACCTACGCCCGCTGTTGCTTGTGCAAGTAAGACCGTTCTCCTCCTCGCTTTAAAAGTGTGTCACATTTCCATAGATGTTTTTAGTATATTTTTTTGATAAGCGTAACAGATTTTGTCAGATTTGAAACCGTTGAATTAATCATGATTTCAATTTTTTTTGCAAGATGTCGAAGAAGACCGTATGGTGCGGCAAGCGCGAGAACGTCGGAGATATCGAATGATCCGGCTACGAAAAGGGACAGGTGGCAGGTAAGTTGGTAAGCGACGAACGCTGCAACCGTTCGAATTAGAATCCTATCGCACTCTAATCAGTAGCATCGTGATGCGGTGGAGTGCAGTAGACTTGAGCTTTCATACAGAATTACCTACTTCCTTCAGAATTACTTTCATATATCCGGAATGCAAAACGGAGACCGGGCTGGAAAGACAAATTTCTTCGATATCAAAGGCTTCGATATTATTATGTTCGTTACGAGAGAGAGAGAGAGAGAGAGAGAGAGAATTCTGGTAATTTGGGATATCAAGTCAGAATAAGAGAATATTTAACAAAATTTGTCTGCAGGTTGTAAGCACGTATGGCGGGGAGGTAGATACGTCGAGTTTGGACGTAGAGGAAACTTTGCCTAGAGACGGCGACAACGGTGGCGACGGCACCGTTAATGAAGGCGACGGCAACAACGAAGACGATGACGACCAGAGCGAGCAGAGCGACGAGAGCTACGATCCTCAGCATGTGACAGTGCCGTTAACTCTCTGTCTCGCTATTATGGTAGGGTGAGTATCTGACGAGAGATGTAATAGGACCGCATGTTTAAAAGATTCACTTTTTAAGGTCGTAAATGGATAGATAAATGAATTAAAAGGAAATGACAATAATTTCATTGCTCTTGATAGGAAATATAGGAATAATTTTTTATATGTATTTACATATTATACATACACAACTACAACTTATATATAGCGAATTTTTTTGACATAACTTAATTTGAAATGTTACAACTCTGGTGGAAAAATGTCTCAGAATTTTTCAGATGTTTTATATGAATTGGAACATTTTCAGAAAAATTCAGACAAAATAATAATAAAATATTTCAGATTTTTCCCGCCAACATATCTTTGTAGAAATCTAAATAAATATGAGAAATTCTGTGCAATTTATCAGAAATTAATTCATACATATGGATTCCGATAATCATTCTCATCCAATTATTTTTAAGAGTATCTGAGAAATTTTATACATTTTTTTAAATAGAATTTTTTACAAGTCTCAATTCTTATAAAATTTCTGAGAAAATATGAGACATTTTTTCACCAGGGAAGTGACTATAATTTTCGTGATTGGCAAATTTCAATTCAATTCAAATTAAAGCTCTATTAAGGTGAGATTTATTAAGTATAATTTTCGGATGCGTTATATTTGGATAGCCATATTAACATTGCTCAGTTAACATATTAACGCTCAGTTTGCGAGTTCAATATTCCACGATTAAACTTGTATGTCACTTTCTTTCGGAAATTCGTCACATTCTCTCGGCAAAACCGTACGTCTGAAAACCCGAACTGACAGCATTGACTTTCCTTTACTTTTTGCTCTCGATATTAGGTATATTTGGGGCGGAGCAATTCTATTTTCGATATGGGAGGATTGGAATATACTGGACGGTTCTTACTTCTGCTTCGTGTCTTTGTCGACCATAGGTTTCGGCGACATCGTCCCTGGCGACGAGATCTACTCCGGGCAAGGTCTCGATTTATCTTTCATCTTCTGTTCCATGTACTTGATGCTCGGTAAGTTTTATACACACAACGTATGATAACGCATCTCTTATTATTGTATTTATATACAAAAGTCAATAATAGATTTAGAGCTTCCTTCAAAGAAAATCCTCTTATAACTGCTCCGAATAAAATTTTCCCTTATAAAGAAAATTATTGCCTTTACACTCGTTCGATTATTGCTCTTTCATTACTCGTTATTACGTTATTACGTTACAGATCAAAAGTATTAAAATTATTTAATCGTGCACATTTTAGTCGTCAGTAAGTTGAGATAAAAAATAAAAGGCTATAGTTTTTTAAGAAATCCGATTGCCGAACAGAATTTTTGACGCTCAACGCCATGGCGCGAAGACAATCGTTTTAAAAGGGATCAACCGCTTTAAATCCTGCAACGCGATTTCACCCGTTGCCATACAGCTTTCCGCGTTGCGAGCGCATTAAGTTCGTTGCAATCAATACCCGATTGCCAGGCAGATTTTTCGCGGAAAATATTCAAGTGCTTTCAAACGCTTTCGACCGCTTCCGTACGTGCGGCACTCTCAATTCGCGCAACAACATTGGCGCAATATATAATATATATCCGTGATGCTTAAAAAATCACGCTCTAATCTAATATTCGATGCAGACTTTACAGAGATGTCGAAACACTCGTGATATATTTTTGTATGTTCAGGAATGGCGCTGATCGCTATGTGTTTTAATCTCATGCAAGAGGAGGTGATCGCCAAGATACGTAGCCTAATGCGCATCGTCAAGTACATCTTCAGATGTGAAAGATGACGAATGAATTTTCGTCGTGATTCTGCATCACCAAGACAATCGGTGAGTTGGCAAATATTTCTCTTCTCGCCCATTCAATAATCTGACATTGCGATGATTTTTAGTCTTCATAGATAAGAAAGATATCCTAGAGATTAATTGAATTTTTCTTTTTTTCAAAACTGTGCTCTCGTGCTCAAAAGTTGCGAGACGATATCACTAAAATCATCATCATATCATGCGGTCATTTCTTGAAAAAAGAAGACTGCTTGCTGCTGGATGCGATCGTTTGTACCGTGGAGGTGTATCTTTCGATGTTCTCTTTGAACTCTCCTTCAAATCTCTCGCGAGGCGTAGAAACGTAGAAACGTAGAGGCGTAGAGGCGTTAGAGGCGTGAGTGAACGGGGAGCGAGTACGATCGGAGCGAACGATCGTGTAGAAGCACTGTACTATACGAGCGACGGCGAGAACAATGAGACACAAAGATCGTAAACGATAAATTCTATTCCGCGTCGCGAGAGGAACGCGAGCGGATGCACTTGCTCTCCTTCGAGAGACCAGGGGAAAGTTTTATGAAAAAAAGAATTAATGTGTTTTATCAGTTAAATTATTATTTAAAGTAACACGCTGTAAACATCAAATATCAATTTCCCATTACACTCTTTGAAACGAATAGAATAATTTTAGAAAATCTTTCTTTTCGGCAAAAATTTCATCATTTCTAGAATTGCATGCTGGAATTTTTCATCCATTCCTTTATCGGATTATTTGTCGAAACCAGCATCTCGTCGGCACGAGAATAGAGATCAGACGTCACCGCGTGAGATATATCGATACACACACATACACATGCACGCGCGCGCGCGCGCGCGCGCGTATGCTTCATGGACGATATCGGAGCTGTCGTTTTCGCGTCGAATTACGCAGAAGAAAAGGAATCGAGGCTGGAGGATTGGCGCGCGGCGCGGCGAGAACGTGCGAGTTAGCTAAGAAGGTGCAAAAACTAAACAAACATCATGAAGCGTAGAACAAAGGAAAAGATCGTAGACTGGGATCACTATAGGATGATCGAGTGTCGCAAAGTTGCAAGATATATTGAAGAAAAATATGCGGGGCGATTACGCCTTACTGAAATTATCCGCGACGGCTGAAAGCGATCGAGCATTTGCAAAAGTGCAAAAGCTATATTTGCATGCATAATATGTAATTTTAAATAAAATCTCAAGTATCTCTTATCGATGGGATAGATCGATTTGAAACGTTTCTGCTCCATGCCGATTGCTCGATGTCCTCGTCATCATCATCGACACAGGATGACACAGGACAAAAGTGGAAAACATTCCAAACGTTTCGTCCGAAACGTTTCGACCGGATTATTTATTATGAATTATAACTGTAGGAGCTAAGTACGAATGCAAAATACAAGTCAGATATATAAAATAAACGGATTTAGATATGCTAAAAACGATTGACCTGTATGGATTTATACCAAATTATCGATTTCTTTGCGCCTCGTATCTATTCGAGTTTACGATTGTTATCAACATTTTAAACAATAATGAAACCATATATATATATATATATGAGAGAAAATAAAACTTAACATAAGAAGCGCCGCATCTAGAGATGCGCACGAACGAATACGAGAACGAGATAGATACACGTATACGTACTATACGTACGTAGTATGAGAGGAAAGCTTTAACCAAGTTTCTTCGAACGCGAAGCCAATGTTGATTCTCGTCATCATTAATGTAATCCAAGAACAAAAATAACAAAAAGTACATCAATGCGGGCGTAATAGAGACGAAGAAAACATTTATAAAGACGTGGAAGAAGGGGCGCAGGAAAAAAGGAAAAGGCAGGAAAGGAGGAAAAGAGGTAAAAAAGGAGGACGAGAGAAGGGCAGAGAAGGAGAGGATCGACGGAACGGGGGCTATATGTATATATATAGGTGACTACGCGCTTTCGCATGCGGCCCTCCGCCGCGTCGCGTCTCCGTTCCCGTTCCCGTTCCCGTTCCCGTTGTACATTTGCCATGCGCACATGCGCCACAGCCACCCCCGGTGACATCGGAGTCGGAGAGCGATCCTGCGCCCTGCCGTTACTACGGGGGTGCGTCCGTACGTAAAAGCCGGCGTACGCTCCTCGCCAACGACTCGCTCGCCGTCGTCGCTCGGCTCGGCTCGGCTCGGCTCTGTACCTGTATACCTGTTCGCATTTCGTTCGCGCCGTGTCGGCGTCGGCGTAGCGCCGACTTGCCGACTTCGCATTCGCAATTGCTTCGTCTCGTTTCGTCTTTTCGATCGAAGCTCGACCGCGGCCGCGGCCGCGGCGACCGCGCGACCTCGATTCGAATCTCGTCGATCTCGTCGCCCGTGCCGTTTCCGTCGTCGCCGTCGTCGTCGCCGAGCTCGTCTCGAATCGCTGAAACGCTCTATCGCTCACCACCGACGCGACGCGACAGTTAGTTCGGTGTCGGCATTGTCGGCTCGATATTCACCAACAGCGAGTTTCAAGTTTCAAGTTTCAACGTATCCCAATGTCGAGATATGACAGTTGTTTTAAACGTGAAAAGTTTTACGAAATAGAATAGCTTTACGGAAATGTTTGTTGGATTTTGCCCGAACCACCAGTGTATCTGCTACGAGGAGTGATTTCTAGAGGAAGCTAGAGGAGAAGGATCTGCGGGAACAGACGGCCGCAAACGAGGACACCCTCGTCCTTGTCCATGGAGTGAAGCTCGATAGCTCTATCGAGCCCGTCTACGTCCGGGACGACAATTTAATTTACGACGTTTGGTATAGCGAGAAAGTGCATTCAACCATCGCTGCGACAATCGCTGCGAGACTCGATCGTCATGAACGAATCTTCTTTAATCGAGAATTGAAAACATAGTGAAGGATTTACAGTATAGTGAAGGATTTGCATGCGCACGCGACT
The DNA here is from genome assembly GCA_030770225.1 of Temnothorax unifasciatus. Classification (NCBI taxonomy): domain Eukaryota; kingdom Metazoa; phylum Arthropoda; class Insecta; order Hymenoptera; family Formicidae; genus Temnothorax; species Temnothorax unifasciatus. Next base: position 212,763 of record JASTWK010000158.1, on the reverse strand, counting down.
TAATTCTCCTACCTGGTCATGGTCTTTCGTTGACGAATTACAATTTGACAATGACTCTTTCGCATTAAATTCTACTAGCGTGAATATTAGAATATTAGAAATAGCTGTTGCTGACATGATGATTCTTAGAAGATAAAGAAGGACGAGATGGAACTTGAATTTCGAACAGAGTGAGTAATGTGACACGTTTGATCCACTAGATAGAAATTTTTTATTTCAAGTTATCAAGTTATTTTCATTTGGAGAATAACTCGATTTTCTCAATTCTTTAATCTTTATAATCGTTACTTGCATAAGCGTAAGGAAAGTATATTAATTATTTAACAGGTCGCGGAGTTATAATTGAATCAGCGATCAGTATAACTTAGAGATTGATAATATTGTAAAAATAAAGTAGTTTTTATATGGTCTGCAAACGATTCTCTGGTCTTTCTCCAGCTTCTTTAAATTTTTCAACTTGTTCTAAAAATCAGTGTGTATAGAGTTTCATAATTGAAAAAATTACTCGCGCGCGATTTATTTCATTCGTGATTTATTTAATTCTTACATTCCGATCGTTCAAAATTAATCACCTCGTACGTCCAACGGTCGAGCGTTCATTTTTCATAAGGGACGTTTCGGAGCAGCCCCTCGGGGTAAAGAGCGAACGTGATTCGAGGTGGTCGTCGTGCTCCGATTCAGAAGAATTCTTCCAATGATGCCTGTCACGGCCCGTGTGATGGGCGATGGCCGTCACCGCGGCAGACCGAGAACCGTGAACGGATGCGGACCATTAAGTGAATCGCGAACGATAATCAATGATGCCCCCCGCGGAGACGAATTTATCACGACAATTTTCCATTTCAACTTCAAAAAATACTTTTTGAGAATGGTCTTTTTTTTGAGAAAACAGCGACGAAAAACTGACGAGACGAATAAAATAATATCGAATAGATTTGCAGTCATGCTTTCGATCTTGCTCCGTTTTGGGAGCAATCAGAGTAGCGACGCGCTCTCTTCGGTTGAGTCGTCTTACTTATATTGGTCCGCCTTACATCGGTATATCGGTATATTGGACGTAAGCCATACAAATCGATTATAATCAGTCGTCATAAGTGATACGGGTCAATCATAGTCAGACGGTATCGAACGTGAGCGACGGTATCCCAGACCATAGAACCCTATCAAACCGTAGAGCTTGTCGACCATAATGTGACATTATTATTAATGATAAGTGATGGACCAATTATAGTTGGAAACTTGTTAATATTGTGTTGTATATGTATATGTATACACATACGACGTGTGTATGTATTATAAAAATATCATGACAGCGGACCAATGGAATGTTGGTTTCTCATTGGAAAGACAAATACGAATCGTTCGGAATAATTGAAAAAATCGGCGCTTCTAGGCGCGATTTTACAAAACTCCGCGTGATCGCGCGAACAACGAGGTGACGAACAAGTTTCTTTCACTTTAGCGGTGCGATATGCTCCGCGAAACCACCGTGGGAATTTGAGGACCACCGCGTCGTGTCACGTCGCGTCGCGTCGCGTCGGAAACGCGGAAAGCAAGAAGTTTTTCAACACGTACGCGAAGCGACCGACTACTTAATGCGTTGGAAGTATCGCAATGCATTCGCCTAATATTTTTAGCGTTTTGTCCCGTTCGCGCGACGTGAAAATTTGGAAACACATGTGGCGCGAGTGCGATTGTCAAAGAGGAAAACATCCTCCGCTCTCTCGTTGCGGTTCACCAAGTGATTTACGATATTACGATATTATCGATTTAGTTTTGTGAAAAACAAAAAAGATATTGTCATTGTCGTAAACAAAGTATGTAGAGTATCTGTAGACTGTAGAATATCATGAGTAACACATTCTTCTATTTCAATTTTTATGCACCCCTATTTACACGAAGAAAAAAATGTTCTGGATTTTAGTAAATATTAGTTTGCATACAACTGTGACTCCATTTACTAAAGTAAAGAAATTTTTTCTTTTTATTAGTATATATGTATTCACTGAGAAAAAAATATACTTATAAAAAGGAAATTTTCTTTATTTTAATAAATGGAGTCACAGTTGTATGCAAACTAATATTTATTAAAATCTAGAACATTTTTTTCTCAGTGTATTTATACCCGTGATTAATAATTGGCGAGACAATTTTGCTTCTTCGAGCAAAGTTAATCCTTGCTTCCTGATAAGAGCATCCCAGCGAATGAACGTGCGATACGCGGCGCTTTCGAGGATCAAAAAAGGAATCTGATTATATGCTGACAGATTATACTTATCTCGAACTTGATGCGCGAAAATTATCCGAGCGAGATTGATGTCGCACTCGGCAAAATTTGCATTCGCTTATACACTTCTCCTTATTACGTGTATCGCGAAAGGTATCACGTCTCTCATCACGAAAGTAAAGCCGAGATTCAATTACGAAAGCAAAATCGAATTTAAAAGCGTTTGTCTTTCCGGCCCGACAGCCGCTCTCACTCGAAAGCAAAGCGGGCTCTCCTCGTGCAACATTTAACGTCCATCTCGAGGATTACGAGCTTTACACGAAGCTCATTAAATTTTTAACATCTCGCTTAGCAAACGATAGATACATATCAAACGAAATGAGCGCGAATGCAAGCGAAAAATCGCGTTTCGCGGAAAGTTTTCGAGTTTACGAGCAACCTCCACTTCCTCTCCACCAACGATTTGTTTTTGTTCCAAACAGTTTTTTTTCCTCACAAATTATGCCCTCGTTTTCTCGCCGATTGATAAGTGGATAAACTAGCCCTTGCGTGACTTTTCTTAATTTCGAGGAAATTTTTCATTCTTCAGAGAGAGTGATCTATGCCGCGAGTAAAAATTTAGTTAAATTTCCTCTCGGATCAGGTAGGACTCGCCTTACAAATTCTCGATGCACAAATTTTCCATTTTATATAAATTCCGTCTTTTTAATATCTCTTTTTAAATTTCTACATTTCTCTCTCTCTCTCACATATATATTTTTATATAGGTTCTTAATTATTTAACTTTTATGCATGTTTCCTTTGCTTCGTAGGCAAAAGCAACGCAATAATGCTTCAAAAATGTAGTTTGCAGGAAATATTTCCATCGCGTGCAATGTTACGCGTCGACTCGTCGGTGAAATTTGAGTAAAAGCGCAGGTGTTACTGCAGGCTAGATAATTCATAATGTCGAAGTGCGTATAGTTGTCACTTTGCCATACAGAATCTCTCTTGGGTATCCCTTTTGTAAGACCCTTTTATTTTCTCTCTCGGCTACTTCTCCTTCTTGTTCTCACTGCCTCATTTTTCTTCGAACAAAACTTTATATCGAGAAACCGCATAAGGGGTCTTTTAAAGCGATTGGTTCCCTTCGCGCAATATCAAATTTTCAGGTAGTCTCTTTGGTCTTTCTTTTTTGAAAAAGATGTATTATGTATAGGACATAGTGCAACATAGTACACTGCATACATGCTGTATTACATTTATGACAAAACATGCGTCTTCGGTACGTGAAAGAATGCACGAATGTATTTATTTACTTTGCAACATGTTATCTTTATCTTTGAAGTAAAAAATATTATTAAATTGCTTTCGAAAGTATATAAAAGATACCAACTCTGTTCCTATTATTAATTCCATTAATAATAGATAATCATACGAAAAGAAAAAAGGAAGCTGTAGACTAATTCTACGTTAAATTGTTTTCTACAAGCTCCTCGATGACTTGCCGCTTTTGAATACCTTTTAACTTTTTGGAGATTAGGCTGTTTGCAGGTTTTCTGCAACAAACGAGATTCCCACTGTCCCTATCTACTATCTAGCGAAACCACTGCCAAGGGAACGGGCTTGGAAAAATTAGCGGGGAAAGAAGAGCTCTGTTGAGCTTGACTCTAGTCTGGCACATTCGGAAAATTGCGAGAAATAAAAACAGATTGTTGTACCTCGCAACATATACTGTCATTGTCCATGTCCGTTCTAATTCTCGGTGTTCAAGGAACGTGCAAGAGTTTTTGCCAGTTGAATAGCACCGACAGGATAATCGGCATTACTTTCAAGATCCTTTGATTTTGAGAGAGAGTCCTACTACAAAACTACTTATTAGAATAAGATGGCCGGATATCCTCATGGCTCTTTTATTTCTCGTACATCCGGAAGAAGAATTAGAGAATAACTTTTTTTTATGCGTAATCTTTCCTTTTCTTTTCTTTTAGTTTTGCGAGTGCTATTAGCGATGTTTACCGCTGACCGCTGTTAATTTACAAAATTACCTAAAATTTTGATATGCCTTGCGATAGAGATAGCTGTATTTAACGAAATAAACGACTCAGGATAATGCAAGTCAAATATAAGTAAATTCATACATAGGAATAGTTAAATATTTAATGCAGGTAAAATAGCGTTTCTAAATTATGTTTTATTTTTCTCTAATATTCTAATCATGTCTGGGTGCGGTGTCATTTCTCAGGTCAGATGCATTTGACTCGGAAAAAAAATACCAAAAGCCGATAAAGTACGTCAATTTGAGAAAATAATTCTAAATAACACAATGTAGCATCTTGAGATTTATCTGCCGAGAAAATGTATTGTGTTGTCTATTCGACTACATGATCGAATTAGGGGGACATTGCATTATGTTGAATATAAATGAGATTTTAATATCTCGTGAATGTGGGATGTTATATTAGCATACGAGCGCAGGTAATATAATAACCCGTTAATTCCCTCATTCACTCGCTACAAACCAGGTTCCGTATTACGAAAACTTGGAAAAAAAAGATTACAGATATGGATTGCAAATTTACTTATTTTACTATAGGATTATTTTCTTCATATGTATATATAGCAACACACACGACCATTCTGTCAAGAGTGTACGACTAAGAAGAGATATATAGCAACACACACACACACACACACACACACACACACACACACACACACACACACACACACACAGAAAGAGAGAGAGAGAGAGAGAGAGAGAGAGAGAGAGAGAGAGAGCGCAAAGCGGATAGGAGTATCCTTTTTACTCTCCTAAAGAATATTTTACCTTTGTTCGCCAATAAGATAAAACATGAGTGATGTAAGATAAGGGAAGACCAAGTGGGCAAAATCTGGACGTATAGGTACAGACGAATAAATGGTGATCAAAGATGATAAAAATTCGCTTGATGACCAATGGGCTCTAATTAAATGCTCATTTTGATGCATCTGCATATAATGATATATACATATATATATAATATCTTTTCAAAGGGCACGTAAAGCGATAAAAGTAAGATAAAGTTCCGTGGAAAAGTGAAAGTCACTCGTGAGCGCGCGACCGCTTGAAAATAAATCGATGCCAGACTATCCATTCGATCATACGTTCACCCACGTACTGCAAAATTCCCCTTTTCTTTCAACGGATACCCTGTTAGTTAAAGGGATGTTGAGGATACAAACAACAGCTCTGTCCGATGGAATATGATACATCGCGCGAACCAGCTATCGTGCGTGGCCGGTATATGCGTTTTAATTAACATCGTCAAACGTGGAGCACTCTCTCTCTTTCTCTCTCTCTCTCTCTCTCCTCGTGTTCGTGGCAAACGTCACGAGCGATGATCCCGTTAATTCTGTAGCGCAGAGTACGCGCGTCGGTTAGATAAACTTTTCGATTGAAAACCGCGTCCCACGCGAATTAATTGCAAAAACGCGTGAGATCGCGCGAACCTCCCTGATGCGCTCGCCGCGTCGCGAATACGATTTTTCCGGAAGTCGCGCTCCATTTTCGACGACGAATGGTACGCTTTGTTGTCGCTCTCGACGGAAGCCATTGGGAAAAAAGCTCATTCGCGGATGCATCGCAGAGCACACATTTTCCCACACTATATTTGGAGCACGAATTTTATAATTTGGGAGGATGAGGATACACCACCGTTATTATTGCTATTTTGGTGATGCACGTGATGTATAGTTGTCCTAAATTAAAGCTTGATTATGTGTATGACGCGACTGTGTATCGCATGTTGATTAAAAATTATAGAAACCTGAAAATTTTTTATTTACATGGAAAATTTCTATCAACGGTAACTAAACAAAATTTGTCAATTTAGAATTTAGTGTTTCTTCAGTAATTTTTACTAAATTGTTTTACAATCCCACTTTATTGAAGTTATCATCCGGTGGCTGTTTTGCATTTTTTGCATGAGATAGAATAACGGGAAAGAATTTTTTATTGCAAAATCAAGAATACAGGAAACGTAGCGGACAACCGAGAAACCGCAAGCCCTCCCTTATTCTTCACCAAGCAAGAGAAAAACTTTGGGAGGGGGGGGAAGATGAATTTACTCAAGCACAGGTTAAGAGTCAGATTTTTGCTGCATCACATCAGGAAGAAGAGGCAGATCGAGAGATAACGAGTGAAAGATGTAATGAGACGACGAAAGTGTAGTATAAAAAAATTTATATTTAATTCGTCCGAAAACATGACGCAAATTTCAATCAATATCTTTTTTTCCTTATATTTTAAAGACAGAGAGGGGAGGGGAAAAATTAAAAACATCTTTTTTTCAAGAAAACACTTCAATTTTATTTATAAAAATTAAAATGTGTTAATATAGTATACTTTAGTAGTGTATACTTTATTACACCGTACTTATTTCTAAGCGTACTATTAAACTACTTCTTAACTTTTCTAATACGGACTTTTATTATGAGTAAAATTATCTGAATTTTTTAAAAATCGTCTATTTTTTGTATGTATTCTCTTCTTTCTTTTTTACTTACTTATATGTATATTATTGTTTTTAATGGATTTTAATTTTTAACGATATATATAACTGCATTTGTCTATCTATAATTTCGTCGGAAGGGGAGAAATTTGAGTTGAAATCGTCGTTTTCTGTTCTCTTATTTTTCATTCGGGCCAGCACCTTCTATTGTTCACTATGAGTTGCAAGGCTGGATCAGCAAGATAAATCAGATTTTCGATGACAAGAAAAATCCCGAAAGAGGCGGATAATCAACGAGATTACGACTTTAACTATCACTCGATGAATGCGGGGATTAAACACGGTCTCGTACCATTCTACACAATGTCTCAACTTTACCATGTTCTGTTGTCTCATATTTTTTAAAAGAATCGTAAAAAACTATGACGTTTTCCAAAAATAACTTTCTTTCCCTCCAAAAAAGCGGATCAGAATTCATCCAAGAGTCTATTATAAAAATATCGATTGAGTTCGGAAAATTTTCAGGCATAGATTTTCCATTCTGTACATTTATGAATTATGCATATTGCTTCTTTTCTGTATAAAACCACAAAAGCATCTTAGGATCTACATAAAATTTTTTATAAAAATTTTTAACTGTCGCTATATCTAAATAATGATTGCGCAGAACACTAATCGATAGATATACCTAATTAGGCATTCGCACTTGGCGTCCTTTCCCATTGGTACTGCCGTAACGATTCACCTTAATTACATCATTAACCGCATAACTTGATACATTGTTGTCGTTTTTTTATTCGAGCGTTTTAACTAAACTTCCAGTTCGATGATTAAATGGAAAATCGGTGTTTAAAATCCTTCATGTTCTCCGTAATACTTTCAATTAATGCTTTTGGACCATTTGTTCCTCTAGCTCTAGCTTATTTATATTAAAAGATGACTCAATTGTGTTAATGAATATTTCAGCTGGAAAATTTAATTGTAATGTCGTCTATCAAAATTGTATTTTAAAATCGGTATTTATCGAAAAGCTTAGAAAAGGTCTCTTTATTTTTGAGAGTTAATCGAAAAGTGGTGAAAAGTCACGGTTGAACCTAGCAGATCTGAGTTTGGTTTAAATAGGTCTTACGCTTCTCTCTAGCTGCGGACATGCATCTATTTAACTAGGTAGTCTCCGTGGAAGCGATTAGAGAGAGATTCAGTACATCTCTCTCTCGCTCTCTCTTTCTCGCTCTCGCTCTCGCTCTTTCTCTGTTCCTCTCTTCATCATCGACCCTCGCACCGACCTCTACGCCTCCAACTGCCGCTTGGCTATCGATTGCGAGCCGCCAGGGCCACGAGAAGGCACCCTCTCGACATTCTCTCCCTCCCTCCCTCCCCCCTTTCCTCTCTCTCTCTCTCTCTCCCTTCTTCTCCTCATCTCTCGTCATCTCTCGCTTACTTGTGCTAACTCGTTACGCGGTGCTACCGCGTTTCCTATCAACTACCGTGCTGTACAACGTGCCTGTCTATAGGTTGGCTTATGTACCACTACGAGCATAAATTCCAATTAAGCGTGGTCCGCTACTTATGGGATGGAATTCCTTCCTGGTTGTCGCGCCGATGGGCATCCGCTCAATGTGTACGATAGTCACCTTCTCTCATCAGAATTATTCCGAGAACTATACTGTCAATGTTGCTCTTAAAATACGTTTTCTAATCCATTTCTAGTAGAAATTAATTGTAAATTGACGAGAAAGAGAGATTAAGCAAAGAAAGTAGTTAACTATTCTAAATGTGAAAAGATTATATCGTATCGTCTTTTTTTTATTTCGTGTTAGTCTTCATGTTATTGATTTCTTTTGCTTCTATTTGAGCATTAATTTTAATTTTTAATTTTGATAAAAAAACTGTTTAATATTGGATATGAATTTCCTTTCCAGTCTTCCTTAATAATACTAATCGCTAAAGTTATTAATTTATAAAGTCATAATTAGGTACACATTCAAGTTGGTTTCGATACTTTTTAATTTATTTCTTATAAAGTTCAATTCAATATAAATTTTTCATTTAAAATTCAACTAAGAAGAAAGATTAGTAACTTAACATCATTTTTTCATCGCAATAATAATCGATTACTTCATATAATGTGTAGTAGTAATAGTAGTTATGTTATCCATATTTAGTAATTAATCGGCTATTTTCGAATCGGATATTATAGTCATTAGAGAACGATGCGGGCAAGCCGCGTATTATACGACGCTACCGTTTCCCTAAGTATGGTTATAGCAGATGATGAGATATACTGTACTACGCTTCATACACAAATTCCAATTAAACGCCCGGAATTCCTTTCGCGTGCCAATCGATTACCACACGACAATGTGACTGTAGAGTTGAGATGCGTATATTACTCCCCGGGAACTGTCAGTGGAAGTATATCTTATATCTAGCAGTAACTGCGATCTCTGTGAGCTTGTTAAGATGTGACGTTAAGATGTAAGTGCATAGTTTGCATACGATTGTACATATTCTGGAATCAGTGGTACATAATACCATTGTAATAGAGATAGAGAAATAGTTCTCCTTTACAAACTTTCAATATAGTATGTGTGTGCGTGTGTGTGTGTATTTGTAACATAAATGTAAAATAGAACAGTATGACAAGAATAAATTGATAATCAGGAAAAACTTTAAAAAGCTTGCTTGGAAGCTTGCTTTCAGAAAAGTATATGATTATACTATTATATGTATGTGTTTTCCTGAAAATTTAAACGTGAAATAAGTCAAAACGTATTAAACCAATTTGAGTTTGTTTCCAATTGCAACTTCAAAAATTAATGATTAAGAAAAATGGGAGAGAAAATTCATGTTTAATATTAAAATTTCTTTATCAAAGTAAAAATTGCTAACTTATAAGAGTATTTTCTGTACAAACATGTTAATTGAGAATGTTGCCATTTTTAATCAAACAACAATCCTAGAAATCGGGGATTACAAATGATTTGACGACCGGTAAGCTCGACGTCTACTTCCTGTAAACGTTGAATGAGCATAGTTTGTCTAGAAATGGGAAGAGCACACGAGAAACCGTATCTGTAAGTATTGGAAAATCATTTATTCCGTCTACTCCACGTGATGGGCACACCTTGACTTTTGACAGACTCGAATCGCTGCCTCGCTGTATATAGACGGCCTAATGCATTCCGCCTAAAGCTATACTGACTTAGGCTATATGTCAACGTCACGAAGCTTTATGCATAATATATAATATACAGGAGGCTTCATTCGATATTTTGACGCACAAGTGGCATGCAATTTGAAATATTAAAGGTTGTTTTTATTTGACAATTATATTATTTTCAAGCTCGCGCGCAATAGCATGCATCCAAATATGGTATGTGCTTGATTTAAAATTAAACGTGCAATATTTGACACGCAATTGAAATATTTAAAATTGATCCAAGTTGGTAATTACATCTTTAAACTTGTATAAAAACGAAAAAGTGTTACGTACATTTTATTTAAAATTTTACATACAAGTATAACATGCCGTCAAATATACCAAGTGGTATTTAGTAGGTATCTATAGTATCAAATGATATTAAATAGTATAAATAAAACTGATAATTTCTATCATTGCTCTTTCATTAAATTAAACGTGAAACGAAAATATTATTTTATAATACTTTCAGACGTTGATAATAGTGGATCACTATTATATTGAGAATATTACCGAGAGGATTTAACCCCCGCAAAAATCGGACAATCCAGAGATATGGTCCAATCGTATTTCCTTCGTAGTTATTTCGTATGCCCTACATTAGAGAACATTTTTGGATTAATATCCGCCGCAGGAAAATCTGTTTTAATTACGAACTTAAATTTATCCGTCATTCTTAATTAAAACACAAGTTAATCCTGCCACGTTTGATTATTTCACGTGAATACGGAATAAAAGTTCGAATCTATTATCACGCTCAGTCGTGTGCATTATGACGATTCCAGGCCACAATAGCCGATAGCGCAATTACGTAATATATTTACTTGTGCGTATATTTCAATTAAACGAATGCCTATGGTCGACTAATGCCAATGGATGCGTATGGCGCGGTGCCTAATGTAACGAGCACTTGGCGATAACGGCACCTATGTTCAAATTAGAAAAGATGATGATTCGCACATCTCGATTGTATGTCCCAAAATTTCCGACCTTGATCTTAATCGATATTTCCTTTATTAATTTACTTTCTTCCATCAATACCTTTCCTCAATATTTTCTCAGTGAAAATATGATAGAGAACGTCATGTTTCTTATCGCACTCTTAATTTTCAATACTAAAAGTTTCATTGAAATGAAATTTACTTAAAGTTAAGTAAAGACTAAAACATTGCGTTTGTATATCTGCAATTGGCTATTGAAAAATTATTGATTTTCGTCAAGAGAGAAAATCTATTTTAGATTCCGACATACACTGTCTATAGAATACATGTGTATCTCCAAAGCTATTTGTTTTCAGTCTGATAGTACATCATACGGCATCGAGATATCTGAAACAGCGTGTTCCATTTTTTTTTTTTTTTTACACTTCCGGCGTTTTTACAGCGATCACAATCATTCACGTGCCTCGCGAAAAACACGTTGTATGGTTTAAAAAGAAAAAAATTTAAAAATAGTAATTCAGATATTTTATCAATTTACGCTCGCGAAAAAAAGAAGGAAAATTGTACTTTCACCGCAATACAATAAAGCGACGTGTCATAATAGCATATAGATCAAGCAAGAATATAATCGTTATTTGATGATTTTGATTCGACGAAATCACTAATTATAAGTTGCTGACTCTATTGCGATCCATTATAATCGCATGCGTTCATCGGAGAGAAATTAAAAAAACAAATTAACTCCAAATTAATTAAAAAATTCATAGATGAAAAGCGATTTGCAAGATTCGTGGGACACCTTACGGCATCAATGTATAGACAATGTACAGATTCATGTTTAGGCAATTCAAAAAATATTCTTTTAGCGACTATTTGGAGTTACGGCATTTACGATATCTATATAGTACGTATTCCTATATATATATGTGTGCATGTAGATAGGTAGGTAACCAATGTATCTCTCCGGCACTCTCTTGTTGTCAGACAGGACGTGACATAGAGGGTAGCGAAAGGAGTTGTACGGCACGACGACCCACATTCCGTCGAATTTAATTTCATGCCTTATCGCCGGTAGCCGTGGTACAATGCCTCAACTGGGACGGTCGCGGATCTCTCTTTCTCGCGCGCGCACAGCTACACGTGGAACCACCGCATACGCATACGCATACGTACACGTTCGTTTGTTAATGGTGTCATACGCATACTATACGCTTCGCTCTTTACTCTTCTCTCGCACATGTTCTATTTATATACATGTATATATATATATATATATATATATATATATATATATATATATATATATATATATATCTTCTATTCTCTTTCAGACAGAAGATCTCTTGTTCTCTCCTCCCCCCCCCCTCTCCCTCTTTTAGAGCAGATACTTAGAATAAATAGAAATTAATTCAAAGTGCACACATCTTGCACTTTTAATGCTTCTCTTATCTAAAGTTCATCTTGTCGTATATAAAGTAAAAATTTTAAAAATTAATATTCCTGAATTAAATTGTACTTATTAAATGTCGATTAAATGTCTCACCTCTAGAATAATTATTTTATTTCTTATATTCGAATCGAACGTTTGTCCAATTCGTCACATTTGTAACGATCGAGTTCCATTCGCGCGTTGATATTTGCCTCTCGTTTTACGCTCGTTTCACGCCAAGACGAGACACCCTCTTCAGACGAAGCAAGTAGCTCGTCGTTGATGCTCTTCAAATCTCAAAAATCTAACACGTACCTACCTATTCGCTCGAAACTCGTTCTCTCCGTCTTGACCCTTATCTTCTTCTCTCCCTATCCTCGGATACACCACTGTGGTTTTTACCCCTCCATATGTATACTCACCCTCTTTCCCCTCTTTTATTCTCTCTCAGCTTCTCAGTCATTTACAGGTATTTCTATCGTGGTCTTGTGGTCTAGGATAGTGAATTCGCATTCCGTCTCAGTCTCCGCTTTTCCGCTTTTCTCCGTTCTGGCGCGGCGTGACGTTGTCGAGTCGAGTCGCGCAAGTGCGCCTATTATGCACCGTGCATCTGATGTACGCGTTTCAGTAACGAGCGAGCGCGAGCGGTGAATATATACCGAGGGGGTCGATCGCGTAGCTGGCTATTTCTGCACGTGTTCCGACTTTACACGGTGACGATTGCTTTATCAGATGTACGGGGCTGATTGACGGAACGGGGTACGCGCGGTCGGGTCTCTCGTGTCAACGGAATAAAAGTCATTTTATAAACTAAGCTATCGAAACAGAAATAGATGATAAATCGTGTTCTTAATTAGTTCCCTACACAAGTAGATTTTTTTCTGATAGCATTTCATTTTATTTTAAAACCTAATTATACATATACGCGAGGATATTTACTATATCCATTTCTTGTTTATTAAAAAATAAAGAACATGCCAAGAAGATGACGTCAGTTTTTTCTTGTTAAGGATAAATCGACTTTGTGTCTTATTGTTAATCACAGAATTTATTCTTATATATAGACAAGTCGTACATGTGTGTGTGACGATACACTCGACATATGTCGTAAATAGTTGCCCATGTTTACGATTACGTTAGAAATGATAAATCTATCGTATTATATTTGTCATAGGAATGTTTAGACAATGGTGATGTAGTCGACTGAGTTAATTATGCGTATTACATCTGCAAGTCCACGTTTCGCACGAGCGCGAAATGTAGGAGCTACTAGGAAGGTCATTAACCCATAACGAACCAATTAGTCAGAAAGAACCATTTGGCACCGTGCATAACTGTCTATCGTCGATGCATCTAATTATATGTATATCTAATTTTACCTCAGACTCATCTTTTATATAGAGGTCAGAAATAACTCTGTCGGCTGTCGGATTAGAAGACGACATCGATTAGAGCGAGTATGGCAAAATGTGACAAACTGATATATTATTGCCACGATTCACGATTATAGCTATCATCTCGAGCTACTTCGAACAATCTAAACATTCTCCTTGTCTTTAATTATTTATTTTCCCAAATTTTTGTTAAAACGATAGCGATATTTCCCACGGAAACAAAAGACAACCCAGCACAAAAGGACGAAAATAAGAGCGCGGAGAGAATGTGCATCTATTTAGGAATTATTTACAGCTATAAATCTGCTCTAAATCTGCTCTAAGTCCGGGTTAAAGATGTATGTATGACATCTCAAAGCATTACCAAAAATCTAAAAATTTCATAGATTGTTCTATTATGACGTCTAAGTATCCGTGTAAAATTTCAGCACAATTCTCTTACTGGTTTAAAAGTTATTGTAATTAAGGATGTATTGGAGGTATTTCAAATATATTCAGAAAGTGCTGTAAATTGTTTCTAAATTAAATTAAAAATACTCTGTACAATTTTAAAGTTATTTAAGAGTTATTTAAGTTTAAAGTTGATAAAATTAACATTATCTCTTATAGATGAGAATCAACACTTTGCTGTAAATATAAATAAAATATAAATAAACCATTAAGATATTTCTTAAACTTTTTTTATGTGTAAAACATACATCATTGATATTGTATTTTAAGTTTCAAAATTTTTGCCACAAAAAAAATTTTTTTAATTGTTTAAACAATACTAATTATATCATTATATGTACTTAATCGAGATCGAGATCGTGATCGTGATCGTGATCGTGATTACAGGTCAAGCAGCCTCGCACCGGGTGGATGGCGACGACGACGGTCGTAGGACGGCGACGGTGGAACGACGTTAGAACGTTACCGCTTGCGGCTGCAGCTGCGGCGTCATCGGTCGCTGCACCTGCAGCTGCGGCGGTGGCGGTGGCGGCAGCAGCGCGGGCGGCCGCGGCGGCGACGATATAATCAGAGGACGAAACGATGCAGAACACCGGCGACTATTATCAAAGGGCGCCGAGATGTTGTCCCGGTAGAAGTGGCAACAACAACAACAACAACAACAACAATAGCGGCATCGCGGGGGGATCGGTCCGAGGCGCGGAGCTGCTCTGCTGTTGTTGCAGTTGCAGCACCGCTACCTCGACCAAGACTCCGGGGCTGCTGGCGAGCCTTGGCGTGTGCGTGCTCGTCCTTGGCTACACCCTGCTCGGCGCGTTCGCCTTTATGGCCCTCGAGGGAGGCCTCAAATCGGTGAGCGGTCGGGGAATCGACGACAATTAAATCGCCTCATCCCAGTACGAACTTAGACGGCCGTTCGACGTCGATACTCGGAATTAGCTGATTCCGCATAGATGTACGGCAACGAACTATAAAATAAATAAAGACAAAATTTACGAAACGAAATTAATGTTAATCGAACGATCGGCATTTATCATATATCATCGCGTCAGCATTGACCCTGACTATCTGACTTGTTTTATTCTAGAGTGATCTGAGAGATTTGACTCTTAAAACTGGAGATGATAAAAATGAAACAAGACTAAGGTTTCCAATTAGACATACGTTTACACGTTTACGTAGAAATGTAACATTTTCGTATTTAACGATTAACGCTAATCGATATCGAAGCACTTGACGCTAAAAATTGTTTGGGAAAAAAACAAGATTAACCGAAGTGAAACGAACCGATCAACCAAACGGCAAATTTCCATTGATGTGATTGATCGCTTCGCGATTCCGATTCGCTAATCACGCAGGGAGAATGGTGATATCTGTGCTTCTCTCTCATAGGATTCACTGACCGAGGTCGCACCCGCGAAACCCGATGGAGCTTCCTACGTGCCGCCCAACCTGGAGAACGACTCCGCCGCCATGGAATTGAGAGCACGCACGGTCGAGAAGCTGTGGAGCATCACCGAGGATCTCAACGTTCTTTACAAGGAGAATTGGACTCGTCTGGCGGCCCGAGAAGTCCTCGAGTTCCAGGAGAATCTGGCTCGCGGCCTCAGGCGCACCTCGTACGAGCAGATGCCACCGTTACCTCCGCGGTCCCGAGAACATCACAGCGCGGACAGACGGCTGCACAGTCGACGATGGACTTTCAGTAGTAGCCTGCTGTATTCTCTGACGTTGATCACGACAATAGGTTCGTCCAAATTCAGATGGTCGCGTTGGAAACGCGAAAAGGTCATCTCTCGACTTGCGCATATTGTTCGGCAAACGTGCCCGTTACGTGCTCGCCTCGGCGCGGCGCACTCGGCACAGTCGGCACAATTAGCCGAGACATTATTAGCTCATAGCCACGAAGGTCAAGCACTTGCTTTCCCCATGTGACATAGATCCCGCGAAATGTAGGAACGACGGTTTCGGTTTCAGGATACGGTAGCGTAGCGCCACGCACAGTCTGGGGCCGGCTGATTACCATAGTCTACGCCTTGGCGGGAATCCCGCTGATGTTGGTCTACCTAAGCACAGTGGGCGACGTGCTCGCCCGAAGCTTCCGTCGTCTGTATGGGCGTGTTTGCCGGCAGCCGCGTAACTGTGCGCGAAAGCAACAACCGCCGCCGCCGCCACCGCCGGTCGGCGGCATAATGGCCAAGGCATATCGCTACGACAATCACGTGGAGACCAAGGGAAGTGGCAACTACTACTCGGCAAGCAGGGAAAGCTCATGCGACGATCTGGGTATCCGCGGCACCGGCAGTGCGATCCTGCTCGACTGCGGCAGCGAAGGTCTTTTGCACGCCACCACCAGTTCGACAGCCGCGCTCCAGGTAATGCTGTAATTACGCCGTCTCTCTCTCTCTTATTGTCAGAAAAATCTTCTCTCATACTACGTTTACGCGAGCGTTACTTCTGTAGTAACTTACGATATATCACTCGTTTACGCGGAGTAAATTATCGCAAGTTACTACAAAATCCCGTTTACGCGAAAAAAAATCCCGTTTACGCGAAGAAATTATTGTAAGTTACTACAAAAGTAACGCCCGCGTAAACGTAGTATCAGAAATGTAAAAAAAAAATGCAATATCTTTCTCGTCACTGCGACATTGTGATATTGTGATATTTATTCGAAAGTTCGCACTAGAAAATGCATGCTCCAAAATGATAATTCCGACGAGAAATGGCCATCACTCCATCACTCCCTGTAACTCGTAAAGAAATCATTATTAGAAAAATTATATATGCCATATACAACTATAATTAGAGTTGTTACATCTACTTTAACACGATCTACTTAACATCTACTTTAACAATCAACTCGATCACATACGACACTTATCTTACTTACGTTTCACGTATCTTTCATATCGAATCTTTCTCGTCACACGGGCTCAGGATGTGACAACGGGCAACGGCAAGCGGCATTTTCACCCGTGCTCGCTGTCCTTATCATCGACCTCGTCACCGGCGTACATGCTGGAGGCCAACCCAGTCAGGATACCGATCAGCCTGTGCCTGGCGATAATGCTGGTGTATATATGCGGCGGCGCGGTCATGTTCAACCGTCTGGAGGGTTGGAGCTTGCTGGAGGGCGGGTACTTTTGCTTCACCAGCCTTGGCACGATCGGCTTCGGAGACCTGATGCCGGTGGGACGTAACGCGCCCTCGACCACCCTGGAGGAGCTCAGCCTGTGCGCCTGCTCGCTCTACATCCTCGCCGGGATGGGCCTGATCGCCATGTGCTTCAACCTCGTCCAGGAGGAGGTGGTACGCGTGGTCAGGGTCTTCGGTAGAACCTGCGGCATGTCGTCGGGCGTGGTGGTCGGACCTATCGGTGGTACAGGTATCCCTGATGAAGGCATTCGGTGGGGAATCAACGATGAGAGTCTTCCACGAGAAATATAGAGGGAGAGAAAGAGAGAGAACATCGTGAACCGTTGATTATTTTGGCGACCGTCACGCACTTGTCGCGTTCAAAAACTGCAGCGACATATACAACAGTTCTGTAACAATAATTAGTTAACTCGATACCAAACCGATAGATAAATGCATCAGTCAGACGTAATCGCTACGTTGCGAAACAGTTTTATCTTCCGAATGCCCCGTTATTTTACGTAGTAAAAGTTGTCGTATTACCAATGCCAATCGCGACCGAAAAAAAAAAACACTGAGAATTTCCGAAAAGTACGATCGAAAAACAACAGCGCGGTTGTATACGACCGTCGAAACGAGTGGCAGTCACGAGTCACGCGTGGTCCCTCTCTTTTTCTTTACAGCAAGCGCCACTTCCGGTCTCAAGGCCGACCTTGATGATGGAGGCGGCACCAGCGACTCGCGATTGTCTGAACAAGAGGAGGAGGCGATCGCCATGTCGATGGTGCCGGCCGGTTCCTGACAGCATCAGGCCAGGAGCTCCGGCGACGGCAAGCTCCTGGCCCACCCCTCGAACACTGCCATAAAGTTGTCGCCAGGCCATCATCATTCGCTGCCGCGCAAGAAGACGTTGCCGTTGGACGCCGCCGGCAAGACGGCGAGCAACTCGTCGTCCTTAGGCGTCAGCGTTCAGCAACAACAGTTCCAACGCGGCCAGCCGTTGAGAAGGAGCTGTTTGTCGCCGACGCAGCATCATCATCATCATCAGCACCAGCAGCAGCAGCAGCAGCAGCAAGAGCAACAACAGCTGCCTCATCATCATCATCATCAACACCGACAGCAGGAGAATTCGTTGCATTTTGAATACTTTGTGCCGCGCAGCGTTAGCGAGTTTAATCTCGCGGCCGTCGTGACAGACATGGCGGTGCCGCCACCACCTCCTGCGTCGCTTCTTAGGCCTTCCTCTGCAATCGCGCCATCGGTCGCCACCACCAGCCAGACGCGATTGCTGGACGGTGCAGGCAGTGGAGGTGGTTGCAATACCGCTACTAAAAGTCGTGAGAAAATGGTTACGTTCGAGGACGAAGGGGTCAGTTGCGGCGTCACCTCGACACCCACCAGGAAGAATTTGCCCACCTTAGATAATATCTTTATGTGACGTGTGCCGCAGATTTCACAGATGCTGAAGCCCTTATTGCTGTGGATGGGCGAAAGTCTCGGAATTTCTACACCTCGAGTCTGAAAAGACAAACAACGACAAATACCTAGTCGAAAGAAATTTTGAAAGAATAAATGAATATGTGATTGGGTGTGATGTTAACAATTGAGAAATATCGGCAGGGAATTGTTAATCTGATGATTAGCGAGAAGTCCTTCAATGTTTTTGTCAAAAAGAGAAAAAGAGAAAGAATTGCCCGTATTTCAGACCGAATACATAAATTGAAGAACAGAGTGGTTGATATCAAAAATTAAAAATAAAGTCGTGGAACATAAATGATGGTAAAGAACAAGAACATATACTCACGATTTATATAAATTCCAATTGAAAAAAACAGAAAGAATACGAAAAAAGCAACGAGAAACGAGATGACAGAGAGAAAGATATCGACAACCTTTGAAAAAGACTGCATATCTGTATAACAATATAACCCGATGACCTCTTTGCGAAAAAACTAGCAAAGGAGTATTGCAAATACCAAACGTAGCGGAGGGTGTGAAGAATGTTAACACAATTGATAAAGAAAACTCTAAACGGAATCCGACATTAGGAAATATTTTGTTCTCCGATACAACTGTTAGCAAAAAACATTTAATATGAGTTTTCGGCACTAAAAACTTTTTTTCTCATCACCATGCACACGAGAAGAGATTGCCTAAATGATAGTATCATCCAAAACAATATTTTAAGGACGCTTGAAATATCATCTGACAGACATTCTAATTCTGTAAACATCTTTTAGACATTGGGACATATTTGTGTTGTTTTTAGAATCATTTTTATGTCTAACAAATTTTTTAAGAAAGCTATAATATATATTCCACTTATTGTTAGTTTTATTATATATTTTAATTTGCGATGTTAATATAAAACGCATAGGAACTGTATAAAAGCGAGGAATAAAAGACAAATACCATCAGGTAAACACTCGAAAAGACAGGAGAAAAACATTTGAGATTGAGATGTTATAATCGACAGATATAACACTGAAGAATTTTTCACAATAATGAAAACTTCTTTTCGGCCGAATGTCGACTGTATATTTCTCATTATTGATCGAATCGTAATTATCGTTGTCAAATTACTTGCGCGCAGCGTAGATTATCTGTCGAGTACCTATTTGAAATTTTATGTCCGATAAGTCCGATTGTATTCCGAATATTACACGAATAGTTTGTATATATATTCAAAAAATATATTGTATAATTCTAACTTGTACAATTACCCTATCGTATATTAATGTGATATTTATTATTTATGTGTGTGTATGTGTGTGTACACACACACACACACACACCCCTATAATAATTGTAAGATGTCTTATATTATTCTTTTTTAATTTTAAATAATTTGTATAACGCATCATAAATTTATTTCATAACCAATTAAATAATTTTAGACCAATTTTTTATTCTTTCTGAGTAGATATACATATATATATATATTTATTTATTTATACCATATCTACTTGCACAGGATTTATGTTATCTTCTTATAAGAAGAAAAAAAATTGAAAATATAAAATCGCAAAAAATCGATACATTAAAGTTGAAGGAAGAAAGATTCACGGTAAGTTGATTAGAATTACTTTAGTAATTAAGATGATGCTGGAGCCGTCTGTATAACCGACAAAATTACCATTTTCTATGTTATCGACTATATCTGTCCTTGTATAGACAAAGATATAGACAAGGATAGCACGCTACATTGCACGCACACATACGCACGATACACATCGACATTATACTTTTATATTACGCTTCCAAATCTTGATTTGGGGGGTTTATCGATGTTTTTCTTGTTGTGCAATTCAGGGGAACTTGTTTTTGCGTTCGTACTAATGGTATATCTCTTATATGAAATACATCTTGTGACGAGCTGACAGCTCGCCGCAACTTGAGACGCCATATTGAGATAAAAGTATGATAAGGAAATCTGTACTTTCGTAATTTTTTCTCGTTTTCTATATAAAATCGGAGTTCCCCTGAATCATTAATGTATGTACTGCAATTCTGGAGAAGGATTTTTAATTCTGTCAAATTAATACGACGCTACGTGCCGACAAAAAATGCCGGTAAAACAGACGACTCCAGCATCACCTTAAGTAATTAAGATGTATACAATAATTTTTTGTATAAGCAAAAACCTATAGCATCCAGTTGTTAATTCGAAATATTGAAATCTAATTGGCAAGTTTTTAATTACCCAATTGCTGGATATATACTTATTGCGCATGATGCATATCTGTTACGTCATATGCGCACTGTAATCGTTAATCAACTGTAGTATTTGATTAAACGCTATTTGGTTTATATTATATCCGTGCTATTCACAATTATATCAGGCGGAAGATTGTTGTATCAGTGTCATAGCACGGATATAAACCAAATACTTGGCGTTTTACCATCTCGAAAAGTGGATGTGGCTACGTAGTTCCTACATCCACGGCAAAATGGATGGTGATTGTGATGGCGCTGCGAATCAGCGAAACAGGCGAAAGTCCCGCAAAACTGCGAAAGAAAAAAAATTAAATTGATCGAATTGCTCTCACGAGTCACGGTTATCTCTGTTGTGTACAATTCAACTTTAGTTCTTTAATTCCCTGCATGTCACTAATCTAATCCAATTCGTAGACAATGATTTTACATTTTAAATTAAAATTCACAAACATATATCTGGCAACATCCATCGAGAGAAGTAAGGTTATCTGCTCCTTACAAATTCTAACCTCTATCAAGTAACCGGCACATAACGAACAGATAAAAGATAAAAGGAAAGTGTCAAAAAATTGGAGCCCCCAGTTGGAGGCACGGCGATAGGGAACGTATGTACATACGTGAGAAAACCGGTGACACATAGCACTGACAGCACCCTGGAGCACGTGTTGTATCCACGTGTTGATCATCTACAATGTTGTCGGTAAATAATATTATACTGATTACTTTCGCAAAGCATTCTGCGTGGAAAATGTACGGAGGTAATACGTATCGTCATTTGAGAGCTTGTCGCGATAGGTACAAGCTGGTGAAGCTGGTTCAGACTTTCAATTATTCCACCAAGTGCGACAGGAAGAAGGATTTTGTCCGACCGTCCATCGATCCCAGAGTCGAGGCACTGCGAGAAAAATTAATATATTGCGACTATTTGGATTATGGGAAAGTGAAAATTAATTACATGAAGCGCTTTTTGTCGAAAAAGAGGACCGAGTACGCTGAGAAAAAAGCACAAATCGACAGGCTGCTAAACGTACCCACCTACAGCGTACTCCTGGACACGAGAAATGACGAAAACGACGAAAGCCACTTGGAGCAGGAAGATATAAATACAGAAGAGGATACAGCGAAACCTGTACATATGCCGTATGCGAGTACAGATCCGTACAGTAATGTGCTGGCGGACACGTCTTTGAACGAGTCGAAGAAAAGTAATCTCGATGAAAATACGATATCGTTGAACGACAAGTATAAAGCTCTATATGAAAGATATTTAGCGGAAAAGGATGGAGTTTTAGGAAAGGAAGAGCTCACTTTGCTCGATTATTTGGAAGAAACGGATAGAGACGCGTCATACAAGAGAGATCTTCCATCGAGCGTTCCGTCCAATTGGATGGTAGACGTCGAGCAATACGATGATGCTTCGTATCGGGACAATACCTGGCTCAACAATTACGGAACTCCGGATCCAAGCTCCAGTCTCAGTTCCGTTCCATGCGGTGGATGCGGCGCTTTGCTGCACTGTAAGGATCAAGCTCTACCAGGTTACTTGCCCTCGGAACTGTTTCGGAAGAGGAGCAAGCAGGAATTGCGTGTTATGATTTGTCAAAGATGCCACTTTATGCAGTATTACAACACGACGTTGGAGGTGAAGGTATCCGCGGACGAATACCCGAAACTTTTAAAAGTTATAAGAAAGAAGGTATGCGCCGTCATTCTGATGGTCGACCTCACTGATTTTCCGTGTAGCATATGGCCCGAAATAAATAGCGTGCTGAATCCTTTGACCCCGGTGTTCGTCGTCGGGAATAAAATAGATTTGCTGCCCCCGGATTCGAAACATTTCTTCACTCACGTTAAAGATTGCCTCACAAAGACAGTAATAGAAAGTACAGGAATCAAGAAGGAAAATATCAGGCATGTAGCGCTCACGTCTGCAAAAACTGGCTACGGCGTAGAAGAACTTATAAATAAATTGCATAACATCTGGAAATACAAAGGTAAGGGGATACAAAGTTTATCGACTATCGTCTAGGTCACGTCTAGACGACTCTAGGACTAGGGAGACAATGTGCTCCATATTTATTATATTTAATTAATATAATTGTAATTTAGGAGATGTTTACGTAATCGGTTGCACAAACGTCGGAAAGTCATCTCTGTTCAACGCTCTTCTACAGTCTGATTACTGCAAGGTACAGGCCGTGGATCTTATACAACGTGCAACCATTTCTCCTTGGCCGGGCACAACATTGAACCTGCTGAAATTTCCCATTTTAAATCCTCTCAAGTGGCGACTTTACATGAGGACGTTGCGATTACAAAAGGAACAGCGGTACAAGTGTGCTGAAGAGAAATTCCGAATTAATCAGTTCAAAACGACGCGTAACTTGGAATACGCCACATTGCAAAGTACGTATCGTATGTGCTAAAAATACAAAATTCCTGTCATACGCAGCTGCGTATGATCGATTGAAAATTTTTGCATTATTGTTCGTGGATAAAAGTACATCTTACACATCTTCTAAATTTAGGTCACATTGGTAGGACATTTCAATCAAAATCTGGGACTGAAGTAGAAAAAGATGATCCGTTCATGGAAGGGAGATATAAGAAGCGTACGCAACAATTCGGTTTTGATGAGACTAAGGAGGAGTACAAATACAGTCGCTGGTGTTACGATACTCCCGGTACCATTCAACCGGATCAGGTGTTAGATTTGCTGACGATGCAGGAACTTTTGTCGGTTTTACCGAAGAAGATAATTTCGCCTAGAACATTCGTTCTACGTGTAAATCAAACGATATTTTTGGGCGGAATAGGCCGATTGGATTATGTCGAGGGCGATAGTTTTATTAGGTACTAGGTTTTATTAGGTGCAAACTTATGATTGCCGATAGTAATATAAATATAATAATAAATTAAAGGTATCCAAGTATATTATTAAAAAAGAAAACGATTCCATGTCATTGTAGGTGTACAATATTTTCGAGTAGCGAATTGCCGGTAACTTTAACTCGTACTGAGGATGCGGACAGTATATACAACGAGTTACTCAAAACGGAAGTGTTTGTCGTACCTGAAAACAGTCCGGACCGATTGAAACATTGGCCGGCTTTAGGATCTAAGGAAATGGAAGTTACTGGTCTCGGACAGAACGAATCGATCGCCGACGTTATTTTATCCAGTGCGGGTAATTTGACATTACAATAAATTTACGTTTGCGCCGATCGTTGTCTTCCGATCTCGTAGCCATAGTTTTATAATTGTTACAGGATGGATCGCGATCGCTGCTGAAGAATCCGAGCGTGTCTCATTGAGAGCTTGGAGTCCACAAGGTCGCGGTTTACATCTAAGAACTCCGGCGCTTTTGAGAAGATCTGTCGCTCTACGTGGCAGTCGAATTTCAGATGCGCCGACATACAAAAGCGGACGCCAAGCGTACAGAAAATAAATATCTTTTTATACGCAGTCACTGTACGCATATATTGTACATAATACATCCAAACCCACTCTTGCATTACACACAGGTATACATTTGCATGACAACAATTGAACAACAAGTTCTAGTAATATTTGTAAATATAACTTACACATCTCAATTAATACTTTATATAGTTAATCACAATTAAAATCTTCCGGTTCTTTTACTAAATAAAATTGCTTTGTTCGATATATGTATCACGGATCTATATATATAAACAATCTATCTCAGAATTTTATGACATAAAGATATAAAAATCGCGTTAGAAAGATCTGAATGGCAATAATATTTTTCACATCAAACATCGACCTCCTGCGCACGCATTTTCGCCTGCTTATACATTCTTTTATAAAATTTTTCTAGATTCTTATAAAATCCGCGGCCCGGAGAGTAATCTCGATCGCACTCCACAACACTGAAATGACATTTTCAAATATGAAATACATTTACGCGTTGTATTGTTACAGATGAAGATAATTTCATTTTTCAACGCTACTTACTCGTCCTTCACACCAGTAGCATACCATTTTTCTTTAGTTTTCTGAAGATTTTCAATTTTAGTTTGCAATCTGTAAAAACATAGCGATCGTAATGTGAAAAACGTTCAAGAAATTGATCTGTTTTCAATCAACTCACAATGGCATTGCCGCTTCTTCTTTCGTGTCGAATACGTCGTTTCTACAAATACAACCACGTTCTCTAATGTCAGACGTATTTCTGCAATATCTTTGCTTAGTGTCAACATATTTCTTGATTATATCAGAATCGTCGTGGCATTTGGGGAAATAACAATTATACTTGAAACAAACTGGACAATTGTCTGTAACGTGGGTATTGTCACGTATGGCGGTGGGTTCGGTTAACTTTGGGTAATCTGGTCGACAAGTGCATATGGAATTTCTCCTGATCGAATGATAACATTGATCAATTTGCGTTCCTGTCTGACGACTCGTGGCATACGAAGGACATTGGTGAGAATCGCTCGGTCTCTGACGGTATCTATTTAGTATTTACAGTATTTATTTAGTACGTAACATATAATACAATGTTTATATTTTACACATTAATAACATGTGACAATAATGACAATAAGATCTACTCACGGTCGACAGCTTTGAGATCTCGGTTTACTCTTAGCATGACACACTCTCCGTTGCCTTATAATACCTTTAATCGGCCTTTTCCTCTGTCCACATGCCGTTTGCTGAAATTTACATATAAAGGACCGATATTAGAAATTCGCGATTCTCAAGCGAATGCGTTGAAAGAAAAAAAAATTTCAACGACACCAATCTGTATCTATGGAGATACCTTAGAGTTGATCATTTTTGGATTGATGACATAACATTTGCTCACACTTGTGTCATAGAAGCCCAAGATTTCCTCGACAGTCGTTTTGGTGGAGACCTCAATTTTGGGCGCTATGATACCCTGAGGGCAAAAACGACAGTTTTGCCCTAGTGAAAAGTGTTTTTAATCCCGGATTAAAGAATTGGAGCAAGAAGAAGAACAAAAGACATACGGGAAAGCATTTAGTCGGCTCCATCAATAGGTCTATATCCACACCGGCTAGTAGACCTTTGAAGCATGGCGCGGGATACAACAAATCTGTCAAATTTGTCTCGAACGTTGCCAGAGTGATGCCCCGGCTAGCCGGCGTTGCCCACTGTATCAATTCCGCGTACAAAAATTCTTGCTCCAAGGCGCCTTGCAGCTCCGTCAGGGAAATTCGCCGAGTAAAGATTTTACTGAAGGTAAATTTGTCGTGGAACAAGAGCGGGAAAATCGGACTTATCCTGTCGGATTCCGCACAGGAATCGAGGATGTTGATTTGCAGAGCCACCTTGCCATTGGGGCACAGCCAAACGCCGGGGCACGTTACCTGTAAAACCGCCGTGTGCCGTCGTGTGAGAATGAGAATTGCGAGTTGCGAGACAACTCTGGCTACAGCATGATAATGTCGCATGATACGTACCGCATGTACATCTAGCTGTACTTTAACGCGAAAAGCTCTACCTGCCATCCCGCCCAGCTGTCCAATTTAGTTTAGACAGTTTCATTAACCGTATGATATTGTCATTGACATCGACAGCATCGTGGACAGCCGGGATGGGCGGGATGACGTACGTCTGTACCATGGATCTCACTGTCGCTTCGACAGCTTCATGATGGACGATAGCAAAACGCGAATTTTCGCGACTTGTACGTTCAAGTTGAATATCTTCTGGACTTAATTCGATAACAGAACGTACACGTACACGTACACTTAATAACTTTAAAGACCCATGCCATCTTGCGAGAGAGTTGTTGCCAGGGAACAGTGAGACACAACATCACCGCGCTCGCGGCTCGAATCAATGTATTGAATTTTGTCGAGTTCTGGCTTTTGACTTCTGGCCGACCTTATAGCGATTGATATTAGGTTTCGCTAAAAGATCTCATCCCTCTTTAACGTTTAGATATGTATTTAGAAGAATAGTTTGTTGAACCTTTAATTATAAACGACCATTTTATTCCATAATTTGTTCAAGGCTATATAATGTCTATATAATCTATAAATCAAATAATTGTCATGTTTTAAATGGCACGCCAGCAAATCTTTTTTCCGGCAGACCTCTCTGCAGTTTTCGACGTACGAGTTCATGCGCGATAAAGTCCGATTGTTTCCTGGAGAAGCGTAATCGTGGATCCTTGGTGACGGGTACTAGCGGTACGGTGAACCAGCCGTATCTATGTATATAAATTAAAACGGTTCGTTTATTAAAAAATTAATAGTAGTTATTCTCAGTTTTCATTTACTCGTTGGTCGACTCACTCCATGTTCACCGCCGGCGGCCTGAACGAATAAATGTCTTTGGGTATCATCTCCGTCTGTCGTTTAATCAAGTTGATGTCGTCCTCTCTAACGTCCGACGGGGCGAAAACATCGTGTTTCGCATAGAACTTGCCAGTTAACGATTTTGTACGGGTAGTAGGCACAAATGTTTCTCGTACATTTATCAATTTGTTCTCCTTTCCATACCTTTCTACATAGAAGCGCAGTTTTATAGGATTTATCAGCAAATTGGTCGCCATAAATTTATTCAAAATTATCTCAAAATTATTAAGCCCTCTCTGGATGTCTTTGCAAACAACGCGCGAATTAGAGACTATAGACGATTAAATTTATTATTATTATTTCGCAAACGGAGCAGAAAAGTTGACTGTTCTCGGAACCAATTTCAAGGTCTCTTATATAGTCGCACTATTCGCACTATTCGCAGTTCGTAGTTCGCACTGTTCGCAGTCTGCACTTGTGCAGTCGTCGCTCTATTCAACATCGCGCTGTTGAATAGCGCTCGCATTCGTGTAAGGTAAAAAGAGTAACGGACAAAGGCTTGAAGACAAAGTACTTGAAGAGTATCGATATTTTATTTTAAAATATGTATATCAATAGAAAACACATGCGTAACAAGCGGAAGACCGTATAGGGCTGATCAGTCAGAAGCTTTCAGGCCTGTAACATCGTTGTTTCTTCTCTCTCTCTTCGCGATCTCTGATCGATCCAATCAGCGATATTGCTTTCATAAGTACACGCAGTCAAACCTTGATATTTCTTCCTTTATGTCTTCCCGTTCCTTCATCTCTTCCAATTTGTCTTCTCGTTCCGCTCTCCCGTTATTAGTCAAGTGACGGACGTGAGATATAACGGGAAGAGCAGCGCGATGGGAGCGAACTGGGAGAGAGAATAGGGGGGAAAAAAAATACAGAAAGGAGAATCACAAAAATCTGACTGTATAAAACGGTACTTGCGTAAGGAACTAAAACGTGCGAGTTCTTTTCGCGCTTTTTCTTTCACCAGTCTTTGACCTATCGTGCCCTGAAGCGTCACGCTGCTTCGATCATCAGCGATTCGTTAATTGGTTGTTAATTGACGTGACACCGTGACGCTATGACGCCGGCGAGATAATTTTCTTGCTGCGGTCAATGTCAATATGCTGTCAATAATGTATTTGACAGGCTACTCTTAGAGTATTTATGTATTTAAAAGCTATTTTTATCCTCACCCTACGAATATATGTACAATAATTACGACAAAAGATAGACTGATAAAGATTCATCCGATATACTTTTCCAATAAAAAAAAAAACCTATTACACGCAGTTTAAACTTATCAAGTTGATAAATTGCTTTGGAACGCAAATTAAATCGATGAATTAAATGGCAAGATTTTTCGCATCTTGTTGTCGCTGCGATATAACAGGAGAATAGCGGCGAACTTTTACATTTATATTTCTACAAATATCGGAGACAAAATACTCATTTAATTTGCGTTTAGTCATAGAGAAGATGTCAATGCAATTACATTTTTCCGATGTTAGAAAAGCTTGAACATTCGTGCGGTGAAACATAATTGAAATATTGTCCATCACCCTTTTTCTGTCAATTTTTTATGTAGATGTTGAAAAAGAAAGGAAAATAAATTAAAATTTCTCTCATTTCCGTTAAACGAAATTCATTGCGGGGGCAGATAGAATTCGATTATTAGAGAATCCGCAAAAGAGAATTTTAGACCGTGCATCTAAAACAGTAATTTTCAAACTTCAAGCATTTAATATGACGATTTGTATATTCACTAATTTAATGATATTTATCGTCCCATTTTTATTGCCATCGCGATACTATTTCATCGCCCTGATGAAAAAGCGCGAGACATCTTCGTACAAATCTGTATTATAAAATCGTTGTAGTAAAATGTCATATTATCTTTTTATAAAATTACTTTTTGCCCGAATTAAATCAATTTCGTTCGTTAATTGATATATTTGTTAGGATATCCGCAGCCGTCGAGGACGTATCCCTCGTTTCGCTGAAGCGTTGCATTATGTTTCTGAAAAAGAGAAATTCTTCATGCGGTCACAATTATAATGTTACACTGCTAAATCTTAAATAAGACGAAAAATTCAAAAGGTAAATGAAACAAACAAATTGTCGAAGGCGATTGACGTGAGATTGACGATAGTAAAAATTGGTTTTCAGGTTTTCAAGTTAATGGCTCGATAATTAAAATGAAACTTCAGAGAATTTAATTTTATGCCAATAGGTGGATGTGTGTGCTCATTCTTTTTTTCTTCATCGACTTTTTGCTATTTTCTCATTACGTACCTTTTCTGCTCACCAAGCAGCTTACTATCCCTTTCTACGGCGAGCTCCGCCGTCGTGCAGGCTCTCGATTTATCGGCGCCAAACTGTTGCAAATCCAAATTGCCGTTGTGATTACATCCGTTTTCGCATCTGCTCAGATAGATATCCAGCAACGGGGAACGGCAGGTGTCGCGTGGTGATAGATAATCGGGATTGCTCGGTGATAGAATCTCCTCGTAATACTCTACGCTCTTCGGTTCTAGGCCACTGACGGTGGAGCCATACTTTTTCGGCAAAGTCGACGCGCTTCTAGCACCGCAATAGGAAGAGTCCGCGACACCGTCGTTCAGAAACGATCTCGACAGGGTACTCTTGTACGAGGGGACTCGAGTGAGATCGTTGTCCGCAATGACGTCCGTGCTGTGATACTTGGCGCGAGACGCGACGAGGTCCAGCGTCGGGGATCTCACGTATCTCCTGAGAGACTCGTGTGAGGAAGACGGCAAGCCCGTACTACCGTAAGGATCGAACAACGTTCTCGCTTCCGTCTGATGACCGTGCAACGACATGTTCAATGCGTCGCTGCATCTCTCCCGGTCGACCGGTGATTTCCTCGAGGACACCTCGTCGTCGCCGTACAAAATGTAACTTTTGTCCTTCGCCCTACAAAATATTTTCAATTACTCGCAACGGTTGGTATAGGAGAACTCTTATTGGTTTGTAAAGTGATTTATGAATTGAAAACGTAGCTCGATTTATTTTTCTTATCCTTATTTCATCTAGTTACGGATATATTCAAGCTTATATTTAAACGGGCGAAAAGTAGCCCTCGAAGAGAAGCGAATTTACCTCATCCTGGGAACTCCATAATTATACGATCGGTCTCGGTCGCGGTCCCTCTCTCTAAAACTGTTGAAGCTGAATCTTCTGGGCAGAGTCACGCTGCTCACTCCCGGTGGCGGCGCCGTCAAGGATGGCCTCTTTCGGTCGTTGAACCTCGAGTAGAAACTGCGCCTTCGTATTCGATCTATCACTGATTCCGAGCTGTCGCCACCCATGAATAGAGAGTACGACGGCGACGTCGGCGAGTGCAAATCGCTGCGATTGTGATTCAGGTCAGCCGAGCAGATTGACCAGGAATCGAAACTCTCGGGCTCCTCGGGCGAGAATATCTCGCTGGTGCAATCATCCGGTGGCTCTTTAGCCTCTTTAGTCACTCCGTGGTTAACGTCGTTGTCGTCGTTGATCCCTTGCGGGGAAGGATTCAGCACCTTGATCTCTCTCGATTCTTCCTCCTGTACAATCTCTTTCGGTTCGCCCGAAACGAATGCCTGATCGGCAACGGCTCGCTGGCTGGAGCGAGCTGGATCGTTTCCACGCGATTCCACGTGATTTTCTATGATCCTGGCGCATTCGGTGACCTCTCGCTTCAGATCGGCGACATCCCTCGCTCGCAACGGCTTATCGATGATTATCTTGTTGCCGGTAATGTTGGCGTGGTGCGTCATCTTGGACAAGCACTCCATCAGTTTGTCCGAACCACTCCTCCCTAACGGATCGTCCGTTTTAGGCGATCCGACAGACGGGATGGCGGGATTCGCTCTGGGTGACGCGGACCTAGGCGAGTCCGGCTCTCTCTTGGGAGTCGCGTGTCTAAATGCGTGTTGCGGTATCTTGGACAGATCGAGTTTCAGATTCGCCCTACTCGGCCGAGGCTGTTCCAAGTCCCGCGGCAAAGTGCTCAAACTTGGACAGTTCTGAGAATTCATCGCATTTGTATTTTCCGCAGCATGTTCGGCATTCCTGGGCTTTTCCGGCAAGTCCGACTTGGCCCGTGTCTGATCATTGGGATCGTTTCCTTCGATCGAAATCGAACCTTCCTTTCCCCGTGCCGTGACATTTGGGCCTTCGGGACTCTTCTCCTTCTTCATCGTCACGGGTTTCTTCGCATTTGGCAGCTTCGACGATTTGCCTTTCTCGTCGGACTTGCTCTCAGAGCTGTCGGACGATTTCTTGACGACTTTCCTCACGACGCGCACTATTCTCTTCTTCTTAGAACCATCGATCTCATCTTTACCACAGGGCGCATCTTCCTTCGGCTTGACCAAATTCTTAGACTTCTTATCGACTTTATCGACATCCTCGCCTTTGTCGATCCTTGTCGCGACGGACTCGTTCCTCATGCCTACCAGAGAGCTTATGTTCCTCTTGGTTTTTATCAGTTTCTTATCTTCGCTACTGACGATGGACTCCGCGTGCTTATCTTCCACGATTTTCCGCAGAGATTCCGACTGGTCCAACGACTTTCTCTTCGGTGAGTCCACTGTTTTGTCCAGCTTTATTTTATCCACGGATGACGACGCCGCGGCCGAGGAGTCCGAGGATGGCGCCATTTTTTCCGGCGCTCTTTTAACTTCCCTCGATTGCTTTTCCACCGAAGTTCTCCTTTCCTTAGCGATCGACTCTTTTTCCTTAGCTTTCTCCTTGGGCGGCGATCTTTTCAACTCGGTCCCTACCTTCTCCTTAGGTGGCGATCTCTTGTTCTCCGGGAGCTTTTTCGTCGGCTTATTGTCGGTTCTAGCGAATTTCGTCGGTATTTTGCTCGTCGCCGTTACGTCTTCCTCCACGAAAGACGACTCGACGACCGACTTGACGGCCTTGGGCGGGCTCCTCTTCAATTTGCTCATAATCGCGTTCTGCGCCCGGCTGCCGCCGTTCGCGTTCCGCTTGGTGGTATCCGCGTTCGTCTTGAACAGTCCCAATACCGACGTCACTCGTCCCTTGGTTGGCGTCACATTCTTCGCGTCCTTGTTCTTCGATCCTCCACGACGCGAGAGATCCTCCACGCTCAACGTTCTCTTCACCTCGGTCAAGCTCGGTTCCGCGGACGGACACTCGGCGGACACGGGCGGCGCGGAGCACTCGCGCAATTCGTGTTCCTTCGTGAGATCGCCTGAGCCTGAGATCGAGCCGCCGTTCATCGTCGGCTTCGCAGCCGTGCTGGTCGTCGTCGTCTCATCGTTAGAGCGCAACCTCTCCAGTTTCTTCTCCAACGAATGCAGAAAACTGCTCTTCGAGCCTTGTTCGGTCTTCGCTCTCTTTTTCTCCTCCTTGTTGGACTTGTCCTCGAAGGAGGGAGAGGAAGACGGCGAGGAGGAGGTGGGGGAGGAGGAGGAAAAAGCGGCGGCCGCGACGACACCGTCCAACTTATCCTTTTGCAGCGCGTTTATCTCATTCTTCAGTTCCTTACAGATCTTTTCGTCCCTCGAGTCGTCCTCCTTGCGCTCCTTGCTCTCATTTTTTCGCCTCATGAACCGCGACTTCCGACGCTCGTTCTCCGCCGCTCTCTGCGCTTCCTTCTCCTTCACGTACTGACTTTCCTCTCGCGGCGTGTCGAAAAAGTCCGGTCGCAAGAAGCGTGAGATACGACGTTTCGGTTTTTGGCTCCTATTGCTTGGGTCCTTGGGTTCGGCCTCCTTACCGTTGCCGTTGCCGCTGCCGCTGCCTCTGAAGAGTTTGCTCAGAATTGATCTTTCCTGATTAACGCCTCCGACCGACGAGTCAGACGAGCCGGCGAGCGACTTTCCGCGGTCCACGCTCACGCTCGATTCTCTAGTCAACGAGCCCGAACGTAATCTGAGACTCGGAATGCAACTGCGTCTCTTGGTGCATCCCAATGACAATGGTTCCGAAGTGGTCATCAGAGTCTCCTTGTCGCACTTGTCCGTATCCTTGTAATTGCAGTTGAGATTCGGATTAAATTGTTGCGACGTCAAATTCTTCAATTTCGACTCCTTGATTAGATTCTCCGCCGCGAGCAATCGGTTCTCGAAACTCTTTGAGAGATCGGACCTGCAGACCGACTTGCCGTAGTCACCCAGATTCGACGAGGGTTCCGTGGGTGAGTTTTCGCAGGATCTGGCCGACTGGCTTGAGGTAATGGTGGTGGTGACGGTGGTGTTGTTCATCGACGTAGCGTTCGAGTTGCACCCGGATATCGATGTATCCTCCAATATGGAACCGTCCTCCGTAATGTTGTCCACGTCCTCTTTGAGTCCGCAGGCGGACAGGTGCGTATCGTCGCCGGGCTCTTCCTGGATCTTGTCCGTTCTGTAACCGTGAAAGCTATCTCGCCTCACGTTACCAATGACGTTCGATCTAACCGATTCCTTGTATCTGCGACCGAGCGTCATTATATGCTTCGGTAGAGGCGGCAATAGCTTGTCATCGCAGTTGTCGTCGTCGTCGAACAGGCTGATGCTTCTACGTGGGGAGTGCCGTTCCGATTTATCGTATTTGCACGGCTCTAGCAAGCTGTTGGCCCTCCTAATACCTCGATCGAGCGATCTGCCTCTGTATTCGGTCCGATCGGGAGTCGTGGTCGTGGAGTAACGTTTTGCGACCTCGCTCGGCCCTACCAGACTTTGCGCCATATCTCTCGTTGGCGACTGATAACTGTTCCTGTTGTTGTCGCGCGCGGACGACGGTGAACGCGGAACGGATTGTCGGGTTTGCTCGATAAATTGCCTACTCAATCTACGCGCCAAGCTGGGAGTGAAATTCTGCTCCAGAGATTCTTGCGCCTCCTTCCTCATTTTCGCCGCTGTTTCCGCTTCCATGTCTTCCGCTTCGCGTGTTTCTTCTACATTATCTGAAAGCAATCGAGACAGAATCTATGCATATTCCCACATGGGTGTGTGTCCGCATATATGTGTCTGCACATATGCGTGATTGGATAACGATTGTATGTTGTTCTTGTTGCTGTTGTTGTGTTGTAGGATGTATGCATAAAAATACTCTCGTAATGTCATTATTTTTTCACACCTTTATTTCTACATACATAAATCCTTTTTATAAAATTTGTCGAAAAATGTAATAAATAAGAAGAGACATCCCCCTCTCTCGCTCGCTCGTTCACTCGTTCACACACTCTCTCACTCTTTCTTTCCCCCTCTCCCTCCCAAATTTTGTCAAATTTCACCGGATGTCTTCTCCCTGTATGGCTGTATACGTGGTGCAACTGTATTCATATACGTCGATGTATATTTTCAAGTCATGGAAGCTCTCTAAACGTGACTATTACGCTCTGCGGGATATGAACTTAGAGTATAGTGGAAGATTTCGAAATAGTCTTAAAAGAAAATCATGTACAGGTAATAGCTCATTGAAAATATGCATCAACGAAATTGTAGCACTCTCTAGCGTGTATACATACCGTATCTTTTTTTTATATTTAAATATTAATACAGAAAGTTACAAGTGTATACTCATTTAACAGTGACCATGCAACTAAAAGATTCGTCTTACATCTCTCTCTCTCTCCCCCTCCTCCCTCTCTTTCCCCGCGGGGAAACAATTATAGACTTCAAGTAACACACAAAGTAATAGTATTAAAATTATGTCTTGTAGAATAAATATACATATATGCATATCACTTGGATTTGGTCACATTTCTAAATCACAGTATGTTAAATGAGTAGACTCAGGATAACAAGTGCACAGTAGGATATAATATTAAATACAATATATATATTGCATTACATCAAAGCATGCGAAGACAATATAAAGTAATAAAAACGCTGTTATTTAAACTCTTAAAAACACAACAAATATCAGCCATCTCAGACAAGGGTTAGCTTCCGCGCTTGCAAGTATACAATTATTTTCACTTTTTTTCCTTTTTTTTTTATGAAATAACAATGTCACATAGATAATTCTCTTTCGTATAACAAAGTTACTCTCGAGTTTTTAGAACATGGCAACAGATAACTTATCTAATAACGATTTTCGCGAGTGCGCGGGTTCGGTATGATTTATTCCAACAATGCACAATGTCGCATCACGTTTATGGCAGTCACTCGCTAACGTCGGAGCTTTCAAGTACAATCGGTGTGCTTAAAACTATAGGTATACGCACCTCATTCACCATCGTTTCAATATGCATTAAATATGTACACTGCCGTGTACTTTCTCATCTATTTTATGTTTTCGTATCACTTTATCCAAATATGTATATTTACATATATCTGTGGTACACTCAAGAATAAATCATACCAAAAGTAATCCAAGATTCATAAAGACTCGCGAACAGGATGTTTGATCTCATTCAAAACGCACGTAACAAAAGGTGTTAAAAGTGTATTATATTGCTTGTCGAGCTCTGTACGTTGTTGCGCACAAGCAAAATCATTTATAATGCGAGAATGCGTATGTCTTCCCATCGTGATGAAAATTGTACCGTTTTGCCGGACGCATCGCTGCGATCAGAAAGACTCTATATGTGATAACATAAAGAACCAAGTACATTTTCGAGAAACACATCGGGCGAGTGCGCGATTTCATACCGAACGGCGAAAAGATTCCTTTTTCTTTTTCTTTTTATATTCTCAGATGTACAATAAGGCTACGTGCGACTTTACTGGCGTCACATTCACTTCGAATTAGGCATATACAAGATATCACTACCTAACTTGGTTTGTCTACTGGGGATTACCGTCAGCCCGCCTACGTAGAGTCACTCGCACGGTCGCTGCAACAACCGTCAATAAAGCCGTCAATCAACGTATCACAAAACGACGCTGTTTGTAGTTTTTTTTTTAATGATATATTTTTGACAATAATTGTTTGCTAACTTAATGGCTAAATGCGATGTCAACGAGAGATATTTAATGTATATCTTATTAAATTAAACAGGGTCTTCCTTGGATTTTCTGACAATTTTCTTGTAATTTACATCGTTTACAAAAAAGCTTATATTTTCTCTCTTATCGTCGTGATTATTTTCCTTAATCCTTAATTGCATACTTTTACTTTGTATTTTTGTAACTTTGTTACATTCTTAGAAACGGGTTCGAGACTAGTAAAACAAAAGCTACTTTACGTTATCGATTGAATTTTCTCATAAGTAAATAAAAAGTAGGTCGTTTTAGAAGTCCCTGTCGTTAAGTTAATCATGTCAAAAAAATCATAAAACTTTTACTACGATTCTGATATGCACACGAGAGTGCTAACAAACAATTATTTTAAATTACTGATTGAAGAGTCGACGATAGACGTAAATTAATGCATGAATTTGAGAGAATTAAATTTAAATGGATATAATAAAATGGATTTCTGTCTTGGGTAGTGGAATTGAGACTCTTGTACATTGTACGTGGATATGTATGCAGACATGCTCCAAAATTTTTATGTACACTAGGCGAATGATAAAGAAGAAACTGCTACTACGATGTTATGAGATAATTAAAATCAACAGCGGCAGTGCATTGCAATAACTATGGCATATTACAAGGTTCTATGTAAGGCAAAGTGAGCTTGCTATTTACTCTAATGTTTCCCGATGTTTCCTTCATTTATTGGGGACAGATCCTATTTGTTATTTTATTAGCTATTCTCAATATTCAAACATATAGGTGTATTTCGTATTAAAAATTAAATTAATTTGCAAACACCCCATTACAGACTTACAGACCCTGCAGCTTTATGTAGATTTGAATAAATAAAAGGTTCACAAAAATGTAAAAAAAAATATAAAAAAAAAGAAATAAACAATTAAAATTATTAGGTTGCCCCAAAGGATTGGGTCATGCAAACATGCTTTTGAGAATGCAGGATCTAAAAATAGTATTGTAAAAGAAATTTGTTATCCCTCAGTTATATTTTTAAGAGAATTATATAGAATAACTCTTAAATAACATGTCGGTACTTAAAAGTTAAATCTGAAGTTTGAGACAAGAATGAAATACGAATAGGATTTTTTTTGTTTTAAGATACATTACGATGGAAAAGAAAGATATTTAGGACATTATTTAGAATATTATCTTTAATTTATCCTAATTAAAGTAATTTCGGAAAATAAACAATCCGTGTTTTTCTGTTTTCATGTAACTCTTTTCTCTTATTACTTTGAATTCTACATTCATTTCTTGAGGTACCGACACATTATAAAGAATTACCACACGCGCACGCGTATAACTTATACGTATGCAAGTAAATATTACTTAATGTTATATCAATTTATGTAATTTTTTCGTCTTTTTTTCTTGCTTACGAATCAAATATTCAAATTTATAAAATCGCAAATAATAAGAGATCTGTTCCAAATGTATACCCATCTGTGCCAAACATGAACCATATAATTAATCTATAAGGTGTTAGTATCAAAAGTCGCAAAACATGTTCAGGCAAGAAATCAAAAAAATTAACATATTGGAAAGAGAAGTAAGAAAAAAGACAGAAACAATAAGGGTAAAAGTAAACAAAAAGATGTGCTTTGTCTATCAACGACTCGACAACAGCTAGATACTAGGAGAGATGCATACTGAATACCATCCAGCATTTTCTCACAAGGCTAATAAGTTTAATCAGTAACGAAATAGCATGATGATCACAGCGATTTAACAGAAGCTTTTATCATCCAACTTACATACTTTTAATTAACACTATACATGATCGCTATCAAATTATCAATCGTTATGATACTCAACTTGTTTATACATATATATATATATATATATAGACAAGTTGAGTAAAAGGCAAAAAGTTAAAAAATCTTTGGCTTCTGTAAAAATGTGGATCAACATTCTACAACAATAAATATTCGCATGTGCAATTTGCAGTGGACCTTGATCAACAATGGATTCGTAGATTATTTAAATGCTGAGAGGAAATATGTCACTTTAAACATTGACTTTCATTACGTATAATCATTGCGTATAATTTTTTCTACGATCTCGCGTGTAAGGTACCACATTAAATTGTAAAATATGACTGTATTCTCTTACCTCTGGGTAAGGTGTTGTTCCCGATTTCAAAGACACTCTCTCTGGAAGGTGTGCTACGCGATCCAGGACTATTTGGAGTTCCGGGATTGGAAGTACTGGCGGAGTCTCTCTTCGAGAATATATCCGCATCGCGATTCAGAGAATGTTTAAATTGCGATTCCGACAGCCGCCTGTGCGCACAAGAAAACGACAAAACGTCACTTCTCCGCAGATGTACGACAAATTAGCTCTATATGGTAGATTTACGTATCATTAGGAAAACATATGATAGAAAGGAGATAGCGAGAGAAAGATGTTCACATCGAGTGGAAAATCTTGTGTGAAACGAGAGAGTGCAGAATAAGCAGGAGTCTACAAAGACAAAAGTATCAGTACTGGCAAGGTGCAAAGATGTTGGCAAGAAGCAAAGAGTGTCAGCCTATAGCAGGTATTTCGGGCTTGTTTATTTTCACAACCTGTACACTACTCTCGGGTATCTCAAGTGGCGCATGGTTAAGCCAAAGTGGGCGAAATTAGGTTGGCACAAACGTGTACACGTATAAATAATGCGATCTAATTTTTAACCTGCTTGTAGCGTGTGTCCAATTGCAATTTCTGTATTTCGTTTTATTAAACGGCGATTCCTACTACTTGTATCTCAGCTAGCAGGCGCGCACACTAAGTTCTCTATTACAATCTCTTTCTGTACAATTGGACTCACGTAGTCATGGTCCGTGTTTCGACATAGCTCTCGTAGCTTGCACAGACAAGCGTAAAATCATCATCTCTCATTATTATCATTATCAAAGTGAAACATTCTTAAATAACAAGTTAGTCCAGTTAAAAAACGTTTTATCTCGAGATCTCAGTATTAATCTAGTCTTATTCTCGATATATGCCTGTGCGATATATTAATTTTAACTTTGGAAAATGATGAGCATATTACTCATACGAATAATTCGAGATTGTGTATTTACCTGGACAACGGTTTGTTAAGACCCCAAAACGCTTGCGATGATTGGGAGCCGAGTCTACCAAACAGTCTACTGCTTGGGAAACCGGCAGATCGATTATCATCAACGTTGAGTCGCTGCGTGAGACTTCGCACTCTGGACAGCAATGTGGAAAACAAGTTTTCAGCAGTCAATAACTCGAAACCGTCATCATCATCGTCCTCGCCAGACGACAAGCTATCGGCGTGCTCGGATGGTTGCCTGGATGGTCGCGAACTCCTCAACCGATGCATATGTCTTTGCAACAAATCCTCCCTGTCGAAAGAAAAAGTATTATACAAATTTAAGTTTCGTAAAATCTTGAATTTATGATTTATTGTTGCCGAGCTGACGCTCTCAAAACTTAAAACCGAATCGTTACGAAACCGAATTTGACGAAATATCAAGATTAACTATATTATTTACCCATGCAACGGAGAGAAGGGAGACTCGTCTTCGCTAGCGTCCGATAAAAGAGAGCTCATTCTTCTTGGTCTACCGAATCGGGATCTCGATGGATTCGTACTTGTCGGTGTGCCAGTCTTATTCTCCGGCTCCAGACTCCCCGATCTGGGAGTAACGTAACCGCCTCCCTCTACCGCGATAGGAATTATGTACTCTCTAGGACTCTTCCTGATTGGCTCCGGTCCTATGGTTGAACCGAGAGCGCTGTCCGTGTCTGAATCGGCGGTCGATTGGCGAGACAGAGAATCTGATCGTTGAGACATCGATCTCTGGGACATTGGCGGTTTAGGCGGTGGTGTGGACGAATGCTCAAGTCCTGCCTCTACCTATAATTTTCATGACAATTTCGCAGATGTTAAAAAATCGATCCTTATTTCGTCAATTCTCAAACTCTAGAAAAGTATATATATGCTTCCAAAAATAAACACGGTTGATCTCTCTGTACCTGGATAGGAATAATTCTTTCTTTCGGCGGTGCAGCCTTAGGTCTGCCTTCTGGTTCTAAGCTTGAACTTCTGTTTGCACGAGGCACTGCTGCGGCAACTGGAAACGCCACCTCCGATCTTTGCGTACGCAATTTCTGCGGCTGAAAAGCATCAATCTTAGCTTCTACCTCAGACTTGAACGCTACAGTTTCTGGCGGCCTGACTCCCGACAATGTAATTTCAGCTTTGCTTGTTTTTCGTCTCGGTAACGTTGCACTCTTTAACATTATTTCCATTTTACTAGATATCTTAGGTTCTTCCAACTGCGAATTTTCGACGCCAGTTGTGTCAGACGTACTTGTGATCTATATTACAAAAAAAAAAAAAAGAATAGAAAAGAAAAAACAAAACAAAACTAGATGTGAGCCGAATGTGTAGATAATCGAATGATATGAAATGATATGAAATACATTAACAACAGCATTTGAGTTTCGTACTTACAGTTGTTTCCAGTGCCGCTGGTTTAACATCAAGGCCGAATTTCGTCTCGACCGGCGTAGAGACCGACACCGTGGCCGATCGCACGTCATTCGGCGCAACCTGTATCTTCAATCCGAGTTTCTTAGAGTCCAGGCTCTGAGGCGATATCTGAGGCGGCGAGCCGTTTAATTTCTTCTGCATTGGAGGCTTACCGATGGCGCCACTAATAATATCGACAGCGCGTTTCTTCGCTTCATCTCGCTTATCCAATTTGTCCTCGGTAACCACGATCTCTCGATCTCCACAATCGCCCAGTGCCAGCTTCTGCTCGTCCTTCTCGCCTTTCTTGTTGGTTGATACATCGATGATAACTTTGGACGCGCTTTGGACTTTCGCAGGTGGTGGTGTGGTTATAGACGAGAGACTAGCCTTTCGTTCGAAGGCTCGTTTCGCGCCTCCCACATTAACGCCAGGAATAAAGATCTTTTTAGGTTTCTCGTTTTCCGCGGTAGACGACAGTTGATTGAACTTTTCAGCTGTCTCAAATATTTTAGAGCGCCGTCTCTCGACGAGTTTAGCAGGTGGAGCGTTTGCCACCTCATTCGACAGCTCGGAGTCCAAGGAGAGTGCCTTTTCTTTCAGCTTTTTAAAATCGTTCTCCGTTGGTTCTAATTGCTGCACGTTATCTTGCGACACGTACGTCTCGTTTCTGACGTTCGTGTCGCTTTTATTTGGCACTTTTGATTCCACATTGCCCGACTTATTATTGTTAAACGCTACCTCGTTCGCTACTTTATTCGTGTTTTCTAAAACAATCCTCTCGATCACGTCTCCATATAAACTATTGTTAGGAGACTTGGTACACTTTTGTTGCGACTTGTCTCGCTCATCGCTAGCCTTTTGATCAATCTCACAGATCTGCTGAACGCTCTCGGTAGACAATGGCTCACGTGACTGTTGATATTCGCTTATCAACGGAGTCTTACTTCTCTCTTTACTTGGCGATCTCTCCTTCGATTCTTCGATCAGCTCTAGACAAGCTGCCGTATCTTCTATTTTATCAAAATCAACAGTCTTACTCATAGGAACAGTTACAATGGCTGCCGGTTCCACCTCCATCGCCTCTTCCGAAATAGAATTTGGAATTGGAGCCGAATGATGCCTAGAGGACAAATTAAATTTTAATGCCAATTAGAAAATAATTTCAAGACAAATATATCTATAATATCTCGACGAGGATTTACCTTGACGAAGATCTGTACGCCCTAGGCTCTCTCTCGTCTAACTTTTCTTTCCTTCTGGACCTCTCTTTCCTCTTCACGCCCGCCTCGGCCGTCTCGTCCATCGACGGTGTTGTCTCTAGTTTTCTCTTAGCGTCCCCAGCCGCGGAAAACCTCGGCTGTTCCTCCTCGAACAACTCTCTTATCCTCCTGTCGGAGCTGTTCTGATCGAGTTCCATTAAGCTACCGACCGAATGACATCTAGTAGGCACCAAAGTTTCGGAAGACACATTATTTGCGACATCCCCGCCTGCCTGCTGATCGCCCCCCACTAGCAATTTATCAGCGCTGGCCGACTGTGGCACCAGAGAGAGCAACAGGTCCAGTCGAACTGGCGTCTGAGCTGCCAAATCCTCGGCGATATCGAGACAATTCTGCTCGTAACCTTCGTTCACCCACCAGTGAGTACAGATTCTCTCGATATCGGCACGTTTGCCGGGACATATCGTGAGCATCTCCTTTATAAGCGGCGAAGCGGCTAAAGCAGAGGAAGATCGATTAAGTTGAATAGAATCGAATTGTCGCTCTATTTACTTAATAAAAATTCCGCAAATAAAAAACTTGCTTCAGTACGAGAGTTTATTATTTATCGAGTCCTATGCTAATTCAATATCCGAGAAATTGACAACAATTTCTCGTAATTTATAGAGCCGCGCGAGTCGACGCCGCGGCCGCGCGCGCGCGCATACGAGCATACTTATTATACTCACGGGATGGCTTTTTGGGCTCGAAATAATCGGATTGTGAGATCTGTTTGACTAGTCGTTTAAAGTTGGACCCATCGAAGGGCATAGCACCGTAGACCAATGTGTACAGTAGAACACCTAGACTCCAGCAATCCACTTCCGGCCCGTGATAAGGGGTTCCTTTCACTATCTCCGGACTCGCGTATAACGGACTGCCGCAAAACGTGCTTAATAATCGCTGCTCGTCGAACACGTTCGAGAGACCAAAATCGGCTATCTTGGCGTTTCCGACTTGGTCCAACAAAATGTTCTCGAGCTTCAGGTCTCTGTGACAGATTTTGTGTTTATGGCAATAGAAAACGGCGGTGGCTATCTGCCGGAATATTCTGCGGGCCTCTTGCTCGCCCAGAACTTTGCGCTCGCTTAGATAATCGTATAGTTCTCCCCCGGCCGCATACTCCATTACCAGCACCATCTTCTCTCTGTTTTCGAACACTGTAAAAGTAAAAGTACAACACGAGATTGTCTCTCAAAAATCTCGCTGTGGGGGCATAAGCCCCCAAGCAAAGGCAAGAGCGTAGGCAATATCATTGATTGAAGCCAATTTCAAAATCGTGTACCTACACCTATACCTACATATATATCAATCGATCGATTCTCTTTCCCGTCAACTTATCAGCCGTCACGTAGACAAAGGAGAATTTAATCGAGGCTAATTGTGTCAGATTAATAACTAGCTCATAAATAGTATAAATCACACCTCCTACACCAACAGTGTCATTCAAATCGTAATACGTTATGTTATATTTCGCAAACAACGTTACCTTCGTAAATGTGAATAATATTCGGATGTTGAACACTCGACATGATCTGTATCTCCCTCCGTATTCTGATCAGATCAGCTTCCGTTTCTATTTTGCATTTCTTAATTGTCTTTATTGCCACCTCTTGACCAGTCTCCTTGTTTATTCCCAATTGCACCTTACCATAGGTGCCCTGTCCTAATTTCTTTATGATGTCGAACCTGCGAGACATTTCGAAACGAGAATATATCAGACGGTTTAATCGGTTTAATCGAAAATCGGTCTAACCAAATCTGGCTGTGGAACGCAATAAATCGCAATTGCGATTTATCTATTGGATTAATCGCTACTTGGATTGGCTACAGTGCTACGCTAAACTTTATTCATCTCAAACTATTTATACTTGGCAATTACTGCATATTGGAATCTTGTTTGGTTTCAAGTTTTTTGAACAGCCACTTGAAAGCGCATCTTTATAAGCAGAAAAGAGAGTGAGTTACGCGACTTATCAACTAAAATCGATTTACAAACCTTTGCTTCAGCTTCCGCTTGTGATTATGAAGGCGCACGCCACCCGTGCTCTCCATCCCCCCCATTATATTGTGTATACTTGCTTCTCCGACAACCATCTTGTCCGCGTTTATCTGAAAAGAAGACACATTACAGATTCAAATGTTTTTCCGACGTGTACTTGTACATTTCATTTCAATTTCACTGTGATTTCGTCGAGATATCAACATTATCATAAGCACGATTCTTCTCCTTCTCTCTCTCTCTCTTTTTTAGTTGCTTCCTGTCTTCCAGGCGAAACCGTCGCGTCGA
The DNA here is from genome assembly GCA_030770225.1 of Temnothorax unifasciatus. Classification (NCBI taxonomy): domain Eukaryota; kingdom Metazoa; phylum Arthropoda; class Insecta; order Hymenoptera; family Formicidae; genus Temnothorax; species Temnothorax unifasciatus. Next base: position 168,476 of record JASTWK010000158.1, on the reverse strand, counting down.
CGCGGACGACGTCCTACTCTCTCGTAAACGAGGATGACAGCGGCGAAGGGTGGTTATAGCTATCTGAGTCTTACATTAAGAAATGAAGAAAGCGAAAGCGAAGAGATGAGGAAAAGAGAGAGAGAGAGAGAGAGAGAGAGAGAAGCAGAATGTGGCAAGTTTATTTCAGGCGTCGAGACGCCAGTATACGTGCCGACCCGTCGTCAGTGGGTTTCTTCTCCGCACTGTCTTCTTGTCCTCCCTACACGTACCAAAAAGACTCTTGGTCGTTAATTTCAAAAATTCTTCAGAAAAACTCTTCAGGGTAACCTTTTTAGTAAAATTTTTAGTAAAATATACCTTAACTGAGCACAATAATCGTCTACATTTTTTCATCGATCGCTGGTATCTATGTATAAATGATGGGCAACACATGCCGATACAATCAACGTATTCAGTAGAATACCTTGAAGGAGACTCGATAAAAAGACAATCAAGTTAAAATTGTTAAGTACAATAAAATGTAAATCAAAAATAGCAGAAAAGTAGTCTCAGATAGAATAGTACCGGCGATAGAATAGTACGTTACAGTAGAACTTCCTTAAATTTGACCGGATGGGGTGATAAGAGCGGAATGCCAAAATTATGGAATACCCCCCACTACAGAATGAACTGCCAATCACCGTGTACTTGCGGGAACGCGTGATATGGAAGGGGGCCAATTGTGATATGGAAGGGGCACGATATTAGTGTTTGTGAAAGTATATGTACAGGAATGCAAAGATTACAGAGGGTCAAATTTAAGGAAGCTCTACTGTATTGGGGAAAAATGGAAGATGGCAAAAGTATAAAACGAGAAAAGAGACTTTCCCCAAAAAGAGCTAGACACGTACTCTTACTGATTCCTCATAGCTGATTTCGTTAGGCTATAATCTATATAATCTATGTAATCTATGTAAAACGAAAGTATCAACAATATAACAATGGTATGTACAACAGTACTTGGAGCTCATTGTCAGTTGGTTCGATATACGGTATGGACAGTATGGTACGTATTAACGAGCTCAAATTCTAAACTCTAATTCTGAATTCTAGTCTCCAGTCGGTTCTCTCGATTACTCACTCCACCTTTAGTCTACACGTGACTTACGCCGACTTTAGCTCCGCAATCGGAAATTAATTTCACCCTCGCGACTAAAGAGCGGTGCCAACGATCGCGAATCACGAGTCAGGCAGCCAATTCTCATAGTCTTTCGAGAGAATTTTTCGTCGCCAAAATAGCCCTCGCAAGCACTCGCATAAATTACGCCACAGGTTTCGTCAAGCCACGACGCTGCCTGGTTCGCCGGCGAATTACCACAAGCATCGCATAAAGCATAAAGCATAAATCACAGACATAAGTACGCGAGACGTTTTCAAAACGATTTGAATTCTATCTCGTCGAATCAATCCTCTATCAATCGTATCACAAAATACCGATATATCGACGACCTCCGTTAGAGTTACTACCGATTGCGAGTGAGAGATTGGTAAGAGATCGAAGATGAAGACGAGACTCATCGTCACAGTTAAGTATTATACATATGTACATTGAAGGAATCAAGACAAAAGCAAACTCTCGGTGTTTAGTTGTCGAGATGCTCAATATCGGGAATTATAACAGATAGCGAAAAGGAAAAGTGCGACTCGATGAAACTGGCGACACCTCGACCCAGCAAGGACCGTCTCCCGTGGCGCGGGCGCTTGGAAGATAAGATCCGAGGGGCGAGGAGCAATTCTGCCCTCGTCCGAGTCGTACGAATCGTTCGAGACAGAGGAGTCTCAGCCTCGTCGCTCGGCTATTAATGCATCGCGCGATGGATTACGGCTGACTCGAGCTCGAGGCGCTCGAGCCAAGGATGAATGAAACCGAGAAGGCGACGCGACGCGACGTCGCGATGGCTCACGTTACGGCTGAAATACGGAAGCTTCGTTCGACTGATGTACTCGCGACTACGTCGCTTGGACCGGGAAAAATCGGCAATGAAAATGGGTGCGAATCTCTCGCCCGCTCCGCTCTCGATACACTCCCGACCCGATCGGTCGCTCGCTCGATGCGTTACGGTATTTTTAGCGAGCGTAGACCAGCGACGGCAAAGCTCCTCCCGTCGTCGTCGCTGTCGCCGTCGCGTCGGCGGTTTGATTTGATTTCCAAGGACCGACTCTCCAACTCTCGTCTCTTTTTCTCTTCGCGCGCAATCAGCCGATCACTCGATCTCTGGTCACTCCGGTCGCTACTGGTCGAGAATCTCAAGGAATTCCATCCCGGAGATTCAGCGATCACGAATCCTCGGGCGATTCCGATCTACTAGGTAGGACATATCGTAATATCGTTTAGTACCTGTTATCTTGTCTCCTCGAGGCTTTTACGACTCTTTGAGAATTTCCCCAAGAGTCCGACATTCGACATCCGACATCCGACTCGATCGAGTGAAACGAAACACGATGTACGAGGACGACGTACAGTGTATTGTTGTATTTACGAGAGCGGCCGCTATCGTTGCATGGCCGTATCGACGAAAATAGCGTTCCGATACCTCAAAGAAATTTCTTTCTGATAACAAACCATTTACGGAACAGTAGGCTCGAGCGATTACGTACACGCGCGTCGTTCTCTGGTCCTCTCGTGGGCGAGCGCGCTGAGCTCCTCTTTTATCATTAGGAAACCGCGTGACGACAACCGTCTGAACCGTTCACATCAGTCTATATTGTCCACAATAGCGAGATCTGAGAGAGACAACAATCATATTTGTAATATTTTCTTTCAACTAGTAATGCAGGTAATACTGTCAAGAGTGCGTCTGTGTACGTATAATTAAAATATACCGAGAGATTGCTATTACTTTCAATACGGTCAATACGGTGATGCTTTTAAATAACGTTACCTTTTTTACTTTACCCCTGTTAGATATCTCCTTTTAAAAAGAACACGGTGGCACCACGTCCAGAAAATCTGCTTCTCTTAAATATATGTATACGTGCTTTCGCCGGCATTCTCTCCACGTATGTTATCTCTTCTTTTTTCTCCAATTTTCCGTAGTGTTCTCTGTCACTTTTTAGTCATTTTGATTTGGAGCAGTTGTACATATCAATATTTAGATTACTTGAGATGTCGGCCGAGTGCATTGGTTGTTTTTGAAATAACTAAAAGAATGGAATATCAAAGAGAATTCCTGGCGAATTAAGTAAAGGTAAAATAACACGATACGCCGTTTCACATAAAATTAGACCCTAGGTACTCTCCCTACGATTACTCTCTTTCTCTTTAAATTTAGCCTTTCCAATGTCTCTTTTACCAATACCTCTCACCCTCTTCTCTCACCCCCTTCTCTCTCTTTCCGATATCCTCCAATTATTCTCGGACAGCCTGACATTTGCGTCAGCAGGTTTATCACGATTTTCTAGCTTCTATCTAGCGTTGGCCTCTCTCCGCGGCAACAATCGTCCCGTCACTCCGTTTCTCTCTCTCTCTCTCTCTCTCCCGTGTTCTGCCTGACCGCAACGGATAATAAATTCGTCGCGGATGTCGGTCGCCCACGGTGACGATGGAAAGCTTTGAATGGGAATCGCCGAGGAAGACACATACCTACGTACGCATGCACACACGCTCGCGCCGGCCGCGGCCGCGGCCGCGGCCGCGGCGGCCCGGCTAAAAATAGCGGGAATTCGTACCTTACAGCGTGAACTCTGGAGCGCGGATTATTCCTTTTTTCTCTCTCTGTCTCTTTCTCGCTCTCTCGCTCTTCCAGGCTTCATCCGACTGACTGTCCACTCGCTCGTCCGTCCTCGCGATCCTCGAGCAAGTCTCTACCGTCTCTACCGTCCACCGTGGTCCACCGTCCACCAGCCACCAGCAAACGCGAGCCGCGAGCGGGACCGAGACTGAGACCGCACTATAATGGTAAATGGTAATGTCTCACGCACACCCTCTGACCCTCTGATTCCTCTGAAGCGAGAGCCCTTGTCACTTGCCGGTCACACGGTGAGGTCCCTCGAGCTTTCCTGGACAATCACGAGACACACGGCACGTTTCCACTTCATTTTGCTAAGCACTCTTCGCGAGAATCGCGAGACGTCGAGGTCGTCGAGGAGGAGAAGGAGAAGAAGGAAGAGGAAGAGGAGGAGGAAGACGAGGAGGAGGAGGAGGAGGAGGAAGACGAGGAAGACGAGGAAGACGAAGAAGACGACGACGACGACACGACGCACGGCTCGAACGCTGCCATCTCGTTCGTCTTTATTTACTAATTTTGGACATGAATGCCAGAAACGGCTGAACGTTCGATGCGTTCGGAGTTCGGACTGTTCGGAGTGTTCGCTGTGTTCGGACCGCGATGATTACGGCGCCACACAGCGGCACCGAGACGGTGACGGTTAGCGGTACTATATAGCGGTACTATTAGGTATGTACTAGTGACAGAATCGACTCCGCCAATCGAGAGTGGACCGCTTGACGAACGCGTATCCTGATAGGTTGCCATCGTTTGCGACGTATTGTAGAGCCGGCTTAAGGGTGCGATCCACTTGCCGCTCCAAATAAACAAATGACCTAGTTTACATCGACCGTTTGATGCGCGTACCAAGTACTATATCCGTATCAAATTCGTATCAAATCTCGGTTTACACCGGGATAACCCGAGATTTGATACGGATTTGATACGGATATAGTACTTGGTACGCGTATCAAACGGTTCGGTGTAGAGAGCCTCAATGTTAACAAAATGCTCTTGGAAGCGTCTATTATAGTCCTATAAGGTTTGTTCGCGTTGCATGCCTCACCATGCTCCTAATCACTCCAACGCACTCCAAAAACTCATCTGCTCCAATCGCGACCTTTTATCCGTGATCCAAGTGCTCTTGGTATTTATTGGAGTATGCGACGCGAACAAACCTTCTAGTGTGGATCGCACCCATTGTCCGAATACATTCATATCGCGTTCTCTTTCTGTTTCTCTTACTTTTTCCAAGAAATGGCGAACCAATCAAAAGTTGCTACCGTATGGCCAGACTCTCTTTTGGTCTGTTCGTTTTCGCTGTACTTCTGAACTAGTGCAATAAGTTGGAATGAAAGAACATATATTTGTTTCCAACTTATTGCACTATTATTACGTTGTGCAGAAATGTGTGCTCCTCGCTTATGCGGAGTCTACAATGCGAGTCGCAAGCCATAAGTCGCAAGAAATTGACCAATCACAGTCAAATTTGAAAAAAATAATCGACTGTGATTGGTCAATTTCCTACGACCTACAAACCACACTCGCATTATAGACCCCGCAGAACTTGTTGCACCAGTTCAGCCTAGTTCAGCCAGTGCAAAAAGGTTTGTTCGCGTCGCATACTCCAACTCCAATAAACACCAAGAGCACTTGGATCACGTATAAAAGGTGGCGATTGGAGCAGATGAGTTGGAGTGCGTTGGAGTGTGATTAGGAGCATGGTGGGGCATGCGACACGAACAAACCTAAAGAAACAGGCGGTCCGCGGTGTGCGGGAATTGCGAGATATGAGATATGCGCATATGCGGTATGCCATGCAGACATGCATCACTGTTGCAACGTGAACGTGACTGAGGATAACCTCCAACAGCTCCAACATTCGAAAATCGAAAACTATTGAAAATGAAGATCGTGGAGCGCGTATGAGTGGATCAGCCTCTCTTGGTCGCTTATACTCGCTAGTCGCTCGCTACGACAGAATTAAGAAGAGGACAGCTTTGAGAAACAACCGAGGGCCGAGGGCCGAGGTGCGGCAAACATGGAATTTGCCGAAAATTGGGACAGTGAGGCGGGTGTCTCGCGAAATGATGATATCGAAGCCGAGGAAAAGGATGGGCTACCGACCCCCCTTATTCCTGGATATCCAACCTTCGACGATTACCTTCAGGTATGCTTCCTCGCTCGAGACCCGTGACCCCCTCTCTTCCCCTGCTCCTTCTCGCCGGGATTATGTCCTTTACGTAAATATCTTGGCAAGTAACATGAGAAATTATATACAATCTCAAAATGCTATGTATTTCAGGATGCATTCGACGCTATGAGAGCCGGAATCAAAGCGGCTAATAATCTGCCAGTCGGAGACAACTTCAACTACTACGCTTGCTTTCCAAGCTTCAACGACGCCAAACGCAAAGACACAGAGAGAATCCTGGCTACGATGCAAAGCGTAATAAAAATAGCTGGTGGCTCTACCAACATCCAAACTCGAGACATGGACGAAAAGTTTGATCTTTTACTGGAAACCAACGATCAGCTGTTAGATCAAGCTGTGAGCGTCTTATAATTACTCCAGCATCAGTTTGAATCTTGTCATATTTAGTTTCTTAATCGTTTCTTCCTGCTCTCTGCTACAGAATATATTGATGGACGAGGAAAGTGGAATTTTACGAAATCCTCAGGTGGAATTGGTCGTGTCGCAGATTCCAAAACCAGTTGTGAATGGCACTTGGAATATAAGGGCTAATCATCCCGACCAAGTCTCGGCTAGTTCGGAGAAAGTACGCTTGTTGGGTGGTAAAAATGTACAAAGGCCACAATTGATGTTCAAAGATAAAATTGACAATAGTCCGAAGCCGTGGATGCCACGAATCAAGGAGAAACCAAACTCCCTCAAGCCGTTGGCTCTCTATGTCGAGGAAGGCGAACACGGCGAGGTCTTCAGTCACCCTTACGAGTTTGAGCTGGATAAGTTTGAAACGCCGGAATGTCAATTGACCAAGACGATACCCGTCAAGTACGAGTCGTTGGACGATACCGACCTCATATTTATCGACAAGCCAGCCGATATCAAGATTCTCTTGGAAGATCTGCGAACGCATAAGGAGATAGCTGTCGATTTGGAACATCACTCTTACAGAACGTTTCAAGGCATAACTTGCCTAATGCAGATATCAACGACAAAAAAAGATTATTTAATTGATACTTTGACCCTGCGATCAGAGTTACATCAACTCAACGAAATCTTTACAAAACCTTCGATCCTCAAGGTCTTTCACGGCGCCGACATGGACATTTTGTGGCTTCAAAGGGACTTGTCGCTCTACGTAGTCAACATGTTTGACACCCATCAGGCCGCGAAACAGCTCAACCTACCCTATCTCAATCTAGCTTATCTGTTAAACAAATATTGCGGTATAGATCCCAATAAACAGTTTCAATTGGCCGACTGGCGTATAAGGCCTCTACCGTTAGAACTGATGAGATACGCGAGAGAAGATACGCACTATCTACTTTACATAAAGGACATGCTGAAGAACGAGTTGATCGACGTGGCTAACGGCAAGAACAATATCTTGAAGGCTGTGTACGATGAAAGCACCGAGATTTGTAAGCGCACATACACGAAACCAATTTGGACGAAGGAAAGTTGTATCAACCTGTACAGGAAGAGTCAGAAGTCTTTCAACAATAAGCAGATGTATGCGCTCGTCGAATTGCACCGATGGCGAGATATCACCGCGAGGGAGGAGGACGACAGTATCGGCTACGTGTTACCGAACCACATGCTGCTCAACATAGCTGAGACCCTGCCACGCGAGATGCAGGGTATTCTGGCATGTTGTAATCCAATCCCGCCATTAGTGCGACAAAACTTATTGAAAATGCACAAGATAGTGCTGAAGGCTAGGGAGCAGCCGCTTGTACAATCTATTCCCGAGCAGGATATTCGGCAGCGACCGACGCAACAGAATCACGCGACGGACACCGGGACTTCCCTGTATATACCGCACGATGTTCCGAGCGGCACAGAAGCGAGAGCGGACTTGCCGTGTCTTTTGGATAAGACGGCCGTGTCAGGATCATTGCCAGAGGCAAGCATGTGTCGGATGGTGAAGAGTACTGTAACGATATTCGATACACCAGTTACATCAGAGGTGAACTGATAGTGTAAAAATAACTATAAGATAATAAATGGAGAGAAAATGCTTCGAATATAATGTACATGTATAGATATATACACACGCACGCGCGCACGCACAAATGTTCAATGAATCATTCTTCTTATTTCAGGACGAATTTCAGGATGGAACGAAAGGCAGTAAGAGAGAAGATAAAAAGAAGGCTATATTTATAAGCCCGTTTATGAGATACAAATGTGTCATACCAATGATAATGGATCAGGAAACTAAAGAACGTGAGAAACAACAAGAAAAGAGGGAAACAGAAAAAAAAGAAGAAGAAGAGGGTGGTCCGAGTGTAAAAATCGAGGACGAATATGTAAACGAGGCTGAGATTAACGAGAGTAAAAATAGAGTTCTTGAACACTTTAAACAGGTATCTCAAACAAATAAACAAGTTGCGATTCTGCCGAAAAAGAAGAAGAAGAAGAAATCTAAGCAAGTAATTCTAAGCCAAATACGTGGCGGAAAAAAGAAGAGAAAACTTGATATTGGAAATGAGAATCAGAAAAAGAAGGGCAACAATAACTTTTCTACGGTGCCGACACCGTATTTGGATGCTGGACCTATGTCCAAGAAAGCAAAACAAGAAGCTCGGGAAGCGATCGAAAAACGGGAGATGCAAGAGAGCCTCGCGCAAGTTCAGAGTAATAATAATTCTGAAACAGCGAAATCGATAAGGTAAGCTGTTAGTCGTAGGAAAGAAAATACTATGTATAACATATCCGTCCTAATAACAAAGTTTTTAATTCGACGACAGAGCTAGGAAAAAAGGCGATAAGAAAGCGAACCAGAAGCTGCTGAAGGAACAGGGTATGTTACCGTCCGAAAAATTCGATTACAAATCAGTAGACTTCAGCAGCTTCCAAGGTGGCAGTACGCAAAATAACGCAAATCAGTCACAGTTTCAGCAACCTCGAGTAAGTAAATATCGTATTATCTTTTTATGAATAATTAATATCTAAGATATCTTTACGTGGAAATTTCATCAACAGCGAAAGAAGAAAGAGAAACAACGGAACTGGAAGAAGCAGAAACTTAACATATGATTTTCGTAACGTACGATTTTCGTTTTTTCGTCATCAAATTATCCTCAGAAAGAAGAAAAAATCCTGACAACAATAGGGACTGTATGTAGAAATATATACTGTATATAGAAATATTGTTTCTGGATTTAGGATTTAATATTTAATATTGATTTTTATTTTATTTTTTTTTTGTACTGATGAGTTCTTGATAAAATTTTTCTACGTTTTCTAAAATATGAAAATATGTACTTGAAAATAATCTGCCAATCTACATAAGTGTAAATTGCCTATAAAATTACTCATTCAGTTGTTCTTTTTTTTCCTTAATAATGTACAGATCGTACATCAGTTTAAAGACATGTATGTATAAATATAAATGTTATGCATTTTCATGAAAATAAATTCCCATAAAATCCATATAACAATTACGTCCGTCTATACTCATGTCTGTGTTAGAAATACCTTGTGTAATTAGTTTCAATTGATACATCGCACAAAGAGAAGTATCCTGTAAAAAATGAGGCACGATTCAAATTGAAAAATTTAAATCGTTATTCCACTTCTCTGAGCGAACCATAGTATTGTATGTATATAACAACAAAACTGTCTGCTTCTCGGATAACTCGTATTATCAGAGGGCACATTCTCTTTGCTTAATCAGTGTTGCCTTGACCGTACAAGACCGCAAAAAAAAGTTGTTTGTCTAGAGACTTTCTGTAGATTAGTCGTGGCTTATCTAGCCAAATGTAACGATTGGGTATTTCGTATGTACAGATATATATTAATCGAGGGTAACGCAAGTACCATGCCGTGTCATGCCATCACATCACAAGTCAACGGACTAAGGTGCACAACGATGATATTTATCGTTCTCGCGTTTGCCGTGTTGCATCAATGTTCCATGGGGGAGTGTTCTCGCCTGTGGAATCCGCGTGCGACGAACGTGTCTCAGCTTCTTGAATATGCATCGAACAAAACGGCACTCGTTACAAAAGCTCTCCCTCTATTGAATGAGACTACCCTGACGAATTTTACATACACTCGCGTAGGCAACGCGAGCGAGTCGTCGCAAGTAGACTGTCTCGGGCTGGGAAAGACAGTCGCGGTGGCTCTGGAATGGTTCTTCAGGAGTAAGCCTAACGGGAGTGACGCCCTGGACGTGCAGTTTTTTCTGTCCTCTAGGAAGCAGCCGCGTCGCGTGCAAGTGGTGCTCGGCGAGCAGTTCGGTTTAGATTGGGCCGACTTCAAGATAGAACGCAGGACGGTGATCATAGTGCATGGTTTCCTGTCTCACGGCCAGGAGACATGGATCAGGGATATGGAAAAAGCGTTACTCGAATGGGTGAGTCCGTCGATGATCGCGATCTTATTTTCTAAACAGTCGCTCATTTCTTATGGGATTATGTGTGTGTATGTCTACAGAATGACGTTAACGTGGTGATAATAGATTGGAGCGCAGGCGGTAATACGTGGAATTATTATAAGGCAGCGGTTAACACCAAAATAGTGGGATATCAAGTATCAAAGTGCGTAAGCTAAAATTGCATTGCGATATACATAGTAATTTGTAACTAGGTAATAACAACAAGCTCGAAAGAAGCTCCAAGAAACACTTTCGAACGACTGTATTGTTAGTAATCAGTACTGGTACTAGCTTTCTAATGTACTGCTCGTATTCATCCTAGATTTGTAGAACACGTAACAAACGCTACGATCGCCAATAACGGGCCAGGCGTAAATAATACCAGGGGCCCTTTGCATCTGGTAGGACATAGTCTCGGCGCTCACATTTGCGGATTCGCCGCGAGAGAGCTGAAAAAAAGGCAGAATCGATGGACTGTGCAAAGAATCACCGGTTTGGATCCAGCGCAGCCGTGTTTTCGCAATACTGACGAGTCTGTTCACTTACATAAAAGTGACGCACCGTTCGTTGACGTGATACATACAAACGGCAGATTACTCACGAGTCTAGGTCTTGGCTTACCCGAAGCTATAGGTAGCTCGTTGATTGAAGCTTAATCCATCAATAGCTTGTCGCGCACTTTTTCCTTCTTCTCCTTTTCTTCTTCGATGTACTTGTTGGACGATGTATAATTTTGGGATCGTGATTCCCCCGAAAAACTCGTTTATTTAATTTTTTAATCGTTAACCTAATGTATAGGTCACATTGATTTCTATCCAAATGGCGGTAAAACACAACCTGGCTGTGCAAAATCGGAATCATCGTACTTTGATTATTTACCGATTCCTATAACTGGTTAGTGCTAGTAACACGATTATTAGCTGGACTAAAGAACGAGAATAAAAAAAAATGTTATTGCACTTGTAGAGATACAACGAGCGATATGTAGCCACGGACGTTCTTACGTCTATCTCACCGAATCTTTGATATCTGATACCGCGGGCAATTGCAGTTTCTGGGCACACCAATGGAATTTGACGTACAGGCATCTTTTACAAATAATCGCGGAACCATGCGATAGAAACATCTGCACGGAAATGGGCATTAGAGCAGAAATGTACAATCAGCGTGGAAGCTTTTTCGTGGCTACAGCCAATAATAGTCCATTTTGCGGTAAATGTGTTGTGGTACTTGCGTTAAATAATGACGTAATTATTTGGCAATCTTGTTACAATCATTTTTTTGTACAGCCAATAGCACCGATGTCATAGAGGAGGTAAAGAGGCAACTGCAACAGGATCACCTTGGCGAAATGGAGGATTGAAAAATTGCACATTGTACTAGACAACTTATTTGCAAATAAATGTGTTAGCACTGTGGTAATATGCTTAAATAATTTCTTATATCTGGATATTTACAATTGATTGTTTGCATAATACAAATAATCGCGTGCGCGCGTGTGCGTGTACATGCACAATTTTTTATATTTGTTTGCACGCGCGTTTTTATTTTCTCCCGTAAATTATTTCGAGAGTCCACTATACTTATTATTCTCTCACAGTTCCTCAATAAATTACAAAGAGAACGTTATCATACATAATGTGATAATCTTGGCGTTAAAAATGAGATATGTATACAGCATGCTTGAAAAGTAATATTCCCAAGACGGAAATATAGCGACAGCTCTAAGGAATAAAATTGTTAAGTGCACAAATAAGTAATCATAGTCATTATAACAACATAATTTATCAGTTTAAACAAAAAATCCATACAATTTGTATCAACATTTCATGTCAAGGAAGTAACTTGAATTCTTGTCAGTAAGACAGATCGTGCAATTATATAAATTTTCAAACATAATGTATTGCATATCTTGACAAAAATAGGTAATATATACGCACGATGAGTTAAAATGCATTGTCAGAATTAATGTAAAAATACTCGGAGAGTCGAGATACGTGTAACTCGGATCGATTTTTTCAGAACGGTACACAAAAAAAATATTAATTGTATAGTAGTAAGAATGATATAAACGTATGTATAAACGCAAATAGTGTGACATGATTAAAATATTTCCGCCAGACCTTGTCGACAGCAGACGTATCGGATGTGTGGGATGGTAACTACTATTTGGTATGGTATTAATTCTCAATTAATTTTTATACGAGCTTGAGGGCTTGAGCGAGTTCGCGATTGAAATACCCTCGATTTGTGCGTACAAAGTAATCGTTGCGTGTAACGCTATTGGCACATTATAATACTCTTACCTGATTTAACGAAGCCAGATGGAAGAAGCTTCTATAGGAGGATACTATCGTCATCGCGTCATGTGGAATTCTTTCAAATTCTTTTAACGTGTAGTCTAAGCAAATCGATGATAAAATCGATAATAAATCATTCGCGTTTACTAATGAATAACTTGGACGTAAGTGGCAGGGAATATGCCGGTACGGCCTCTGCACTCGCCTATCCACCAGCCGTCTGGCTGTTTCTGATGAACGGTTATCAGGTCGCCCGGACTGAGGCTGAGCTCGTCGTTCAGATTCGCGGAGTACTGATAGATCGCTCGACACTGCTCCGTGCGTTCAGTCTTGGCCGTCGCTACTTCCGTACCATCAATCTGGTTGTTGTTGTCTTCCGAGTGACTGCTAAACTCGTCAAAGTCGCTGAAATCATCCTCGTCCGGTGGATTCTCCGAATTGCCATCACCGGCGGTTCGATCAGCCCAATCGCGAGTCTCGACGTCCTGATCCTTGGTCAAATGCATCTCGAGTTCGTCATCACTGTCCTGAATCTCGAAAGATTCGTTCTTTGCCCAAGAAGGAATCTGCAAGGAGAGAGAACGCGTTGTCTTCTTCATTTTATCGAGGGAGAGTATGATTTTGTACATAAAAGTTTAGAGCAAGTAGTTTGTTGTACGTTTGTCCGATAATATAATTCCGCCCGATAACCGTGTTCCGCGCACTCCGCGAGCTTGATTTACATATAATTTTCTCTGGCACGCTACTATACCTTGAGAACACTTTGTTGCAAACCCTGCTTGTCTCTCGAGACCAAGATATGCTCCGACAAGGGATGTTTGCTCCGTTTGCTACCTTCCACTTCGGCAAGCGTACCGCCGACTTTATATCTAGCCGCCTCCAAGTACAGCAACATCGAGCGCATCTGCGAAAACATATATATGCGTGACAATTATGCACTAGCGCGAAATAATTCTCTATCTAACTACGTCAGATAAGTATTACGGCGATAAATGCAAGTGTAAGGAGACGCGTACATGATGCAGCTTGTCCGTCACGTTTTGCGTGCTCTCGTCCGCCGCGAACGCCGGAGTCTTGACAAAGGCTCGATGTAACGTTTCCAGACCTTCTCTACCTCGTCTTTCCCTCTCCAGATCTTGTCTTATCAGATGCAGCACCCTCACCAAGGCCTGCTTTCGCCGTTCGCGATTCATCGCCAGCGTGACGTGCTCGGCGTAGAAATCCGGCAGCAGTTGTTCCGCGTTCGTTACGTCGTGATTGTCCATTCGGCGTACGAGATTTTTCAGGATCTCTAGATCCTGCGACACGTTACAGCTACGCACAGGCGTCAGCAAGCGATCGACGCTCTGAAAAAGTATATACATATATACATATTCAAAGTGAGACGTTGAATATTATAGTACTCATTGTCAGGCTCAGGCCCTCAGGCCCGACGAATGTAAATGAATGTAAATGAATGTAAATGAACATAAATGAATAACAGAGAGAAATAAAGAAGGTGGGCGTAGTCCTCTGGGGCTCCCTGGTTAATCGATTAATTCGTATTATACCTGCTGCAATCGCGGAGCGAGCGCCTGCAAGTGCGTCAAGTACACGTTGGCGAGGTCCTTCAGGGCGCTCAGTCGCTCCTCCTCGAGCAGTTCCATCTGCTTCGCGCCCTTCCTCATCGTGCTCTCGTACTCGAGCCTGGCCCTCTCGGCTCTCACGCTGACCGTGTAGAATTCGGTGTCCGCTCGGCGCGACGAGTCCTCGGCCTTCCTCCGTCTAGCCTCCAGCTTGCTCGCTTCCTTCTCCGTCATGTGATGACTCGACGACCTGTTGTTGCTCTGCTGGCTTTGACCGATGGTCTGTAGCCGCGCCAGATCCTGCAGCCTCTCGTTCTCGCGCGCGCTCGCAAAGCTCTGCTTTTTGCTCTTCGCCGCTACCCCACGCCATTCCTGAAGCGACTTGGACGCCTTGTCCACCGAGTTTTCGATGCTCTTCCTCGACCGGCCCTGCGTCTCCGCTACGCCCACCTGCACACGAGACAATATACGCGTTATCGCCTTTCGTTTCTCAATCACGAGGTCGAATATCCTTTCCTCTCTCGACTCTCTCGAGGTTTTCAACATTTCATCGGGAGATGTACGCAACCTCGTAAGTGCTGGTCTACAACCTTGCTTTAAAGGATATTTAAGCTCTAAGCCGTAAGAAATTGACCAATCACAATGGAATGTGAGGAGAATACTCGATTGTGATTGGTCAATTTCTTACTGCTTAGAGCTTAAATACCCTTTAAAGCAAGGTTGTAGACCAGCACTAACGTCCTACCTACGTCCTACGGTCGTCGAATCACCCCGTTCTTCGTGCGTCTTTTCGGTTCGAGCTTTCGCTAAGAGAAAGTCGGCTTAAAATTCGTCTAGTCGTCTAGAAACGTATCTGTCTGCGGAGTAATATGTAATCTCATACACCAAATTGCCATCTTAATATTTGCGATTCGATACGCACTTTTTGCCAATGTAATTCGAAATGTAATTCGTAAGAAACGAGACGAGACGAGAGAGAAAGAGAAAGAGAGACAATGTGCCAGGGTAAATTTTCCTCACGCGCGCAATCTCCGATTTTAATAATTGTTTAATCAATCATCATCGTTTCGCAACGCGACGCGACGTTGCGTAAGTCGACGCGGTTGCGCGCGTCCAGTTTCTTCCTCGCGATCATCCCAACCTTCGTTTTTATAAATCACGATTATAAAGGCACCGTTTTATATTCTCCTTATAATATTGACTATTGACAAGAGACTCACTCTTAACTTACTCTGAGCGGTTTGGCGAGTTGTTCGCTTAACGCGATGCCCCATAGTCGGTGGGCTTCCGCCGCAGCCTCCATCTCCTCGCCGACACACCTCCATGCCTCGTTCACACCTCCGTTGCTATTACCACCTGCATTACGAAAGAGGAGATCGCGATCCGTGCTTGTATGGAGGAGATGATATTGCTATGAGCACCGCCTATCTTGCCTAATCTCGCGCCGCGCTCTCTCATCGATGGATTATGCTTATTTGCTATACGCTCGAAAAGTGAAAAGATAAACCTCATAGAGGTCTCGTAGGCCTGATAAACTGAGAGCGGTAATAATATAAAGGAGAGAAAAGAATTTTACTTCAAAATCTAAATCTAAATAAAGGTCTAATCAGGTAACTCACTTATACATATGATAGGTACATTGTATAATGTATATCTTTCGCGGAGTAAAACTCTCATCGAATCTACAATATACATAAATGTAATATACATATGTAGGGTATGAAATGAATTTTTCCAATAATATTTGCGATGCAGAAAAACTTTACGATGCTCTTATCTATACTTATTAAGTCAAGTCAGGTTCTCGCTATATATAAAGAGATATTCTGGATACTCTAATTCTAATTCATCTCATTGTTAAATAAATATAATTGCAATTATCACGTATTATTATTGATCGAATGTAAGTGACCGACGCGACGCAATGGATGCAATGATTGCAATGGCATAAAACCTCTTGTACCGAACAGAACCGACAGTCACCTTGATCCTTGGCGCAGGCCTTTGTCAGCTTGCTACTGAGTTTGCTGAGCCCTTTCGCGTACGTAGCTTCCAGTTCGGCTCTGAAACATATATTTTCGCATTTTCCCCATTGAAAAATCGCGCCCGCGCAAATGACGAACGATGGAAAGGAAACGAGTTTAAGTACCTTTCGTGAAGAATCGATGCCAGGTCCTTGCAAAAATCGCCTCCTTGTTTGACGTATCTTCGCACGTCCTCGAAGCCACCTTGTCCTCCCTGCACGTGACAAGAAGGCAATTAAAAAGTTGCGCAACCATGAGATTCTGGCATACTTGATGGCGTAAAAAAGGGAAGCAAGAAAGTATTGGAAGAGGATTTTACAAAAGCGTTCCGCTTCGCTTATCTTCTATATAGATCTAGATATTTCTCTTTCGCGATAAACCTGATAATTTCAAGTTGATGTATTTCATATTCAGCGTTATCGCCATAAAATTTCTTTATAACGTTATTCAATATAACCACAGTAGAAAGCTCCGCGTCGTATTAAAATTCAAAAGGAGAATTTCTATTACGTACAATAAAATTCTGAGAGAGAGAGAGAGAGAGAGAGAGAGCGCGCAAAGTGTTACTTAGAAAAATTCGATAGTAAAAAAAAGGCAATTAATACAGAGTAAATATCAATTTGCACCGAGTTATCGCAAGTTTGATACAGTTTAATTATGAATATATAGCGATAACAGAATTATATATTTTATCATTCTCGTAGACAAAGTCTTGTGGATCTTTGAAATTTCGATATCTTTTAAGATTATCATTTCGTTTTCAAGAGATAAAAATCTATACTATGATTTGTTTGGTTCTACGCCTAACTCTTATATACACTCGATTCTCGAGGAGAAAGCATAAGATAGCGGTAACCCGCGTCACGGGCTGATTGTATGCAACATTACCACTGTCTTGTACCGACCGATACCATTATTTTTCTCACGCTTACGCTGTTCTTCTCCTACAACGGAAATTGTTCTAGTCATAAAAGATCGATGTACATACATGTATCTATCGGTTACCATCCAATCGTTTGATTTGTCGCTGTTATACTTTTACTTATAGTTTCTTCAAATATTTGTCGCATGTGACTATCGGTAAACGGTATTTTTGCACGAACGCTAATTAATTTGACTCTATTTTGTTTACAAAATACATCCTGCAGCTATGCACAGACTTATAGTATATACATATGTATGTATATAAAGCAAAACATTTCTACCTCTTTTTTATCCAAAATGTATACTATACGAGAGAATAAAAAAAAATTATATATATACTTTTTTGATATGTATAATACATATGTATGGACATTGTTTGTACGCGTAATTTTCTTTCCCTTTATTTTCTCATTATTAAATCCTTTTGTATCTTAACGGGCGCACCGTTTTCAACTTGGATAACATTGCCATATCTTGGAGAAAGGAAGCTTCTCTTCTCCAAGACTCCCGGAAGTTGCAAGAATGATAAAATCGTAAAACACCAGCTTATAATGGAAAGGTGTTTGTTCGTGCACGATAAACGTTCCCGCGGCTATCGGATATCGCACTTCTTTTCGTTTGCCGCGCTAAGGTGACTGACACTTGATTCGAATTAAAGCTTAATCATCGCCCGCGGCACTCGGTGAAAGCAAGCGTTGACTCGCTAGGCTTTGAGGAAAGTCAAAAGAGTTGCGTGTTTTAATTAGCTAGATGCGTATACACAAAGATACGATAAATTTATATATATATATATATTTATATACGTATATGTATACATATATACATATCAAATGTACATAACATAGAACTATAGTGGAAGAAAACAAAACTGTCGATATTATAGTCATCGCGAGTTTGTCGAGTATTCATTGGTACGTTCGCTCAAATAAGATTTAGTTCGACGCCAATAATGGAAAACCGCCTTTCTACGGAGCTATTGGAGCATGGCGTGTTAAATATACGATTGATAATTGTCAGTTAAATAAATTAGTCTCTATGTCAACAGTTCTGAGGCAAACTATTGACATATTTAACGCATTTTAAGAACTTCAAATTTTAAAACGTAGTCGTCAAAGATGCGATTCACAACTCAAGTAGTGAAAATAAATTATACAAATCGTTAGCGTCAATAAATATTTACGCCGTAAAAATAAAAGGCAAAATAATATCTAAATCAATTTCAAACACGGAATTTCATTATAATTCGCCAGTTTTGTCAAATACCGATTTTTTGTTGGGCAAAATATTTCTGGGTGAGAAAGGGATAGTCATCAATGCAAACCCGTCATTTGATCATAATGTGCAATCATATTACGTAATATCTCTCTACTGATAAATAATAATAGTAGTAGTAGTAGTAGCAGCAGTAGTAGTAGTAGAGAAATTAACCGGTAAGGATATTACATTTCCGTCATCCGTGTGTCTGCATATATACTCTCACAATTCTAGCGCGTATAAGTTATGCAAGACGTTAAAAAGTCACACTGTCTTAAAATGAGTTAGAAAATGAGTCGGCAATGAAGTTAAGATATATTCCTAGTAAATTCAGCGCGTCTTTTTCAAATATGGTTGACAATTTTTGTCCAATCGTCGACATAGGTCTTTTCGTCTCCTTCTATCTGGCTATAGATAATTTTTTTAAGGGTCGGCAGGAGACCCAGGCAAACTCAGGTACACTCAGGTGCACTTTATGCACTAAGTGCACGTTAAACTGCACTTTACACCGTATTTTATTTATTATAAATTTTTAAGAGCAAAAATGGAAAATCGGGCTTTTTAGCGTACTACAGATGAGCTTACTGATTAAGAATATCCTAAATTAAATAAGATTTATTCGATATTTTGGCTAAAATCTTGTTATTACGAATCCATAATTTGTAATAACAAGATTTTAGCCAAAATATCGAATGAATCTTATTCAATTTAGGATATTCTTAATCAGTAAGCTCATCTGTAGTACGCTAAAGAGCCCGATTTTGCATTTTTGCTCTTAAAAATTTATAATAAATAAAATACGGACTCGCAGCCACTCGCAGCTAACCCAACCCGACAGAGGTCTCCACCGTGTCTCCTGCCGACCCTTAAAAAGATACTTCAATCAAAGAGAGAGAGAGAGAGAGAGAGAAAGATATGATGATAATGATGATGATAAATCGCTATTTATTAGGAGCTCCGGGATTGCTCCCCTCAAGCGCAAACACAAAAAAGTAAATACAGTGTGACAAAGAATAACAAAAAATAATACATATATCTACAATATATGGGAAAAAAATAGAAAAATCGCTACTATTGACTCTGTGGATATATGTTGAGTAAATACTCAAATAAGCCACGCTTGAAGATCTTCGTGGAGGCATTTCGTAAGTCTAGAGGTAAACTATTCCATAGTTCGGCCGCAAAGCTAATGAACGACTTTTTGTATAGCTCCGTTCTACATTGAGGAAGGGACAACGTATTCGGATGAGATCTAGTATCGCGCATTGCCTTGTCGCCCTTGTAAGTGAAAGCTTGGTACAATGATAAGGGTTTCTTAGAATGAAGGATGGAGAAAGTTAAATTATCGACAAAATATAATCGAGAGAGAGAGAGAGAGAGAACTTGTGTTTAATTAACAAAGTGGAAAACAACTCCCAACAATTTGATAATTTTTTCTGATGAATTATTGCGTAGTATCTTTTTATCTGTGCGGAAAGATAAAAAATTTTGTATACGCAAAGTAATTCATTTATCTTTACGAATTGGGATTACTATTTCTAATTTTTACCATAAATGTTAAATGACTGCATAACTTCGAGAGATATACCTGCATTAATAATCTAATACTCACAACAGTACGCATCGTTCAAAGTAATGCAATAAAATCTCACGTCAGATTTGTGCATCCATTGTTAAAAAGAAAACAATTATGCGATCTAAGAGACATGGTCTATTTGTAATGCGACTAAAAAAATGACAGAACAACTTTCTACAGGTTTGGTCTAAATTTCCACCGAAAGCATTTCTTACTTACCATTTACATTCACACACACACACACACATACACACACACACACACACGCACACGCGCGCGCGCGCGCGCGCGTGTATATATAAGAAATTTCTGGAGTCGACGACACGGCGAAAGTTGTAATCGGTTTAGTCGGCGAATCGATAAAATGTCACATATAGGGGAAACAGGTTCATTCGCCGTTACATCCACAAATTAATTTGCTTCGAATCTTTTTCACGTTTGCCATCAGACAACAATTTGCCTTGAGTAGCTTTCTCATTTCGTTGCAACGTTGTAACGTAATACCGTGATTATCCAGCAGGTACTAAGATGACCAAATGGCAATAATTAATCAATGATAAATTCGCCAAGCGACAGATTCACCCTTCAACTGCGCCTTGTCATACAGTTGAAAGATGCCATTAGCAGTAAGAGACAATGAAATCTTAGTGCCGGTCTATATATGCGTAACAAAAATCACCTCTGTAAAAGGAATATAAAGAATCACGCGTGTTACATTTACATTCCATCGTGAAAAACCTTTACTCGGAGAGAGATAAATGGAGATCTTCGTCTATCTCTATATATAAATAGAATATTCGCGCGAGATATCAAATAAATAATTTTTGAAAGATTTTCTTAATATTAGATTGTTGCAAATGGCGTATACGAAATATAAAAACAAATGAAAGCGCGTCTTACCGATAAAGATACCGGCTAGCGGCTCATACAAAACAAAAAATTGGCATCATTAAAAATCTCGTTTTTTCTTCCGCTTGTTCCCCTTGCTTGCTTTCTTTTAAAAATATGTATATATATAAGTACATGCCATTATATCTCGTGGACAAATAGCGCGTGCTCGTATAGCAGATGCGATTATGTGCATTATTCACACTGATGGGTAACGGTAACGGTCGAGATAAAACGAGTTGGTGTAACTATTACCAATTCGGACGGCTAAAAGGTTAATCGATACAGTCGATTATAGTAGATTTGTCGATGACGACAAACGGGCGTGCACTTGCAACAGGTGGTTTATTTCCACTCGCCTCGTCTCGCAATGGACAGGTGCGCCAGTCAATGACCAGTCGCCATCGAATCTATTACAGCGCACTTTACGTGAATAAAGTAGAAGAGCATATAAGCGATCTAGCATTCCCGAAATAATCATGATATTATGTATGGTAATACATATAACTATAAATTGAAGCGTATTATGTATTATGTAACTATATCGTATTATGTAACTATAAATTAAAGTGCTCGCACATTGGCTCACTTGGCTCACTTTTATTGGCCAATTTAATAAAAATTAATTTATTCGCGCGTCCAACTCATTTTAAACTCGGTAATACGAGAAAGTCCGGTCGAAAAAAATGAAAAAATATACGGCACAACTGTAAAGCCAACCGCTCGTATTAATGCGAACGTGCCAGTCGCTCAATGCGAATGAATCTCTTACTCTCCTCGATCGCATCATTCGCATCTTCAACTGCGTTAATGCGAAACAACGCGTGCGAATTCCCCCGAATTTCCCGAGAGGCTTGCCTTTTATCTCGTCATATCGGAGCACGTTCATCTATACATATTTATCGTTAAACAAAGAAACTTTCATCGTCACGAGCGTTTCTTTGTTCTTTCTGATTGTGAGTCGCGCGTCATCATCAACCCGTTAAATTGTCACGCCCTAATTTTGTAATAATACCACAAGTACATAATCAGAAATGCACGCGATAAAATGCAGACAAAAATGCATTTCACTCGAATCCTACGCAACAATTAGTTTGCGCAGATTATCTTGTAGGGCACGGAGCAGAGATTTTACGTTCAATTGAGGCTAAAATACTTGATGGATCGTAAGCAAAACAGAATTTGCGTTCAACGTTCGACAGACTTTAATGAAAATTTTATTGACCGTGGCAACAATTCGTATATCGATCGATGCTGCTCGATGACAGCTCTGTGTGACGCTGGTAATAAAATTGCTCGAGATATTTCTAAATGCAAGAAGCGAGCGTAACAGTATGTTTATTTCGCTTTCGACTGATAATTTTGTTCACAGCGTTCGTGAACGAATTATACGTCACACGTATACATATATATGTATTTTCATTCCGTCTAAAAAAGTGCACGGAGAAACTCATCGACTCCTGCGTCACGCTATCGAAAAATTCGTGGGTGAATGTAGCTTGTACAGTCTTTAAATACGCTTACACGTGCATATGATTTTCAAGACACATATGAAAACACGTATAGGTAGGGAAGGCGGTCAAGCCTTGTGTATCGTGCATGTGCGCATTTGCGCGCGCGCGCGCGTGTGTGTGTGTGCGTGTGTGTGTGGTTGTGAAACAAAGTCGGCTATTTTCTCCGCGTAACTTTCCCACACTTTCCATACTTTGCTCTTGCGATGCTTCAAGGCACGCTCGTACCTGGCCGCTTAGCGCCATTTCTCTTGGACAGTCGATGAATCTCTCGATCGGACGAGCGGCCAAGTAAAAATTTCAACTCGGGGAAAGCAGAATTGGAAAACGACAAATGACATTTTCGATACTGACGATTTGTAAATTAATTATTAACATTAGCCTATATTTTTCAAGATTTATATTTCTTAGTTTTTATATCGAGTTTTATAATTTTATAGATTTTACATGCAAGATTTACATTTTACGCGTACAGATAAATTCTAACTGAAAAATTTCAGTAAGGATTTATCGAGAAAATATCAAATCTTTCGACAAACGTGTTTGATGAATAAATCTTTCGGTACATCACAAAGTTAATAAAGAATCAGGATTTCACAAAACGGAAGAAAAAAATTTTCCATGCATGACAAATTCGCGTAAATCACGTAATGATGACTTGATAGTTGAACGAAAAGCATTCGCTAAACGCGCTAAAAAAGTCTGTTATGGTGAAAACGATTTTCGATGAAAATGATGTCATCGTTGCGAGAGCAGCATCCGAAAAGCCTCTCGTAAGAGCGAAACGCGTTACGAAAAAGTGCGCAAACATTTATTTCTATGCCCTGTGTCGCTGATTTATCGCGCGTGCACCTCTTAAAGCCTCGCCGAAATTGCTACTTTGTATTTGCTGTAAAACATTCGTGGAAACGTGTCAATATCATTTAGTAGTAGATATCCAGCGACGAACGTGCTGTGACCAGTAAAGATAAACATGTCAAACATTTGCGACTTGCGAAGAAAACTTTTTTCTTCGTAAGAGATTCCTTCGTCTTGGACAGATGTAACCAACATATTAATGTATGCACAATCGTATAACGCAAACGTTTAAAAACTATACATGCATAAGAGGTACATCTTTTGAAATACATTTTCGCGTTACGTTAATTCATTACGATCACTCGTTTTGGACTTTTATTGTTTGTTCATTCGCATCTATCTTTCCATTTCTTTCTAACTTTCAAGAGCATCACGTGCGGTCGTAGAGTACGCAAGTGTACAACAACCGCACAAACGTGTCAGTGATCCTGGTAATGAGAGAAAGAAACAACAAGAGCGCAAAGTACCTCGTCGGACTCGTAGGTCTGCAACAGATGAGTCGAGGCCATTAACCCTCTGATTGACCCGAGCATTCTCCTCTTAATCAGACCACTTTTCCCACCGTGGTCCCTCGACGCTTCGGCATCACCACTGGTCCCCGCCATCGTCACTGCCGGTGTTGGCGTCGTCGCCGTCGCCGTCGTCACCTTCATCTCGTCGTTCTCCGTCACCCGCGAGCATAGCTTATCCATGCTAAAAGACCCTGGCAGCTGCAACCTCGTCCTATTGTTCTCCAAAATATCGTCCGAACTAGCCGTCTTTCTTCGCAGGTTGCCGCGCAATCTTCTCGCGTCGTTCGCCGATGTGTTTCCCAAATCGGGCGATGCTGACGTTGGCCTCTCGATATCATCGGAAACGTTCACCTCCTCCGACACCGACGACAGACCAAACTCCTCCACCCTGGTGATCGAGCCAGACTCCTGGGCGCGAGCCCGCGTCAGGTCGTAGAAGCCACGTTGCTTGCTCTTAGATGTTCGCACGGGAGTGGCACGATTGCTTCGCACCTTGACGCGAGAATTTTCCTCGATAAAACATCGGTCCAAGTAAAATGGGGGAGTTTTTCCCGGGGGGAAACGTGGCGCAAGCTAGAAAACTCATCGCTTTTGCGCGCAAAATTATCAATCGCGAGAATTATAGGTGACCCGTGCATTTTCTCCGTTTTAAGTGTTATAACAATGCATGTTCGAGGTATCGACAAGACGGAAATCTTAAAAACTCGTTATTCACGTTATTTAACTTAATTACGTCGGCACTTGTTTGCACGATCGAGTGTAGGATCCTTGGAAAAATGTGTGAAGAAATTAAATCGAGAGCAAAGCAAGTTCATAATTTACAAGGTCCAGTCGTGTAAACGTCGTATTTAAAGCGATGAGTTATATAAATTATAAATTTCGCGCTTCTCAACCGCGAATTTCACGCTCTAAATTTCATATCGAGCAGCGTGACCATAAACATTAGTTAAAACCTCGATTAAAACTGACTGACTGACTGACTGACGATTTAAGCTTAAGCAACTCGGCTGATTCTTTTCATCTATTACTTTATCTGTTACGGTACGGTCTTTACAATGCTACAAAGATATATACGTATATATACACACGTTTAATATCATCTTCGAAAATCAGATCGAGAATCAGCCCCGCGGGTGGGATTCAAATTAACATTTCTGAAAACAAAGTACGGGCGCGCAGTTTTCTATAGTTTTATCAATGATCTTTACTTTCGATCGACTTTAACTAACGTTTACTAGTTTACTTATTGTTAGTCGCGCCAAGATTTCTTATATTTTCTTTTCTCTTTCAATTTTTCGACACTACCTCAGGATTGAGCGCGCCGACCGCTTGCAACTTGGCGTGCCTGTTGACCACCTGGCCGATCCTCGTCTTTTCTTCTCGCAACCAGCTACGCATCCTGCCCCAAGCCTTGCCCAGTCGTCGCTTCTGAAACCTCAGCCGTTTGCTGCGGTCCGAACCGCCGCTCTCCGACAAGGCTGCCTCCTCGCCGCCGGCGCCATGCGGGCACTCGGGGTCCGAGTACGAACCCGACATCGACGCTATGCCGGCGTCGTAACCGTCGCTGTCCGACGCGCCGTAGCTTCTTCTGCCAGATTTGAGCGATCTGGTGGAACGTTTCATCCGGTCTCGTTGTTGGTTCTTCTTTCCATGCGTAACTATCGCGTTTGCGACGACTTGGTAGTTTTTCTGATCGTTTTCGAGATCGGTATTGGAGATCGTCGGCACCTCTTCCTCTCGCGATTCGTTCCAAGATACGTCCTTGCACGTTAATTTCGACACGTCGCGGTTGTAAGGATCCTGACGAGCTGCCGGCAACGAGGATTCGCCCGAAATTATTCGGTCCTTATCACGACCGGGTCGTTCCAAGGAAACTCGACTACTTTCCAGAATGGCGCTCTTAGGAAAGTCGTACAACTGATTTCCCGACGAGTCAGCTTGATCGCTCGTGTCGACCTCCAGAATAACAATCTCATCGTCGTCGTTCTCGTCGTCGTTCTCGTGAAAATTCTCACCGGCGCGTAGAAAGCTGAAACTGATCGTCGGCACGCCATCGGCGTCCGTTTTCAGTGTCGTAGTGGCATTCAGTTCCATCGTAGTACTGTGTCTCTTCTCATCCCGAGTCCTCTTGTTCACGCGAGACTCGGCGGGATTCACTTGGATATTGTCCGAGACTCGACTCGATCTACTCGCGACGGCGACGGTCTCCGCTCGTGAGCTTTCGCTCCGCGACACCTCGCCAACGCTGTCGAGAGACAGGGAGAGGCCTCCAGGTCGACCCGACGTCGCGTCCTTCGACGACCAGACTCTCGTAGGACTCTCTCTCCCCAAGAACTTGGCCGTCGTATTTTCCTCGACGGGCCTCATTCCCATCTCGTCTTCGGATGGTCTTTTACGGTTCTTATTCCTTTCTTCGTCGTTCTTGTCTTGGCGTTCCGCCTCCTCGTGGAACTCACGACAATGCACGATAATCGGCATCGGGACATCGTACCACGTTGCCGTTGCAGCACTCGCGATGCCACTGCTCAAGGTCGAACTCTTCGTGGGAGTCTTCAGACCTGTCAAAACGTGCCGCATCTCGTTCATCTCCGCTATTATATATTATACACAATATATTAATACACATAAAATCCTTCTGCCTTTCTTGTGTGTGGTGACGCGAGCCTTCTGGCTTCTGGAATCGAATTCTTCGCCTTTTGGCTCTCCGTTCTCTTCTCTTCTCTCCGTCTGCGAATATCGTTGCGAAACGGAACGATATTAATTGTAAGAGATGACGGTCGAATCACGGCGGACAATAATCAAGTGATACGTGTGCTGCTATGTTACGTCACGCGCTATCGATAACGCATAACGCGTAGGAAAAACTGCTCGTTAATCAACGTAACGTCCAAATCAAGACAACGTCGCTCCTTTCTTCTCTTCGAACGAAGAGAAAAAGTCTTTTGATCTTGGACGTTAATTATTTTCGTCGATCCGTTCGCGGAGGAAGCGATACCACGGTTTGGTGTCGATCGATCAGTTTATTAAGTTTATTTTGTCTCTGCAGCAGCGGTGAGAGAGTGAGAGTAATTAATACTCCGATTAACATCCCACGCTGCATGACCTCATTGGTGAAAGATCTGAATTAATTATTCTTCGTATACGAAAGTAGTCGCGTAACAGCCCGGCAATAATTCTCGATGGCACTTTTGCATTTTCCTTCATACCACGCACAAACTAATATACATACATTACACAAATTCCTTCAACGCATATAATATTCCAAGTTCTATTTGTCACAAGTCGCGCAAGCTCGCTTTCGTTTCGCGCGAGATTTGCGCCTATGCGATTCGCAAAATGTGCCGCGTTTCGCAAAATTTGCTTATCGAAGGAACAGTATCGGCGACATCTAAACATTCCTGTATTCCATATTCGACAAAATTCGTTTATATCAAGAATGAGAAAAGTATAATTAGTCTCGAAATTCTCTCACATCCTGCCTCTACCGCATTCCAAATTGTGCTCGTTACAATTTTCTGCATTCTATAATATATGTATATATCACATATGTAATTACGCGTATCGCCAAAGACATCTCCTTGCGTCCCACAAACTTGGCTTATAGCGAGAATACCAGGCGAGAATAAGCTTCAAATTTCTCCGACGAATTCTCTAGCCGACCAAGTAAATTTCGTCGCGGCGGCGTCGGCTACAATCGTCAACTTTTGTTCGTCAATCGCGTCAATCGTTAGATCGCGGCGAGGAGCTTGGTGAAACTTGGTACCGCGATTAGCAGGGGATATGGAACGTATGGCGGAATAGTGGAATACCGTACAATGCGTGACGTGGGGGAAAAAAAAACAGAACGACGCACGCGACGTTCCGCGACAGCATAATGACGCTTCCGCGCCGCGCCAAGCCGTGGAATCGACGATCTCCTGCAGATCGAATATCGACGCGGACGTGGCGTAGTGGCGGGATAAAGAAAGTGGCGTTTCGTATACATTTCAACCGGATATACGTTGAATTTCGCGTTGCCCATCTCTTCCGTTGGTCTACCTCTGTCATATTTCGAGTCATCGGTTTAACGTGTGCATACGCGTGACTGACGCGCGACTCGCGACTCACGTGCTGGAAGCGCGACGCGACGACGCGACGTCACGAGCGATGGAGAACGGCTGAAGAACGATGTCGCGGTTTTGCGCGCTCGGCCGCTCATACGAGGAATTATAAGCACGCGCGTACACATACGCTCACAAATGTCGTATATGTGCGAACGTTTCATTCGAGCGCGACGACGACGTCGAGCATTTCGAACACGTCGATCAGCACGGAAGCAGCGAATGGATGACGGCACGATCACGCCGATCACGCGCGCGCGAACCGCGAGCCTTCACGAATCCAAACGAACGACGCCACGACGGCGACGGCGACGGCGACGCCACGATGCTACGACGTCGTCGCACGTTGCTCAGTCGGTGTTACATATTACGTAATTACGTAATTACGCGGAGCCGTACGACGAGCGAATGTAACGGGTGCGCGAGAACGGTGCGAAGTACCGCGCGCGTTCCAATTCTGTTTAAATATAGTTGTTTGACCGTTGTCTTTTTTTTTTCTCTCGTTGCTTCACGCTCTCGTAGCGTATCACGCGCGTGGCAATCTGGCAATTGGCGTCACGTCGCGCCCTGAATAGCGCGCGAGGGCCGCGAACGAGACGGATGGTCGGATCGAAGCTCAAGTCGCGCTCAAGATCGGTCAATTTCGCATAATGAGCAAAAAGCGATCGCTATCCTGAAGCGACGCGACACACGCGACGGGAGCGCAAGAATTCACGTCCGCGTTCCCGTTCGACGGACATCGTAGATGTAGATGTAGCGATAGAAAGACCGATATCGTCTAGAGTAGAGAAAAATATATTTTGCATTTTAGAAGCAAAAGTGCGAAATTTGTTTCGACAAATTGAATACCGACTGAATGCTCCAATTGTCCTTGAACGTAACGATTAATCGCGATGATGATTACTCGAAGCTCCAGCGATCCGAAAGTAATTTTCTGATACGCTGATACGCTGCACTTGTCGTCGACGACGGTCGCGAATGATTTTCGCCCGATCGTCGCATTTCCAGTATTTCACCGGTTTTCGATCGATATCTTCGAACGATGTCAAACGACGGCCACGGCGGAATATCGCGCAAATTTTCGCAACGCGTTCGTGTTGGAACGCGACGCTACGCGACGCGACGTTCCGACGACGACTGCCGGAGGCCGCCTGGAAGCCACGTTATACAACCGCGGTGAACAATTACGGTCCGTATTATACCGCGTGTACGCACTTACGCATACCGTTTGTCGCACAATCGTCGCGAGTTCCGCGATGGAGACGCACGCCTGCTTCGTTTCCGATCCCAATACAAGAATCGTCCGTTCGATCTCAAATTAGCCAAAATTCCATTCCCCCCTTTCATCTTCTTCCCTCCCTTCTACCGACCTTCGCGCGATATTATTACGCGTCGGAACAAAGCGATCGCTTAGACTTTAGAGAGATCATCCTGCCTTGGTCTTTTTTCATTCTCGCGAGACACTTTCGCGACACGGCACAGCCGTGTTTTTCTGCACTTTTAATTTACGTGTTAAGGTTCCTTTTGCCTTCGCCTCGTAGCAATCGGAGAAAAATAACTATTAGGGAACAACAAATCTACACATCTGTTTGTCCTTTCTTTTCTTTCTTTCGGTGTCCCTCCGTTTGATACTTGACGAAATATACTTGTTATATCTAAGCCTCTCACATATGAGACGAGAAAGATTCTTTTTGTTTGAAAGACCTCTTATATATTTCTTCTGATATGAAAACTCTTGCACGATACGATCGCTTTGCATTCCGCTCTACAAAGTTGTAAAAATTGAGGCCATTCGCCGGCATTCCCACTGTTGCTCGAGTAAGCAACGCGGTTACCACGAAAACACTGCAGAAACTTTACAAGTCAAAGCTAGTCCCTCGCAAAGTTGTCATTTTAATGTTTAAATTACTGTATAATTTTAACCATAATCTTACAATTAGTTAGCATTTGGCAGCACTAAAAAAAAATGTACCTAAACAAGATGTATAACGCTAAATACACAAGATCTTATACAAGAAAGGCAGAGGGCAGAGATGCGAGATGCGAGATACGAGATACGTAATATGGCAGGATATGTAGAGAGAGACATAACGTAATATTAGGCAAGCAAAGTGTGCGATACAAGACTATAATTTAGTTTGGCGTACATTACCGAGAGACAGTATAACATCTCCTAAATAAATTTAATTTTTAATCTTTGACGCGAGTTTTCGTTCCGTATACGCGATTCCGACTGATCTTGATTTCGATCAATTTCACTACTTGACCGCGTACGATCAAGAAACTTGACCAAGAGGTATGTCGTTGAGACAAACTTTGAATTCTTATCTTACTGGTTCAGTGATCGTCGATTGTCTTCGTCGGAGATGAAAATTCGATGCTAAAAGACACGAAAGTGACGCGCTAGAAACGCACTATGTCTATAATATGCTATATGCTTTTTTCGACAAAAATAACGCGCACGAATACAGAGTGATACCGTACTTCAAGGTCCAAACACTATAAAAGAGAATTAGTCAAAGTTTCGTTTCGCTTCGTTTCGTCACATATATCTCCCCTCGCATATAAGATACCTGAATTCTTCTACCGATTTCAAGCGCCTCCCGATCGCTGCAACGATCATAGACAAGACACAGAATTAATCCTTTCAATTTACAGAATCTTTCGATAACATTATCGTAAACGAAACACACCGTCGTTGATGCGTGTGCAGGTGCACGTAATTGTAGGCGCGTGTATTACGCGCGTAAAACGCACATTGTACGTGCACGAGCGTTGCACCGAAGTCACTGCAGCGGTCGTGGACCGTTTGTCGCGCTTGCGGGAAACGGGAACGCGAACGAGTGCGGAAACGCGCAAAGGCCGAATAGGGAGAGGGGAGGAGAGCGAGAGAGAGAGAGAAAGAACTGGCATGTGCACCGCTGCACCAGCGTAACCCCAAAACGAATGGTAACGAGCAGTGGATAGTTTTAAGACGACTAAACGTACGTGTTTCTAGGCGGGGGATTACGCAGTTTGTATGCGTGTTTTCTGATCTACGGATTATATTTAGCCCGCCACTCCTTAGGCACTCCGGTATCTCTCGCCTCTCCACTCTCGCTTGCCGGCTAGCTCGTTCGCCCGTGTCGCATAACGAGAGCTGCACCAGCACGTGCGTGCGTCGTAACGTAAGTATCTCGCGCCGAATTCTTCTTGCATTGGGGGGGGGGGGGAGGGGGAGAGAGAGAAAGGGAGACGCACGTATTTGCATTCCCTTTTGCATCCCCTTTGATAAGAGTTTGAACACTTCTCTCTTATCTATTTATATCTAATTAAAAGTTCATCAAGTTTATAGAGTATTTGCTCATTAGTGACTCATTATATTAAATTTTATAATCAACCGAATGCACGTACCTTCATTCGGAATAAATAAAATAATTGTCATAAAATGACGGCAAATCTATTAACCCTTAAATGCCACACCTCTCAAGAATCTCGTAAATGACACATGGGGTCTAAAAGACCCCAGCATGAAAAATGTCTCCTTACTTATTGATTTTTTGATATTTAGTTATGAAAATTATTTTCAATGTTGTTCAAGGCTTAGAAAAGAGAATAAAATGCTTATATTGTTAAAATTTCAATTTAAACATAGTATAAAAAATTAAGATCGCCAACAGTTAAAATATTGGCTCCAAAATAAAAAAAATAAAAAGTAATAAATAAATAAATATAAGCTCTATTTTTGGCGGAAACATTTGAAAATATATTATTGTAAAGGGTCTGGGGTCCGCTAGACCCCGGGTGGCATTTAAGGGTTAATAGAGATGATAGTATTTAAATATGATAATGCTAAAAAGAGAATATTCGAATATTCAAGTTTTATGAAGCAAAGTATAACCATTGGCGTGCCTATCTAAAAGCTCTTATCATGCGTACATGGTAATAAATAACCAGAATAAATCAAGCATCGCGCTGTTTTATGCTAAGTAAGCGTTACGTTATCGTCAAAGGCACAGTATACGTGCATCTTGCGATAAGAATCGATCGCGACAATAGAAAGAATTGAAACTCTAGTGACATATTTCCGCGTACATTTCTATACTATATGCGTATATGCAGGTAAATTTTATATTTATTTTAAGCACATTTGACTGCACGAGGATGCAGTCCGAAAGTCGCGTTCGTCGAAAAGTACATTCCTAGGTATATCTTTTTGCCTAGGGCCCCGGAGACTAACGAGCGAAACATATGAGTAGTTAACCGCGGTAATAACGATAGCGGAAACCGTCGGGCAACGACAACGTTACGACAGTATCGATATTGAAGGAACGACGATGGCAATATAAAAGGAAACGCGATAATTATCGTCGTATATTATACATAACACACGTATGGACGATTTCGAAAAGTATAGATACGTATATTGGGCAGAGTTTACACGGAGACGTCGGGAAAGCAGGTATATCAGATAGCGACAAATCGTGCGAAAAATGTTGAGAAAGTGGTGTTACAGGAAACGCGCTAGTCTAGGAAAATTATTTACGTAAAATTAATAGAGCAATCAGCTTTCACGCGTGAACTTGTTGGCGCAGGTTGCTGTCTCAGCTTATGGGTTATGGATATTGAGAAAGGCCGCCCGCGCCGTATTGAAACTATACGGAAACATCGCGTATGGCTGACGCCTCCTATCCTTTCCCAAGTATTAATATCTCTTACACACCTTACTCGCCACTCTCGAATCATTAATAAGCACGACCAAGGGTTGTATTGCTACTTCTCATTTATCGACTATCGACGTTATTTTCTTTTACCAATTTAGAAAAATGCTCGAAATTGTACCAACTCTCGCGGAGATTACGCACCGCGGGAAATGGCATTAATCGTGGGTACGATAACGAAAACTGATATTACATACATATTAAGACTGTAAAACGTATAGAGCACGTAGATATAATAGAGCTGAGAAAAGAACGCAACGTTCCTGCCGTTACACTGGTAAATATTACATACACTGAGAAAAAAAAAACTGTTGCTTCAATTAAAGTGCTATCACGGGGTGCCAAAAACACAAGTAGTTTATTCAATTGTATTATTATTAGACCCAATATCTGGATTATTAAACCAATAATTAAATTATTAACTTATGTTTTTGGCATACCCTGTGATAGCACTTTAATTGAAGCAACAGCTTTTTTTCTCATCAGTGTATTCGCATGTTGACTGTCGCCGATGGAAAATTATTCCGTGAAATATGACAGTGCGACAGTGCGACAGTGCGACCTGATGTCTGAAATCTCAATCATTTCGCTTACGCGAATG
Source organism: Temnothorax unifasciatus (assembly GCA_030770225.1). Classification (NCBI taxonomy): domain Eukaryota; kingdom Metazoa; phylum Arthropoda; class Insecta; order Hymenoptera; family Formicidae; genus Temnothorax; species Temnothorax unifasciatus. The sequence continues at coordinate 135,363 of JASTWK010000158.1, read as the reverse complement.
TAGCTTTCGCAAGTTTTGCGTTACTTAAAATTACGACGATGTCGAGATAATGCCGCGTACATCAACAACCGTCGTCCTTATCACCTGTATGACAGTATGACACATGCATTTTTACGCGTTGTCGCATGTTTTTCTCCTCTATACTCCTCTATATACATATATAACGGTTGAATCCGTAAGAAAATATTTTTCAGCAAACTACTTAATCTCATTTTAAACAACGTTAATAACGTCTGATAAGCATTGTTTGATTTGCCAAATTTTACGTTTTTACGAAATCGAACAACAGTTTCGGTGAAAGTTATATCGCAGAATATATTATAAATGTTTGTGCAGAGCATGAAAATCGCTTAATCCATATGCTAAAATACTATACAGTTACAGATCAGTTGATTTCGAGATCGTTATCGTATCGGTATCGCCGTGAATCGCGACGAGAGCGTTGCCACGATAGCAACACTCCTTTGGTGAACGGTGGATGCGTCAATAACAATAAAGTGTAATCTCGCGTTAATTTCTGCAGTAATTTGTCAAATGACACTCCGACACACTCGCGGTTCCAAAGTCACGTTGCCTCAGCTTCATAAATTTAACTCGCAACCGCGAATTCACAAGACAATTCTGCAACGAGACGAGTGGCACCTAGACGATAAAACCTGGACAAATTCGTCTATCTTACGCTATCTGAGCTATCTTTCCTTCCACGTTCTTCTACATCTATATACCTACCCTACTACGGGCTACTTTCTCGCGAAATCTCAACATTCTGTCTTATAATATATATATGAATGAAACGCACGACATTGAAAATTCGTATAAATAAATACGTGTGCGCATTTTTCGTGACACATGACGCTCTTATATGACGTATATAGCGGATTTCGAACACGTGTCGCGTATCCGGCATATCGAGAAGAGAAGCCGAATAAAGTGCACCGCTATAATAACAGGCGCGTATAACACACAGCGTGCCTTTTCTTACCGACCACATATTGTACGTACTCACGTGGGAGTTTTGCTGGGACTTGGGACGAATCCAACCGGGGAGCCAATGACGTGAGACCGGAAACATTCTAACGTCGCGTCGTGCCGATGTGACGCACGATATCCATACACGATCGCGTTATCGTTGTACCGGTTGTCATAAAGTGTCGTAACGAAGATCGAGTGAACAACGGTCTTTTTCAACTTTCAAGCAATTATATCCCTTTCAATGTCCTCTATCAATCCCTTAACTTTGGTCCAATCCCTAAGATATTATATTAATCGATTAACTGATCCACGATTAAGAATCAAAGCGCTTAATTCTTGACTGAGATAATCTTTTGTGCAGGCTCAACGATTTCGATCGATAGAGCAATATTGTGAATCGACCATTGAAAAGTTTGGACGTTCTACCTACGCGAGCTAAAGATAAAAATTGACTGGCCCGAAGCGGCATTCACGTACAAAATCGTTGTTGCTTATCGCTTATTATTAATCACGACATCACGTTATCTAACTCGACAAATTTCTCCAAGATGTCCAAGTCCCTCTCTTGAATTTCAATCGATTTCAGATACTTTTCTACAACTGCTTAATTAAGATACCGGGATCATTTTATACGCACTCCAAGCTTTACAATTTCACATATTTAGGCTTTAGGCTCGCAACTCGATCAACCCGATATACAAGTACGTATATACCGATGTCAACCGCGTATGTTCGTCGTAGGTCGAAGTAATATTCGATGTACAGGTACGAATCTAATCGACCTTCGACGAGTTCGACGAAAATTTCGCAATCTTTAAAATTTACTATTCTAAATTCTGCGTAAACTTCGTCTACGATTACGCGTAAAAATGGTGTGCGATCTACTATACTTTCTCTATTTCGTATTCGCGTAAAAAAGTTTTAAAAGTACGCATAAAGTACGTCTCCGAAAGGCTCGGAGGTCGGAGGCATCTCCTCTTTTGTAGACCGTGAAATGGCCAACAACCGGCAACATATAAATGGTAGTTAATTGACACATGCAATAAAAGTACCGGCCAGATGTTTCTCTTCTCACAAATAATCTAGTTTGAGCTTCTGAACGTTCGGAACGGAGAGAGATAAAAAAAAAAGAGAAGGAAAAAGAAAAAAATAAAGGGAAACGTCATCCTCGGATAATTGTACGCCATAAACCTGTTACTACGTCCCGCGGAATAGCGCGTAAGCGTACCGCGCGCAAAAACGCACGCGCAGGGAATTATGCCCCGTTACCTCGTTCGATAAAACATTGCAATGGTCTTTGGTAGCGCGCAAGACGCACGCTTCGTCATCCTTGTCACCTTGTCATTGCATTCGATGCCTCGACAAATTTGGACTCGGTTCTTCTTTTATTTCGCGAAAGACGAGAAGCGAAACTTTATCTATATTTTTTATGGTAGCGAGTGTGTGTGTGTGTGTGTGTGTGTGTAAAACTTTATATGAGATCACTTATTTTTAAAACGTCACGTTCAAGAAAATTGTTGTAATTTATCGTATTTTGGAATTTAAAAAAAAAAGAAGATTGAATGATTGATCAGAAAATCTTTAGAAGAAAACATGGCGATGGTTAGTCATTCTATCGCGATGCTGTCAATATAGATAACGTTAACAAGTTTTCGTTGTTCAAGCGCGAACACATACACATAAAGCCATTTCCTTCGACGACGAGAGATCACACACAAAGAGATCACACGTTACGATACGATATGAATATCGTTACGTGTTCGGTGTCAATGAGTCTCTTTGATCAGTGATAACTGACGCGACTTTGTTAAGTGTGCCTCGCAGGCCACACTCATTTTTTACATATGTGTAAGCCACACTGGGGTCTGGATGACCCCAGACATTTTTCATTCATCAGTTGAAAAAATCAACGTATTGTAATGTTTTTTTTTCCCATCGATCGTAAATTTTCTGAGAATTATGATGGTAATCTCGGAATTTTTGTAAAACAGAATTACCAAAAAATACACATTAAAAAATATAAATAATAGCTCCAAACGTAGTTTCAAAATTTCGTTGGAGTCCCTGAAAACCCCAGTGTGGCTTTCAAGGATTAAATGTCGCGTTCAAAACTAGACAGTTTGTTCGCAATTAAGTATTGCAATTGAACTTTCTGTAGGTAATGTGTCGACAAGTTTGTCAAACGGTACAACGAGCTTTTCCAAAACAGAGATTCGTACTTGGTCCCTCAAAAGTTACTTTTACTTGAAACAGACACGAGGATAGTTTTCGATAGAAAACATAAAAGACTCGATTAATTTGCACGGATCAGTTCTTTCGTACAGACATGCTTTATCGTTAGGCAATATCAATACAACGTACGATATCGCGTAGCGGTACTACAGCCGGACCGCCGGAACCAGTCGGGGCTGACCGGAAGCGTCTACCGGAACCGGTATTTCTTTCACCGCGCTCGACACCGCGCGTCCGCTCGACAACTAGGTACGTGACAAACGCAAAAAATACGCGCCCCCCGTAAGCGTTTAACCTACATATAGATATATTGTACAAGACGAGTAACAAGTGTGATAAAATTGTTATTCGCAAAAAGAATCGGTGCAAAAAGATTTGTTACCCGCTATCTTTCTCATTTTTTACTTTCGATTGTCCTACTAGTTCCGAAACTCCCTGTATAATCTCATAGCTTTAAAATCTATAGATTCTAGAATTCTGTAGGTAAATGTTTTTCAATTCGAGTTAGTATATGTATATTAGTATATCAATACGTGCGAGTACATGTATCATTATCGAATCTAGAGTGTAATGCATGGTTCTTGAGATCCGATCAGGAATCATCTCTGCCAATATCAAGTTTGTAACGTTATCGGATCTACAAAGAAGCCTTGATTGAATTTTCGAATTAAAATTCCTAAAAAATCCCGTTCCTGAGCGACCCCCTGGGCGAGATCCCTTTTGAGAGATCGAATTGTAAAAATTATTATTTCGCACGAACGATTACAGATTGTATACCAGCAAAAAGAAGCGTGTCCATCGCGACCAGCAACCTTTATGAGGTGAAAAATTATAGCGATCGCAATAATTCGCTCGATCCGATCCGCCTTATGATCGATCGGCGTAATGCAAGACGGCTGGTTTGCCGATCGATCGTTTTCTTTGCATTTTCCCACACTTGGCCATCGTACCTCGCACAGGGCGATATACGCGAGTAATAGGAGTTACGTTTATAACAAAATTTCACAAAAGGTTAACAGAGATATCCCGCGCGCAATTAATTTGAATGATATTATTTAAATGTAAATTATCATGTAACGTATGATGTAAATAAAATATATCCAGCCTCTAGACTGTAGATATAGTTGACCCACACAACAGCTTTAAAACTCCTGACCCTCTTTCAACGGGGGAAAAGAAGTGTCAAACCTCTTTCAACAGTAGGCTTATTATAATAAGAATGGATGGATAAATATATGATTGACGTACGATGTACGTAATACATACAGGATAAATACGTATGTACATTTAGGTCAAAGAAAGGGTCCAAGTATATATACAATACATATTGGTAAGTAAATTACAACAAGTAAATTTCTAAATGTAGCACTTATAGGTATTACATTTCGCGTTTCATTACGGGAAAAGATATAGATAGAGTAGTAGATATTTTTACGCTATCGTCAGATATGGCATACATACGATAAGCGATATAAAATGCTAAAAATGTATGTATGTACATAAATTGATAAAGAGAGAAAAACGTTGAATCGCGATGAGAAAAGAATGTTACGACGAATCGACATTTGATATTCGAGCAATGATGCTTCGGTGCATCGAAATTTTCGCACTTGTGCTAGATAATCTATTGAAACTATAGGTCATTATAAGCACAGTTTGCACGTACTAAACACTAAAAAATAATTCGAAGCATTACATTTCATAACATTTCATAACAAATTAAAAACGAAGACGAATACATTTGAACGAGTTGGAAATTGCGCAATCTCTTGTACAACAATTTTATTTGTATCTATATTAATTGTGCAGATATTTTTTCAAATTTTATTCTTAAATAAGTCCAACTGCATTACATATACTATAGCGTTAATCAGAGTGACTAAAATCACATTTCAATGTTAAATATATTCGGAATTTTGCATTTTAGAAGCGTGAAACTGTTTGAAGCAGTCTGTGGAATTACGAACAACAAAAAGATAATCCCAGGGAAAGGCTCTAATCAATGTTGATGGTTTTTCATCTTTATCTCATGTCGAAATAAAGATTTCGCATGCGATACGCGCGCGCGCGCGCGATAACCGATTTACCGTTTTACCATCATCGCAGAGCGAATCAGCGATCGAAGAGCGAAGCAGCAAAGTCAGTGGCATGCTCGCCATTTGCCACTGCAATTGCAATGTTATAATGCGCGCGTTTGCGTACTGTTTATACGCGATAATTAATGTTGACGGTTAACTGTACCACCGGGGTATACGACTTGAGAGTCGCCGAGTCTCGAGAGCTTTTAACGCAGTTTTCAAACGCTCGCTCATCGAGGATCCTGATAAATATGACAGACAGGCGTATATGTCTATACACTACACGGGTACGGTACATAATACACTGTCAGATATAATTTTGCTGCGCTGAGAGTTTCCGTGGTCACGAGGAAACTCTCACAATCAGTCCCGAGCAATGAATCCCGCGATGCGGTGAACCGAGAGCTATCGGGCCGATCGTTGCAGAGAGCCCCTCGCCTCGGGGGTGAAAGTCTTATGTCAGAGACATACATCTTATTATGCCGGACAAGCGCGTGACCCACGCAGCGGAACGGATTCCGCTCCCACGGAAAGTCCAGGAATGTGCCCCAACGTACTCCGTGCTCTCCGAGAGAGAGAGAGAGAGAGAGAGAGAGAGAAAGAGAGAAAGAGAGAGAGAAAAAAAGAGCTCTCAATTTCGTAGCGGCGCGACGCGATGCTAGTACATGCTAATAGCTATATTACTATGACACAAACGCTTCAGTACGCGCCTGCAGATGTATGTATATGTAGATATATGTATATACCTGCGATCTCGAAAGTGATCCGAATGATTCCCATAACGATAATCCTTACACGTTGGTTCACATTTTAATGACCGTTCTTCCGGTACAAGAATCGTGTAGCACGATTCAATTCCTTAATTTAATTAATTATTATAATAATGCGTGCATTAAACGTTATATAAAAATGTCGGTATAAAGCGACTACATACTAGTACCTATATTGTTTTATTGTATCATTAAAATATCAATTGTGAAATGTTATCGTTAAAACGTTAATAATATATTTTCGTTATGAAGGCTGATTCGCATTCAATTTTTACTCAATTCTCTATTAATCCAGACGATTTGATATATCGTTTCTTTCGCAAAGCAGCTTTTATATAATTAATAATGCACGCCACTCGCCTTTTTTCGAACGCGCATAAACACGCGTCGCGACGACGCGACGTGACAGCAATTATTAATTTAATTATTAATTTATTCGACGGCCCGTGTACCGAAGAAACGAGAAAGGAACTCGAAACTCGAACGGGGTTTACGCTCCTTTGAAAATGCGAAGCGGGCGGGCGAAGGCGAACCTGTTAATTCGCCGACGCGACAACGACGGCGACGACGACGACGACGACGACGACGATGCTTTCGCCCACGTTGATAGCAAAGAAAAAAAAAAGGAAAGGACAAGAGAGAGAGAAAGAGAGGACTACCGTTACGAATACGTGTTCGACCCTCGTTCGGCCGGCAGTTGCATTAACGAGATGTAAGATTTTCGACCTTGTACAACTTGTCGCCTTTTGTGTTTTTCTATGAGACGCGACGCGCATCTATCCGTACACATATGTATATGTATACATACATACATTGTTTCTGTCCCGTTGTGAATCTTTGTCGAATACGATACGTGCGAAAGTGGGGGGTAAGGCGTTTGGTCGTGATATCACGTTATATCACGCTTCCAAAGAGAAAGGCACGAGACAAGAGCGACAGAGAGGAATAAAATAAAGATGTGTAAAATGCGAGCACGCGATCGAGCGAGGGTGTGTCGGCATCCAACCAGGATGCATCTGCGATCGATTTCGATGGTGCACACCCTGCACTGTGCAGGCAGTTTCATGTTTCATCTTGGACGAATTTATCACGGAGATTTGAAAGCATTAATAGATGTGTCGAATACGCGCGCGTGTGTAGTCAGCAACGCTATATATTCGCATATTCGCGTTGCATGCGAGTTGCAACTCGCAACCATCCGCGGAAACTCGTGCGCTTGAAAGTCTCGAAACACACATATACCGATACACGTATGCATATAACACATACGTCGCGGCCGCGAGTACACGATACCGTGCAGCCGATCGAGACGATTGTTGCACGACGATATAATTATCCGGCTTTAGTCATTCGTGGATAATAACCGATTGACCGCGGCTACGTTTCAGCTCGTATAGGTATATAGGTATATAGGTATAACGTAGGTACACGCGCGCGCAACGGCGATCTCATCATTATTTACTTAGAGACGCGGAACTGCGCACTGCGTGCGATTTTGCCGGATTGATCGTCACGATAGAGTGAAAGCACGTCGTTATAGAAACAGCTGTATGTACATACCGCTTTTACCGCTTTTACCGCTTTTGCAGCGTCGCGTCGTGGAGTTTCTCGCTTCAAAGAAGCGGAGCATCGCTATACGGGCGCGCGGGCACCGAGGCGCCCGCGCCGAGGAGCAGCCTAGTAACCGCATCGGTGATGGGTGTGATGGGTGTGATGGGTGACGTGACGCTGTCTAACTATATCGTTCTTCCGGTCTGACCGATAGATATTTTTAAAATAACTTATACCTGTCGACCTTTCGATTATTATTTGTCGCGCCGCGCGACTTTTCTGTACAGTCTATACACGATCGATAGTTTTTGAAGAATATTCTATCGTACAACACATGTACGCAGTACACCTCATTTTTAATTAAGATTAAGAGCGTTTTTGCGTTACCGTTTGCATACCGATAATATGCGAGCGTCTTATTTATTTATAGGCAGTGCTGACTGCGATAATTAAAAACGGCCACACACACACACACGGAACGCAGGAGAAACGTATATACGTAGGTATACGTGCATGTGCAGGTGCATGTGCATGTGCATCATACGCAAGTACTTACCGCGTACTTGTCCTTGTAAAAGAGCGAACTCGTCGACATGGTGATGGTGCCCCCCTCGAGCGGTGCCCGCTTCAAATCGAAGGTTACGTCGTCATCGCCTGGTGATATGGCCGCGTTACCGGTAACCCGCCTGATGGTCGTCCTGGTTCCTGGTCAGTCCTGAGATCAGTCCTGGTCGTCCATGCGCGCCTACACGTATATGATGCGCGCACCTTCTTGTTCCGCTCCGGAAACACTCGTCGGCGTCGCACTCACACTTGGCTTACTTTACTCACGTGGACTATGATGCGGAATTGATAACACGTACGGCACTAATATCGATACCGTGATACGTACAGACGATATAAGATATGACGGGATGGAAAAGCGAGAGGAGTTTAATTTAACCATTTAACGTTCAACGCCTCACCTTCAATACGCCTCCAATCAATTATCTTTCCAACTTTGTAAGTTTGTTATACGTATCCGCGAGTAAACAGATATCTATAAATCGATAAATTCCCGTCTATATTTTCCTTTTTCTCTCTCTTTTTCATATACTCTTTTGACGTGATATTAAGATTTTGTCTGCGCGTATTGCGCGGAGAAACGTGTGCCTATACGTACCTATGTCGCGTCATATACCGAGAAGCCGCGCGACTGCACCGCGTCGTGCCGCGCCGACCGCGGACCGCGTCCGCGTCCGCGTCGTGGGCGCCGTGGCCGCGGCCGCGGCCGCCACCGCCGCCGCCGCCGTGTCGCGGTCGCGAAGCGAAGCGAAACGTAATCCCCAACGTAGTCACGTTACACGATCGATCGATCGATCACGATACATCCATACAGGATACACCTGGGACCTGGGACGCGCCTTTTCGTATCGCCTCCGCCTTCTCTTTTTACGCGTCGGAACGGATACCGCGCGCGCAGCGAAATGGCAAAATTGACAACTGCAGGCAAGTCGCGCCTGAATCGAACCTGCGGCCTGCGGGAGAAAGAAACTGCTGTGTACTGAGTACTCGCGTCCGCACCGCGTGTCCAGTTAGTTTGCGGTAGAAGTCAGAAGAATGGCTCGATCCTCCCCCCACACCGGATTTCGTCTCCTCTCCCCGTGCCTCCCTCCGCCCCCCTACCCCAACGTATGACCTACAATCTGTAAACTCCGCGCGCGCGCGCGCGCGCACACGCGAGACTTGACTACTTTTTTCAGCTTAATTGTTTCTATTCTACTCAATATGTGTATATGTATATATATGTGTGTTTACAGTACGACACACCCACACATATTTATTTTTATATGTCTCATATGTAAATATATATGTAAATACATATACAATAAATACATATGCATGGATACGTGTTTGTGTGATGCGTGCCGATTCATCGCGAAATCTTTCTTTTATACCCTATAGCTTATCGCTCGCGTCGTCGATTTTCGCAAGCGGCCTTCCCCTCGTCAAGAAAAGAATTACAACATGACATTAATTATTCGCGATAATTCGCGATAATATGGCGTGCGACGTACGAAGGAAATTGTTTTTTTTCCTTTTGCTCCAATAAATTGCAGTAATGAGGCAATTTATTGCAAAGGATGAGAAACAGCTGTGAGATTGGATCAAAAGCTTAATTCTTTCTCCACGTATATGTATACATTATATATATATATATATATATATCATTTGATTCAAAGTAAAAAGAAAGTAATTAACCAACGCGGAGAATACGTAATGTATCTGAGAAGATGCTTGACAGCAGCTAAACGTTCTTATATAATCAATTTATTCATGTAATCTTATCCTTTCTCTCGAGATACACACGAGATAAAACAAATCTTGCGCGCGAAATAAAAAACCTAGAAAAGATTTTTGCAGACACATAATATAATATATACATGACGCAATTGAAAAATAAAATCACGAAAAATAAAAAAAATCAGTCGTTGTGGATAGGTAGCTTACGCATTTGTAAGTTGCAGGTAAAATAACGTCTTTTAACGAGGATTAAATAATTGCACGAAATCTTATATATTACTATGGAAAATTCGTCAAGTTATAAATAAATAAATAAATAAATTTTTTAATTAATAGGGAGAACGATATATCTATTCTATTATCCTGAACGCGGTCTTGGAACGTTCTTCCGAGTGAAGTGAATCGCGGCACCGGCGATGTGGGGCGCAAGTTGGTCGATTGGCCGCGAGCCGCGAGCCACACCGATCGAGAGGTCTCGTGTCTCGATTAGTCTCGAATCCCGATTCTCGAATCTCGAATCTCGAATCAGGTTCGCGGCGCGAGCGGCGCGCGGCGCGCGGCGCGGTGTGTGAGTGCGCTACATGCGCCGTGTATTTGTTTCATTCTCGTTGCGTGCGGAGCCGTCGGAAACATGACGCAAGAAAGCCAGTAAGTATCGTAGGATCGACATAAATTGACGCGGCGGTTTGTGTCGTTTGACCCGCGAACGAGCTCCGCGACCGCGTGTCCGCGTACAGCCGCGGTCAACTGTCGCGGACGTACGAATGCCGCCCCGTTCTTCACCGATCATCGCCATGTTGCTGGGACGGTTTTATTGATTCTCGAAGTTTCCAGACTAGCGACGACCTAACCGCGGCGGTCGTGTTTTTCTCGAGCGAAAATTCCTGACGCGATTATTCCCTCGCGTCGCTCTTCGCCGTTTTCGATTTGTCTCCTATCTTTCTCTCTCTTTTTGCCTCCTTCGCCTCTTTCGCCTCCTTCGCCTTTCTACTCTAATCGAACGGTCACGATGGCGCGCGTTCCGGAGGAGGAGGTCGGTGGCGACAGGGACGACCGATGACTTTCGTTTCTCACGGGTGCTTGTCGCGTTTTCGTCTCGTAACCATCCATGAATAAATCATCGAAATACCATCAATAAATTACGCTCTTGACACCTCGATGCGTCGCGCGTCATGTCTCTGCATCACGCGCACGTAATGACTCGAGGGCACGCTTTTGTTCCTAACCTATGAGGATACAACAGGTCTTCTATAATACGGCCGCAGGGGGAAGTGATCCGCGCAGTTCTTTGGGCCTAACGTACCTACGGCATCCCGAGTTCAAAACACCGCGGACATTAAACACACAGTCATACCTACATACACACATGTACAGACATAAGCCGCAGGGGGAAGTGATCCGCGCAGTTCTTTGGGTCTAACGTACCTACGGCATCCCGAGTTCAAGACACCGCGGACATAATACACACAGTCATACTTACACACACACACATGTACATATACAACCTGTAGGGAATAGGGATCAAGAAAATCAACAGGGTTATAGAAGCACGATTATTTCAAGGGAATAGCAACGTTGTGTCATATAGTTCCGGGCGGGACTGAAGGCACTAATTTCCCTCAACCGAGGGATACAACTAAAAAAAAAAAAACAGGTCTTCTATAATACGTACATGCCTCGATATGTAGGACGCACTGTACACGTGGGGATCGGCCGATTTACTCACGCGATTTTCTACGATGCGTATAATAAGCGGAATAGTGTATAGATTTAGATGTAACGTCGAAAATTTTGTGAGACAATTTTGTGCGTAATTAATAGTCAAAATAATCGTCAAAAATTGAGAGTAGAAATCGAGAGAGAGAGAGAGGGGGGGGGGGAGGGGGGTGGTACAAAAAGAAAGGACTCGATTTCGACCAGATCGGACAACTTCTACTTTTAAATTTCAATTACTTGAATCCGTTTTTCGATAACTTTTTTCCCCTCACCTTTCTTTTTCAAACTAAACAAGATTTGCTGAAGCATGTCTGAGAATTTTAATTTTGTTCCTACCTTGTTATAATTATAATAATTGAATCGAATATCTCAAGCATCGCAAGTTTTACTCTTATCCTATACATTTAATATTTATCTCTGTTTCTTTTACAACTTTTACAGGATACCTCCCCCACCAGTCCTGTGGGCTCAAAGAAAAGATATCTTATATGTTACTATCTGCTTAGAAGACTGTAAAGACCCTATTATTGAAATTGAACCAGAAAAGATACACTTCAAAGGAGAGGGAGGAACAGATAAAAAAATGCATGAGGTTACGATTAATCTGTACAAAGAAATTGAGCCCAGCAAAAGCGTAAAAAATTTGAAAGGCAGGACTTTTGAATTGATTCTCGCTAAGAAGGAAGAGGGACCATATTGGCCACGGTTAATTAAGGACAAAACAAAGGCTCACTGGTTAAAGAGTGACTTTAACAAATGGAAGGATGAGGACGATACTGACGACGAAAGTAGCCCTCCGGATTTAGAAGAGGTAAGAACGCACGTTACATAGCCAAACCCAAAAAGTACAAAGGTGTGTGTCGATTGATAAATAACAATACTTTCTCCCCAATTTCGTAGATGATGCGACAGATGGGTGGTCTGAGCGGTTCCGGTGACACTAAGCCAAATTTCGAAGACTTGGATGAATTAGGGGACAACGATGCCGATAGCGACGATGAAGATCTTCCCGATTTATATGACTAATGCGATAAAAATAAAATAATCACACACACACACATCGATCAAGTTAATTACATTAAAGACAAATGGCAACCTAAGGATAGTGCACTATCGGGCAATATTGCAGTAGGCCTTGCTGTTTGTATCTTCAATTGCAAATTTGTTAAAATGGCCGTGTTGCAAGTAGCAAACGGGACGCGCAAACTGGACTGAAAAAGGAAAAGGAAAGAAAAGAAAAAGAAACTGTAAAGATGCAGTGCGGCAACAGTCGGCGAACAGTAATACAGCTCTCGAAGAGCCTCCACAGGTCTCTCCCGCCTCCCCTATTAGCCTGTAGTTGATATACTAAGTTATAATGGACAGCTTTTTTAATAATGTACTTGTGTGAAATAACGCAAGAAGATAAAAAGGGAAAAGAAATGAAAATAACCAAAATTATCTGTGGAATTGTTCATTTTGGAAAATCCTGCAAAGCGCTATTGGCAGACGTGATCAAATGTTATAAATGTTGTCTGAGATAAAAATATCGATACTTTATTTACTCTGTCTCTCTTTCTCTCTCTTTTTCTATGTATCTCGATCGAATCGTTCCGTTTCGTCTCCATTCCTACCGAAATACCTCCATTCTTTGTGAATAAAACTCGAGGGTGTTCGAAGCAACATTGCGAAATGTATGGACGTTTACATATTTAAAATACAAGTTGCCAATTTGGGTTAATCCTGAATGTCGCGGATATTGCCGGACTATGCATGGGCTACGATGTACGACGTGACTGTTAGTCGACATCGAGTGTCGGATCGTTTAACCAACGATACTAGACGCTCCGCGTAAAGCCAGATATCCGGCCGTTATGTCCATCGGTAAACTGCGAACCGTTGCGAATTCTTCGGCAGTGGCGTAATATAATTTAGTTTGTGGATCCGTGTATCGTGCCTATAAACGAAATGCAAATTATTTATTTAAATGCAGTTTACCGCGTTTGCGAGCTGACAGCATCGCAAGACGCAGGAAAGCGTAAAGATTGGTTTATTGGTGAATATCACGGAGATAATTTTTATACTCACCGGTAATCCGGAAATATCCGAGTATTTCTTTGCTGGTTTGAAGCTCGGCGGTGCATTGATGGAACTGTCTGAAATTTTATACGAATTTATGTTACAAAACGATACGATAGGATAGTGTTTCTCTCTCTCTCTCTCTCTGAATATTTAATACATGTCGCAAAACTATATTTCGCTTTTAGTTACGTGCAGATTATTTCAAGGTGTTTCGTTACAGTCCAAATTTTTTCCGACTAATGTATAAATGCAATGACGAAAGGAAATAAAATTTCTGGCACACTCGACACATACAGTGTTTTACTGTCGCTGGCCATGGTAACGAACGCTCCTGAGCCAAAACTTGTTTCAACGATCGCCAAGTGCGTTTCTTCCCAGTGGTGCTGGTCTGCCGAAATTTCTGTTGAAACGAGCGGTTCTTAAATACGGGCTGTGGTTTCTTATTGGCCTCGATTATTTCCTCGCTCGCCATCTCGCTCGTGATCTTCTAAAATAAAACAGACGGATAATAAATGAACGCAAGCATATGTATGTACATATACATACGTTCTACGTTCGGACTCGGAAAATCGCGAGATCCAGGAGGAATTTTACAGCCGGAACAGAGTCAACTCGGAATAATCGGAATGAGAGTTTATCGCGCTGGCAAAAGAATTTATTTTTATATTCGTAAAGAAAAACAAAGAGGATACTTTGCCGTATGTATAATAATACCTACTCATAAACGCTCGCGTCAACTCATTGTCAACGGAGTCGACCCTACCACCCCTACACCCTACCCTGTTTTCTATCCGATTCCATTTTATTCGAATCCTCGCGCGACAGATCAGAGAGTTTTCAAGCGAGAAGTTGGTGGCTCTTTTTTAGCATTCGTCGTTAGCAAATTTTAGCAGATTTTGCAATGTTGGCGATAAGAATTGTATCAACGAACGCTATCTACGTGACTCGTGGCGAGCTGTTGCTCCGATATTCTACCAGTCATCGTGTATACCGTAAGTACGGTATATAAGCGTATATATACATATATACCTACCTACCTACCTTATCCTATCGATAAGAAAATCCCAATTTATAAATTATCACCCGTTGAGAGACTAGCGAGCGAGAGGTTAGAGGTCTTAATCTAATTTCGAATTACACACGATATCTTATAAAAGAGACACAAACGTGAACGAAATTTTTTGAAAACTTGCGCTGATTTTTTTTAGTCAAATTAAGTGAAAGAGATTATGGTAGATGGATAAAATCGCGAGGAAATGAATCTACGATTCATCGACGATTCTCTCTCTCTCTCTCGCTCGCGCGCGCTTTCCGCGGTATGTCATCGCTAGAGTCTCTATCTAATCCCTATCAGTTGCGCTATCGACCGATAGCGATAGGATTTCGAATATTCGAATACGCGCGCGGTATCTCCCGCGGTATGTTTCACTTTTCTCTGCTTTTCTCTTCTCTTTACCTTGGCCTTGCCTTACCCCCGTGGTCAGGTCACATTACACATGCACAGCACACAGGTGGCAAATGTGGCAACTGGCAAGTGCGCAGCTACAGCTACGGTACGGAGACTACGGAGTGCGGCGAGACCAGGACCCAGGCAAGGCAAGGCAAGGCAAGACGCGAGACTGGCGGGAGTCGAAGATACGATGATACAAATGTTAAGTTGAGGGCTGAGGCTAAAGTTAAGGTTGTTCGAGAGATGCGAGTGTTAACTGTTAAGAATGGAAAGCGTGTCGAGCCATCGAGCGTATGTATGTACATACACGTACGGAAAATGCTAAAGCGATGGGAATCAATGGGAATTGCCGGAATTGGGAACTATGCGAACTGCGAAGGCGAAGGGAAGCGATGGACCTAACCTAACATAACCTAACCATTGAACCAAGCGGAGCAAAGTGGAGGGGAGAATTGAACGCTCAATGAACACACATCATGTAATACGAGATACGAGGGGGTAAGAGATCGTGGAATCTGGAGCCACGGCTCTCGGGCGGGGCGAGGCGAGAGGAGCGTTATTCGTTCACCTTGGCGCGCGCGTGAGAAGGTCGAAAGAGTAGATCGTGAACGCGGAGTAGGTAGGTAGGTAGGTAGGTAGGTTCGAGTAGAGGTCAGAGATTCGAGTTCACGTTCGACGAAAAGAAGATTGCTCCGTTCGTTGCAGATCGGCTGATCGCACCCCAAGTGTCACGAGACGTGCAAACGAGAAAAATGGGACGCAGATTCTTCGTTGGCGGTAACTGGAAGATGAACGGCACGAAGAGCGAGATTGGTGACATTGTCGCGTTTCTCAAGACCGGGCCACTCGATCCTAATGTCGGTACGTGGATGCAACCGCTGTAGAGACGTAGATGTAGTTATTGTAGTCACTTTACATCCTCCACCAGGATTACGTTTCTCGTGAATCGCGGGATAGCGTCGAGTCCCAACAGCGTCAAATCCAACACACTTGACATATCTGTTATTGTTATTTACTATTTATCCACAGTTTTTTCTTTCTCCTCCTCCCCCCTCACTCAAATTACAATCACAGAATTATGCACATTTGGATACGCGAGAGGAGAAACTTAAGGTGAAGATGATAGAATTTTTTGACAAGGCGAATAGATGGAAAGAAAAGATAATAAATAAATACATTAAAAAGTCGAAAAACTGTCGAGTTACGTTGTTACAGAATCTTCAGATACATTCACAAATTTAACACCGACGTTTAATGCTTATGTAACGTCCCGTCTTGTTTCTCATTCAACGCTCTGACTTATATACTGGACTGAACGAATCGTCCGTCAAAGTAAAGAAAGGCAGAAAGAATGATATTCTTGTAATTTTTAGAGGTTGTAGTTGGCGTTCCGTCGATATATCTCACGTACGTGACCTCCATCGTCCCTAGCAACGTTAGCGTTAGTGCGCAGAACGCGTACAAAGTTCCTAAAGGAGCGTTTACCGGTGAAATTAGCCCGGCTATGCTTCTGGACAATGGCGTTCCCTGGGTAATTCTTGGCCACTCCGAGCGTCGAAACGTCTTTGGCGAAACGGACGAGTTAATTGCGGAGAAAGTTGCGCATGCCTTGGAAGCTGGATTGAAGGTAGATATACGTATGGTATATGTTGTATAATGTATAGGAATCGATTATTTTACATTTAAAAAGATGACGCGGATGCAAAATGTATCGTACGTATTAATATAAGTACGATCACGTGTAATTGTCGCGAAGGATAGAGATAAGGGCTGAGGAAGGGAGAGAAAAAGAGTGACTGCTTTTGGCTTCTCTAGGTGATTGCGTGTATAGGCGAGAAATTGGAGGAGCGCGAGGCGGGAAAGACCGAGGAAGTAGTCTATAGGCAAACCAAGGCGATAGCGGATAAAATTAAATCTTGGGACAACGTGGTCTTGGCATACGAACCGGTATGGGCGATCGGCACAGGTAAAACCGCGACGCCGCAGCAAGCGCAAGAGGTTCATGAAAAATTACGCGAGTGGTTGTCCAAGAATGTCAAGTCCGACGTCGCGCAAACTCTGCGAATTATCTACGGTGGTTCCGTAACAGCAGCCAACGCCAAAGATTTGGCAAAGGAGAAGGACATTGATGGATTTTTGGTCGGCGGCGCGTCATTGAAGCCTGAATTTGTACAAATCGTCAATGCTCGTGCTTGAACATGCACGAGATTATAAAATTATACCGCATCGCATATCGGATGAAATTGATTTCTCTATTAGGATTACGCGCAACAAGTTGCGTATTACGTTTCTGACAATGAGAAGAAAACGGATTATACACATACATATATATCCGTTCCGTGCGATTAAATGAATTCCTCAAACGAGGGTTCTGTCTTGACATATTTTCATGCCAAGTTCTTAAGCTCTTGCAACGTAGCCACGTTATTAGGGATGTTGCGTTGTCGTTGTGTCGAACGATTGTTATACGTGTGATTCTTACAAAAAAGTACGAGATGTATTTACGGTACTGCAAAAGATGTACTCGAAGATGGAAGATTGATACATCATCTAGCAGCTTCTCTCTCTGTATAGTATCGTTGATAGCGCGTAACGCAAATTCGGAAATATTGTAAAGAGTAACAAATAAATGTGGAAAGAAGAAAACTCGTTACTTTATTTACACAACTTGTGAAGGATTATTTGATTAAGCCCCTTACGATAACGCTCTTTGGTACTTGGACATTTGTAGTAGCCTTGAAATGGTCTTGCTTCGCTCTCGCGCATGCGATATCGGTAATGGCTTTGAAAGATCGAGGTTCCCAAATTGCCAAGTCAGCTAGTGACTTTCGATTCAATAGAATGTTACATCTCGTTAATCCTTCTTTAAGGGTCGCAAAATTTATACCGTGTTCGCTCGTAGCAGCTTCTAGCCTCTGCTCCCGCAGCTAAAAGTGAAAAGGAGAAATGGTGTAAACGTTTTAAAACTTTAAAGAAATTTTGAGAGCTTTATATGCAATTCTTATTCCTACCCCCCACATACTTATCTCGGCAAATTTCATCGTACCTCTTTCATATCCTCCTTCTTCAATTGTCTGCCTCGAGTGCAATATGTTAGAGCTCTATGTACGTTCCTGATAGCTATGCTGTAACAATTTCTCTTTCTGCCGATATAATGCTAAAAACGTATTGAAAGTTTCCCAATTTATTTATCGTCTTATCGATACACACATTTCAAATTCACGATCAAAAGCATTTAGAAGTATCGAAAGACTTACCGCGGCAAGCTTGAATATTTTCCGCTTTCGCCAAAATTCGTCGGGCCCGCGGGCTCTGGTTAAAAGGTTCAACGATAAGAAAACCATACTTAATTGTAAATCAATCGATCAATCCAACTGCTTTAAAAACTTGTAATTACAAGGGACAGGCAGGTTACGGTTACGGGGGGTTTTTCAAGTTTCCTCGGATGAAAGTTACGGTTACGTTGACGCGAAAGGTTATGTCGCCGGTTGCAGTGAGAGTACCAGAGAGTACTGGAGAGTACTAAGAGTGCAGTAAGAGCGTAGTATGTATATAGGTCTGCTCGTTTTAGCTGAACTTGTTGCACAGTTCATTTTTCCTCTTTTTTTTCACGTTGGAGAGAAAAAGAGAAAAAATGAACTGTGCAACAAGTTGGGCTAACTAAAAACGAACAGGCCTATTATGTATGTACCAGCCAGAGCAGAGAGAAACCTGTAATGTGTGTACATACATACAGCACGTACAGCAGAGCGCAGCGAATCAATGGTGCTGTATGTGGTATACTCTAAATAATATATAGACAATCTAATATCGATAATGAAAAATTTGTTTGTCCTTTGGTGTGTTTCTCCGCCATTCCGGAGACTCGAATATTAATATTATTTAAATGTAGTCTGAAAAATTCGAATGGCAAATATTGATACGTCGCGAACTTGCTTATAACACACTTCACCGAACGAAACCTTTTTAAATTCTAAAGATATATTAATATTTTGTGTAAATAAAAACCACGTGTTGTAGGCATTTTCGATAGATATAATCAATAAATCGCTTTATTATAACGTTACGTTATAATAGAAACGCGAAATTGAAACAATTGGCTCGTACGCTCGATTATGCCCGTCCTGGCTTATCATGGGCCATAGAGGTATCAACTCGGAGATCTGACGGTAAATAAAACAATGCCGAGTATCGTGAGACGATTAACAACTTTATTAATCGCGTTGTCAATATGGCACCAAAACGAAATATGACTTTGATTGGATATCTCCTAGGCATTGAACGATCAATAAGGATGTCACTGAATTATTCGCTACACGATGGATTTAATCTTAATATCACAATCCGAGACACTTTTGCACCGAGTCAAAAGCTTTGCATTCCGTTCGTTCTGCTAGATTAGCTAGATTACATATACGTCTCG
Organism: Temnothorax unifasciatus; assembly: GCA_030770225.1. Classification (NCBI taxonomy): domain Eukaryota; kingdom Metazoa; phylum Arthropoda; class Insecta; order Hymenoptera; family Formicidae; genus Temnothorax; species Temnothorax unifasciatus. The sequence goes on along the minus strand of JASTWK010000158.1, from coordinate 115,827 downwards.
CACGCTTCGCATTCCTCGAGCTTTTTCAGCTTCAGTCCACTTTCCTCTTTCTCGCCACCAGAGAAACTTTGCAACTGACACAGTCAGCGAGATACGAACAAAAAGATATGCGACACAATCAGCGAAATCACAAATCACGATGGCTTGCAGGATGGAAATCTTTTAATACTAATGCATGAAATCGGCTTCCGCCACCTCCGTTTATTTTGACTGTTTGCGTTGCACTTGGCGTGATGGCTGTTACACGTGGTTTTTCGATCCTCGCTAATGCGATCCAGCTCTTGAAGTCTTCGTTCTTCTAAAGAAAAGGAAATCTTGATTAAATTCTCTACGTGTCGAATACGAAAAGCGCACCGACACTCGAAATTTCGTTCTGCGTCGTGCTGCCACGAGGAATCGAAAATGTCGTTACGTTTTTAATCGAGTTTATTTTTGAAGAGAAAGAAGGAAGACGAGAAGAAGGCGAAATATCAACCAACATAACGGACATACCATTCAGCTGGTGTTCCGTATAGTATATGGGATTGTCATCGACTCCATAATGGTGCTCCATCAGGTATGGCAAGACGGTCATGCTATGGCATCCATTACTTTTAAGGGGAGGTATAGGTACTTCCTGTTGCGTTTTAGGGTGCTCGCACATTGTCCACGCGTGTCTTTTAACCTGTTGCAATGTAAATCTTTCATCCGCATCTTTCTGCAACATTCCCTCTATGAGCGACTTTAAAGGTTCCTCTACTTCTTTCGGTACTGTATATTCACCCCTTCCAATGTTTTCGTATAATTTATATATATTATCTCCCTCGAAAGGATATAAACCTGTGGTTATGTTGTACCTGTAAAACTATCGATACACCAGTCTGTTTTTTCGGAAATGTCGTAGGTATACACAAGCGTTACTTACAACGTAACTCCACTACTCCATATGTCCACTTTAAAGCCTGAGAAACTTTCGCAGCCATTTGCAATTTCTGGCGGCTGAAACGCTGGAGATCCTTGACCTATCGTACATGTATCGTCTTTGGAAAACATGTCTAATGCCTAGCACAGTGGAGAGATGCGTAATCACAAATAGGAATAAAAAAAACACGCATAGTTGCAAAATGGTATGTACGCGCGCGGCTGTGTGTATGTGTACGAGTGTGCCTGACACTTTCTGAATAAATATATTTTGTCCATCTCGATACCTTTTTTTTTTGTCGTTGTTATTGTACTTGTTACAAATATCGGTCTTAATAATTAAATTAACAAAAAGTGCATACAACTTTGTTTGACTAATTGTAAGATAAGAAGTTGGAAGATGGAGTTTGTACCTCCGCGACACCAAAGTCACTAATCTTCAAGGTACCATCTAGGGTTAACAATAAATTTCCAGGTTTTATATCTTTGTGAACTATTCCCTTACTGTAAAGATATTCTAAGCCATCCAACAATTGACAGAAATAATCGTGTGCCTGCCAAAGAGGAAGCTTCTTGGTCGGCGTGCTTTCCAACATGTCCTGTAAAGAATCTAATAAATAGAAATCTAATTGTTGTTAACATTCATGCAAGCCATTGTTACAGATGTCAAAATCGACAAGTTTAAAGATTTTTCCTCTTTTCATTAAAATTTGTCTTTTTTCACAACGTAGCACACAACTATTACGGTATGTAGCACACAAAAAAAAAAACGATAAGAATGATGAATGATGAATTTTCAGGTATTATCGTAAATTCTTTGTTTGCAATTTAATCGTACCATTCACGACGTACTCATTCGAGATAAAAAATCTTAATATTGAGATAAAGTATCTTATAATTAGTTACAATTCAGTCAGCGTTCAATGTTATACCGATACATTTCGAGCGACGCAACGTTCACTAGCTTTTACAAAATATGTATGAAACAAATACGATTCAATATCAAATTGAAATAAGAATCTTTCTTTGTGCTAATGCATCTAATACAATACAAAACATTGCTCACGCTCTCTCTCTCTCTCTCTCTTTCTCAATACTTGTATATAATTGTATGAGTCAAATACAACAAGCATAAATAATTTTAATCAAACGTAATAAACAAAGACACAATCACACAACATTCATTGTTCTTAGCTCCATTATATATCGAAAGTAATCGATATGTAAAATTTTGGGATTACAGGCTTAACGCGAATGTCAACGCAAAAGCACAAAGCTAACGTGATGTGCAAACTTGAAATAAATCAATGTTTCCTTTCGACAGCGATAATTAAAGTAGGATAAACAATCATTTTATAGAAACGCGAAATCGATATCTCCTGAAATTCACCGTACAATTTGTATACAACATATATTAACGTGCGTGCGACGCGTGTACAGTAATTTAGAGTAGAGTAGGTAGGAAAGAAGGTATATGTATTAAAATTTACCTGTAATCCACATACGCAGAATTCCATAACTAGGTACATCTTTTCTTTTTCATCATTGTATAAAACATCAACGAGATTTATTACATTTCTATGTTTTAATATTCGTAACAATTGTATTTCCCTGTAAAACACCAATCGTTATTGAGATACAAAAACGAGAAATGCGAAGAAAGATATGGCAACGAAGAAAGGATTTCGTCGATGTATTTGTGTACGTATAGCGCACAAAAAAAGATCGCCACGCATACGTTCGTCGAAGAAGGCATGCTTCTCTTTTTACGCACCGTTGAACGTTCTGTTCCCCGTTCGGTATCCTTCGAAGTTTCCTCTTCTTTAGTATTTTGACCGCTCTTCGGCAAAGCGTCTGCGAATCCAGTACCTCCTTCACCTTCCCATAACTGCCCTCACCAAGAACATCACCCATGACATATTTACCAATAAATTTGCACTTTTTTCTTTTCTCCTCGTATATAATTTGATCCGAGTCGACTCTGTGGAAAAACATGTTAACCTCGTCCAAATCGTAGTTTGGATCGTCATTGATCCACATGACCGGTTCGATATCGCGCAATATATCATTCTCCACTTCCTCCTCGTCAGGGTCGCATATCGTTATTTTATTGTCCATTTTTACTCCGTCGGGGAGAGCTTATAAACTACAGGATAAAGAGATCACACGAGTGATTTAACCTAAAATACAACCGGCACGATCATTGTTGTGAACACTGGTGGTGGTGGGAACGGGAAGGCAACGGCAAGGTGGAACGGTGGAACCCGTGGAAAAAACGTGGAAATGTGGAATCAGGGAATAGCGATGCGCCATCGCCAATCCTTGTATCCAATAGCGAAGCTAGCCGACAGAAATGATTAAACTTGATTATTTTTAACTCTTCTGATTATATTTCGTTCATAAATCGTTTGTGATTGATTGTGTGAGTCCGTTTTTAACGTTTGTGACCAATTAGTTTTTTTTAAATTAACAATTTTATTTTATTAGTCACGATGTCAGCCGACACTTTTTAGTAATTATAAATAGATTTTGTGATAACTGTAATTAATAGGAAATCGTTTGTGACTTACAAATATACTAGTGTTACGTTTGAGGAATAATAAATTTCTTAATTATTTGCAAAATACCCGTGGTGGAGATCGGTGCGGTGGCCAATCACTTCTCAGCTTTCTGGAACTAGCGAGATTATTGGTCATGCGTGGCCCCTATGGTGGAAGTGTTACGTGAAAAGTTTCATGTAACTATCTCTTTCTATTGGTGTTGAACAGAAAGAGATAGTTTTCATAGCTGTCATATCACGTTTGTTTACAAATCTTTTAATAAACTCAAAACTTAATTGGCAACCACGCGTAAAGGCCCATTTGGAAGAATTCTACTGGCGATTCGAACGATTTCGGAGTCATTAAAAAAATCAACTCTCAAAATTCAATTTGTCGTAATGATCACAAAGCGCACGATAGTTGCAACATATTACATGTATTGTACACATATACAATATAATTCCAAGATTTAACCAAATAATTTTTATTGTACGTATTGGTTCATAGGCTCGTAAGTCCATTTTGGAAAAACTCGTTTGTACAAATTCATCAACACTGTATCTTGAGACTTTAGTTGATCATTGAAGATGCACTTCATGTGTCCGTGTGTACCTATGAGAAATTGAAAGTGAATTACACTTACTACTTATTTAGCAGTAAAAGTAAAAGTAAAAGTAAAAGTAAAAGTAAAGCTATACAAATAGTGCGGACACAAACAAAAGAGATGCAGTCAACTATTTACCAAGGGGTTCCTTTATATGGCCTCTACGTCCATATTTGGTTCTCAATTGGATTGGCTTGAACCATTCGATATCTTCGCGATGAAAGAACATGAAACGCACAACCACCGATCTCTTATTCACCTTGTATGGGTGACCACTCAAAACAACTCGTTTTAGGACAATTCTGTTGGGATTACAAGATAACACACTACCAGTCGCAATTAATTCCTGAAACAATATCATTATTATTTCAACTAGATAAAGAAGGACTCACAGTCTCGTACGATAAAGATTTAATATAACATGTAATATAATAATATTAACAAAATACATACGAGCTTGCCACTTTTATTCTCGACGTAACATAGGATTGGACACGGTGAAAAAGTAACCGGTGCATACATACTCGCCACTACAGTACTATCGGGATGAAAGTATCTCTCGTACTAAACAAATATATTTGTCACGATGAAATATAAATTTGTACAAGAGATTACATAACTTAATGTTTGTTTACATTATAAAACGTACTTAAGAAATACAAAGTAAAAGCGCATCGACCCACCTTATGCTTGGCACCGTTTGTATGTTGACTAAATATTGGACATGCCGCAAATCGTCTAAATCCACATTGAAATACCAATCTTTCCTTTGACTTGATTGGTCGTGTGTAATTGCTCGAATGTTTCAACACGATGTTTAAAAGAGACATTTTATGCTCATACGGAAGTAAGGCGACCACTATTAATGGTTTATTTTCTACCATAGCAAATGCCTTGAAAGCTTCTCTGTTAACGTGGATGATACAAACTTGTATATAACATCCTGGCTGAAAGTATATACATACGTACATAAGTATACAGATGCGCGCGCGAGATAAACATTTAATGCAAGATTAATATTGAAAGAGAGAAAACAAATTTGTCAATATATGTACCATGACACCTTCGATATCTTTACGTTCTTTATAAATACGTTTTCGCCTGCGATCGTAATCGGCGAATTCAATTATCCGAGAATAATCAATGGGAAGATTTTCCTTTGGATCCCATGGACTAGTACGGAACGATTCGAGACCTCGATATTTTTGGAATCTTGTTTTAGCCAAAATGTTTTGAGGTGTATCCACTTCGTCGGGAAATTGCGCGTCCAATTTTGCCTCTGTATGTTATTAGAAAATTATTGCTAAAACGATAATCAAGGATGGTACATTAAATCAGTAGATACATAAAATTACAGTAACCTTTGAAGTTTTCCATGGCTTGCTTCTCTTCAAACATATCAATATCCTGGTCGTAACGCTCCTCATCCAGTGGCGCTTCCGATATCGTAATGGTCTCATATTGTTCGTCATCCTCCAAATCTTCATTACTGGCTGCTTCAGATCTTGCCTCTTCCACAGACATATTGTCCTCCGACTCATTCTCCGAACATACACTGAGGCTTTCTAGACAAAGAAAAAAACTTTGTTTTTTTAAGTTTTTAAAAGAATCAAACGAGATTAAATACAATTTTTTAGGAGAGGGCGGAGAGAAAAAGAGAAGAAAACTTATGTAATAACCTCCATCTTCATCCGGTATCCATGCAGCTTGATATTCAGAGGTTCCTTTTGGCACAACCTTAACAATTTTTCTATTTCTATTGTTTGCCGCTTCAGCCAATTCCTCTTTCGTAGGCCACGTTTGTTCAGCGTCCATTGGGTCAGGAATATATTCACTTTCGAGGGATTCCTATAAATTTTAACATTTTTAATTTAAATTGCACGTATCGATATGCAATTTTATTACTATTGCTATTAAAAATCTCATATATAAGTTATAATGCAATAAATTAGCAATAATTTGGACACATTCTCTATAAATGTTCGTGATTCTCATAATAATTTTCTCTCTCTCTCTCTCTCTCTCTCTTTCTCTCGCTGCTCTCAACGCTGTTCGAATACTCGCTAGAATGCTAGAATACTTCCAATACCGAAGATATTAGTAAGAGCGTTAATAATACTCGCTTAGGAATTTTTTGTAGCCATACCTATTTCGAGATTCGTACAAGTTATCAATATAAAATATGTGCGAGAAACCTGTTTTTCTGGATCTGCAGTTAGAATCATTTCGGTTTCATTTCCCCGTTCCGTTTTCATTTTATCATCAGAAAGATACTTGGTCCGCTCAACGTGTTCAATTAAATACGGATCTGTCGACGTTTTGATGCAAGACATTTGAAAGTCTCCAAAACCTGGTATGTGAACCAAATCATTGGCCGACAATGGTGCGGTGCCTCGTAAATATCCACTGACCATGAGAGTTCCAAACTCAGGAGAATCCTGAGATAAGAATTACGTGATAATTAAATGGTATTCAATCTGCTCTTTACGCACAATACACATTTTTAAATACAACAGTTTTACATACTTGATCACATTCAAAGGAGACTTTCTCGGCCAAAAGATATGGTCTTATATCTTTGTAAAATAAACTTCTTTGCTTTTGTGATCCAGCACGCCGTAACATGTTTAAGCAATCGGCTGCAGTGTCCAATTCAAGAACTTTTTCTTCGGGAATCCATTTTGAAATTGCACGTTGCACAGATTGTTTATACTCTTGACGTTTCTATTTTACCGTTTAAAACGTATCAAACAATAATCGACAAGTAAAACGTTTGACATGCGCAATACAAAATTTAAAAAGAGTTCTTCACAATAAAGAGTTAATTAATTTCTATATTTGCTTAAAAGATTTTTAACACTTTGAGTGCCCATATCTGGGTGACGTGTAAATTTCCGCAAAGGCCGCCCCGTCGTCCATTTGTGAGTGACGGTCATCTTATTTATCCGATTAAGAATAATTTTATTAAATGTTTAAGACGTTAAAGAAATAACATAAATTTTATTAAGACATAAGAAAAAGCAATAAAATATTAAAACAACATATTAGATTTATTAAGTTCAAGGTAAATCAGTTTGGCACTCAAAGTGTTAAACGTATCGTTTCTTACCTTAATATGAAGTCTTTGAATATTATGCACCGCAATTATTGTAGAAGGTAAACCTTGAGCAAGGCAAGACACGATAATTTCCTTGCCCCAATCGTCTATAATATCTCTTTGTGTACCATCGTTTGCTTGACTCGTGACAGAAGTAACGAAGAGTATCGTGGTAGCAACTTTGGCTGCGTCTAATGTTGCTAAAACGTCACCCATCGACGGTATGACGATAGAAAACCGCTGTTTCAGTCTTGGAACACTAAATTAATACAAATACATTCATATATATATATATATATATATATATATATATATATATATATAATATTAACAAATTTTTAATTTACTTTACAAATAACAGAATAAACAAGTTCTTTTCCTGTTTTATAGCTTACCCGATATGTATAATGCCATTTGGACTAGTAGCAACATTAGCAGTTTCATCCATGTTAGTTACAGCAGATACAATGTTCTTTATGTCCACGTCACTTTGCAACGGTATAACGCAGATAAGAACAGGTGCCGAAGAAAAACCACCGAGATTTCTCTTCTGCGCAAGTACTTGCTCGCGCTTCTTTCTTCTTAATTGCAACAATTGGTTTCTACGTTCATCTTTCCGAAGATTCCTCTCAAAACGCTTAGATGACTTTCCGATAACATTCTGTTTACCTATGCAAGAAAAAAATAAGATATATTCTCATGGAAATCAAAGAATGTTTCGTTTAAAACATTAGCATATAGAATTTTAGTCGCTACATTTTTACGAAAAGCTTACTACTTGTCAATTGAACGAGTCGGCTGTACGGTTGTCATTTTTATATTTTTATTACAAAATTTGTTAATTGTGTATATTAATGCATATAGAAAGTTCACCTTTCAGATCGTTATTGATGGTACTTTTACTTCGATGTCTTCCGGTTTTGTGCTGTTTATTAGATTGTTTGAGCGCTCCTGGTCGATGCGTCTCTTGTTTTATCATATTCATTGTAACGAACTCGATACAATTATCCGAAAAGAAAAACAATAATTAATCGCCACGTGGTAGTCGGAGTAGTAACATACCTATACACCAATATGGAATATGTTCGTATGTCGTATGTGTCGTACGTAAAGCCCCTTGCAGAAGCCACAAGTTGACCCAAGCGGGGCTGCGTTCCAAAACTCACTCTAGTTAAAAGTCGACAGGAGTAAAGCCCCTTGCAGAATAGGCAATAGCGATAGCGATAGCGACAGCGACAAGGTTGCCGACAAAGGAAAAGCTTTGTCGGCAACCTTGTCGCTGTCGCTATCGCTATTTCTATTGCCTATTGTGCAAGGGGCTTTAGGCCCCGGACACACACTTTTTCGTAACAGTAACAGTAGGATTTCGACCAATTGCGTTGCTCGATTCGGAAACGTACGGCCGTACGTTCCCGAATCGAGCAACGCAATTGGTCGAAATCCTACTGTTACTGTTACGAAAAAGTGTGTGTGGCCAGCTTTAGAGTGGAGACTGACTTTAGGTTTGTTCGCGTCGCATACTCCAATAAACACCCAAGAGCACTTGGATCACGGATAAAAGGTGGCGATTGGAGCAGATGAGTTTTTGGAGTGCGTTGGAGCGATTAGGAGCACGCGACGCGAACAAACCTTTTAAGGGTCGGCAGGAGACATTTATTACTATAATCGTAAAATCTATATTATGGCCAAAATATTGAGAAAATCGCACTTTAACTATGATATTCGTAATCAGCAGCATCGCCTTCAAGCTGCTAAAGAGCGATTTTTTGGAAAAATGATCAAAATAAAATTTTCGAGTTTTTATAAACTCGAAAATTCCCCTTTCTACCGGAAAAGGGGAATCGTTGACGGGCAGTGTATGTATGCACTATATGTACATACATATATATGTATGTAGTACATACATACATACATACATACAGGCAACAAGAATTTTCAAAAATTTCAACGCGGAAATCTGTTCCTATTCCCTGTTGCCTGGCATTGTGCAAGGGCCTTTAGGATCTTCTAGTGTTCCAGTCGTGTTCCTGAATACGATGCTCCTCGTGATATTCGATTTCACACATACCGCATGCGGTATGTAACGTAAAATTGTGTATTTCACATAAATACAGTTATTTTTTACTACTAATGTAAAATGTGCTAAACGACAAACCGACAAACGTAAGGAAGCATAGTGAAAGAAGTGTATCTATTGGTGAACGTGGGTAATATATCGACCGTACCGACCGTCTGCTGACATCCGACATTAGTTTTAGGTTTTAGGTTATAATATTTAAGCGAAATTGCTCTCTCGACAATGATTATCTAATACGAATTTATCTCGGCAATGTAAAACAGCTGTCTTCGCGGTACCGAATATCTCTAACATTACTGGATATTACTTTTACGTTTTCAACGCATTGCTATGGTTATGTGAGTAATAGTACCTGTAGTAGACATTTTTAGAAAACGCGTATTTATACCTTGCACAATTCGGTCAACGTTATATCATTGTAGCATACATTTGGAAAAGATGAATGTAAATAAACGTGATGATGGTAAATAAGCAAGACACAGGCAAATTATTAATATCGTAAATTTTTTGGGTGTGTGCACTGTATTTTCTCTATAATATATAATATCAGCCTGACATCACGCCAGGTTTTGTTATAGCAGTTAAAAGTATGAATCAAGTGCAGCATTCCATTCTTTGTCGCTTTGTCAAACACAAATTTAACATTTATAAACGACACTGCAATATCCGAATAATACCCGCTTGTTTCGCTTTGTCTTCAGAGAGGTAAATCAATATGGCAAAACAACAACAAACCCACATGTCCTTGGATGAGATTATCGAAATTAGGACTCCAGATTTTGAAGGTTCAAACGGTCATTATGCTCAGTTCAGCGTTCCTCCGCAGCAAGCAACCTCTCGCAATTGGGGAGATTACGTACCTGGACAAGCTAGACATCACCTTGCCAGTCAATCCATACATTCTAATCCTTCTGGAATACAGCCAGTGACACCGATGGCATCGATGACACCGACGTCTCTGTACATGCAAGATATGCCCAACTACGATGCTGCGACCACCGATTCGATGTACTTTTCATCACAGGCAACAGTAAATCACCTAGGCATTATCGAGAATACTGGTTTAATCGGTACTATTAATGTCAGAGGTGGCAACTATATAAACGTTTATGGAAACGCCTCTCAAATTATGGCCGAACAATGTTGTCTTTCAAACGTGACACCTTACTCTAATCAAAACATCGTTAATCAGGAGTATGGGCTTTTCAACGCTCAACGTATGACTGTAGCATCCGAGATGCCAAATCCAAACGTTAATGGGAAACGGCTGATCGACAATGTAGCTGGAAATTGGGTGCCGAACCAATCTGGTACTTACAGTCCGTTTGGCGGGTCTCCCAATATCACACCTGTACCGCAAGCTGTACGGGATGTAAGAGAAAGCGAGGATTTACCTTCTAGAAATATATCGGACTCTCAATACAAGAAACCAAGGATGGTGGCCGAAGTGAAACCTATGCGACCTTCTTACTCGGACGTTTTAACAAAATCTGCACCAACTTCGTCGTCTCCGTTGACAGTTCAGCCCGTGAAACCGAAAATCGAGATGGCAGGCAAGAAAATTTCTAATAAGAATATCAAGACCAAAAACAAGCCCGCGCTGTTGAAACGACAGAACTCGTCTGGTAGCGACGATCACAGTTCTCCGAAAATGCAAATTCCTAGAAAAGTTTTAGAAAAAAATTCTTCCAACCTTCCAAGACGTTGGGTGTCGCTCGACAACCTTGGTTCACAGTCCACCGATTCTCGTCAGATAAACGCTTTTGATAGAACTGATCAGTTTTATTCGGAAAGGAAGAAATCTGATAAGAGATCGTCTAAGAAAGCAGAAAAGAATGAGACTCTTAACAATACCAAGGTACAAAACAGTAATCCGAAAACTGCGGGAAATATTCCGAAACGTCCGATACAGATAAACAATAACTTGAATACAATCAATACATCCAGTCAGACAGTCTCGTCTGAAAAAATTGAAAAGAATCAACAAGTTATTAATAAAGTCGCTAAAGAGGATAAGAAGACACTCAAGGAGAAAAATCCTAAACGTTTTCAAGCCGAGAAGGCTCAGCAACAGATTAAGAAGGGACAGAGAAGCAGAAAAAGAGAAAACAGAGAATCTTCTATTAAAGATTTATATAAAAACTTGAATAAGTACGCGACTCGTTGGAGCAAAATTCTATTGAAAATCTTTTATTGGCTACTACATTTAATCTCCGATGTAGTTAGCATGAGTGCCAACCTGGTTATTCAGCTGTGAGTATCGACACATAATACAATTAAGTACTTGCGCGAGATATCAGATATTCTCTCCATCTCGTATTGGTATACAAGTGTCTTTTTTTTTCTTTCTCTGGCACGCGCACGTACGAGAGGGAGAGAGAGAACGACTATCTTATACACATATATCTTTTACATATATATATATATATATATATATATATATATATATATATATATATATATATATATGTATATGTATGTATACGTATATATGTATGTATGTATATGAGCAAAGTTTCCATTTTTTAACTTGCCTCTTTTCACCCTCTTTTTCTAGTGGTAAATGCGCTTGGTATCACACCATACTTTATTTAAAGTGCTGGTGCATGTACGTGGCTGTGACATTTTGTAAAATTCGTATCTTAAACGCTATTGGTAAACAATTGGATAATTGGCTCGGTAGTAGTAAGTTTGCGTTCTGGCGAAAAGTAAACACCAAGAAGAACGAGGAGAGAGAAGACGGTGGCAATTGGATTCACGGTGGGCTAGAAACCAATATCGCGTTACCCAGTACCGGCGAAGAAGCCATGAAAAGATTATTAGCGTGCAAGGGAAAGGATCCTTACAGCATACTCGGTGTTACGCCAACGTGCTCGGACGACGATATAAAAAAATATTACAAGAGACAAGCCTTTCTAGTGCATCCGGATAAAAATAACCAGCCAGGAGCAGAGGAAGCATTCAAAATATTGGTACATGCCTTCGATATCATTGGGGAACCGGTAATAAAGCATCCGTTTCACTCATAATTTTTTTCTCATAATTACACAATAATAACGATACTGAAAATTAGTAACGTTAATTTTTGGTATGTAAGATTACAAAGCATGTGTATGTTGCGTATTATTTTAGGAACGTAGGCAAGCCTTCGATCAGACTAGGCAGGTCGAAGCGGCTTGGGGTGAGCTAAGTGACTTGCTGTCGCAACTTCATCGAAAGATGGAACAGGCAGCAAATACAATAAGATGTACAAATTGCGGCTTGAGACACAAACGTATCCCTACGCAACGTCCTTGTTATGCCGCGCGATTTTGCAATCAATGCAAAATACGTCACAGTGCGAAAGAGGCGAATGTCGAATTTATTCCTATATACATTTATCAGTTGTGTCCGCTCACTGATATTAATCGTAATTTCAAATTGTCCGTATAGGGTGATATCTGGGCAGAGTCTCGTTTAATGGGTTTCCTGTGGCACTATTACGCATGTATGGAAGGAGCGGTGTACGATGTGACTGACTGGGCAGCTTGCCAAGCTGGGAATCTCAAACATCTTAGAGCGAATACGCATAGTGTCCAATATAGAATCGTCTTAGGACAAAGACTACCGTCTCAAACGTCCAGTAGCGGTAAAAAACGGCAACAGATAGATCCCAATACAAGGTACACTTTGCGCGATTGATTGTTAGCATCGTCTTTTTTTAAATTAGCGCGCGCGCACACACGCACACACACACACACACACACACACACACACACACACACACACACACACACACACACACACACACACACACGTCGGCTCGTTTGACATTTTATTCAGCAAGCTCCTCTCCGTTGAGCGTGTGCATCTAGAATGAACATATCTTTTCTTTTTTTTTACAAAACAGCGAAGCGGATTTCGAGGATTTCCTAAACAATCTCTACAACCATAGCAAATCTGCTGGTGTTAATACATCGGGGGATCAAAATTCTTTCAGAGGTGACAGCAGACGACGCAAAACTAAGCGTAAGAAGTAGAACAGCAGTAGATGAACAACCGCTGAGAGTTTGACATCGTCGTTGTGTAATTACAAAGTGCGCATTACATTAGAACGCATATATTATACGCAATCTTAATTTTACATTATCCTTAAACAATTAACCATAGCATATAGGTGTTACGATAATATTCATGAATCGCTAATATCTGACTGATATGCAATATGAGATTATGAGAAACTGTGTTCACGACAAACGTACGTGTACTAAACATCGTATCGAATAGACTCGCACGTTGAAAAGAAGAAAGCTTGAGAATGATAGGAGAGTATTGCAATAGCGACAATTTGACAACAAAAACATTCAATGAATACATTCAGCAACGCGACAGCGAGGTATTTTGCAGATTTAAAATCACAAAAACGTTGACTCTCTCCAAGATAATACATAGAGATGCCAAATAACAATCTTAGAAACACAGAGCGTTGTATACGTCGCGAAACTAGATTTGAACATAAAAATTTTTATATACGCATTTAGACAATTTGTATGATGTAACCTTGTGTTCTTCCAGAATGAAAAAGAGTAATGATATCAGATTACACGTTATAAAACCGATAAATTTTATTTTGTCTTTTTTTCTTTTACAATATTAACCTCATAACTGAAATACATCAGTATAAGTCGTTTCTAACGAATTATCACTCATAGTTTAAATACAGAATTGGCAAATGTGAAGAAGACTGATTTTCTCTCTTATTTTTGTTACTTATATAAGTTATACACACACACACGCGCGCGCGCGCACATACATACATACATACATACATACATACATACATACATACATATATATATATATATATATATATATATATAGATATATATATATATATATATATATATATATATATATATATATATATATATTTATATTAGTTATAAATATTTCTGATGATATACTCTGCTATACGGAAATAGTTTAGTTTCTTCAACTGATCCTAGGCATCCTAATTCTCATTCTCTTTATATATACATATATATAATACATATACACAAAACTATACTATATATGGAAAACTTAGAAAGGAAGATTGGAATGGGACATTACATATGTGTATGTATCTATATGTATGTATACAATATTATATTAAAGGTGCTTCGCAGTTAGCTGCGGCGCATAGAAAGAATGTAAAACTTGAAAACATTAAGAACAATGTGGATTACAAAGATTTTGTTCCGACAAATGCTTCATAAATAATGCAGTAAAGATAGTAAAAAAATAATGAACGTTGTTTACTTCATAAGCAGTCACATTGCGTATGCATACATTAATATACAATCGAGCATTTGCATTCTTAATTCATTCGCAAAACTCGATTACTGAACAAAATTCTTATTTTGAACTTATTTCAAGTTTCCGCATTTATTTCAATGAGCAACACGCGCAAAACAGTAAAGACCATTGTTTCCGTCTTGCACTCATTTTCATTCCGCATAGTCAAATAGCGAAATGTAAAATGGCGGGCAATACAAGAGGAAACATTCAGTCTATAAAAATTAATTCGATTAGGAAACAAGTAAAAACCGAAGGTGTCCATAATACAAATCTTAACTGTCCGACCTTGTAAATACTTTTTGTGAGTTTTAACATTTAAGCAATTTACTATGTAATTTTCCTTTCGCGAAGCGTCGCAAATACATAGTATAAATGAAACAATCTGTTGTGGAAAAAAAACTAAAAACAATAAATGAATTTTAAACGGAATTATAGATTTTCTTTTTTCTTACACATACAAAAATTGCACATTTAATAACGCTTTCAGAATACGAGACCTGCTTCACTTTGTACTCCTATAAGATTTAAAGTTGACAATATAAAAGAAAACGCAGTGGAATAGTCAATTTTATTAGCATGAGACATTTACAAAAATTTTCCTATTTACCATATCGTATTCAAATTATATACAATATTGAAAATCTCGCAACGTGATTGACAATATGCTTATATATCTAAAAATATCACTATTATTTTTATTATTGTACTAGCAATAAAAAGAAAGATCTTGATGTATTTAATTCTATAAGACATTAATTACGTTATGTGATCAATCAAGCATACCTTCCAAAAATACAAGCGCATCCACGTTATCAATGGCATTTTTTACATCACGCTTTTGAACAGTTCGTTTCTTCGCTTGCGCAGTGTATTTATAAGCTTCTTTTGCAAGCGACTCGATAAACAATTCCTATAATAGGTAGACAATTGTTTTAATCCACTATCAAACGTATCACAGTTAATTGTTCAATACTATTTATTTACCACTGACTTCGCCACCAGAAACGTAGCCTCTTGATTAATCAAATTGACTTCGGGGTCCATTTTGACAATGGCTTTTATTCTTCCCAGGGGCAGTCGTATCAATTTTTCTCGCTGCTCCTCGTCACCATGTGGGTTATCGTCGACTTTTTCTCGCGAATCTCGAATATTCTCCTCCCCATCATACTGGTTTTTATCGAGTTGGATCTCTTTGCTTAAACCGTCAATCTCCGAGTTGTCCATGTTGACACGTTAGTTTAGGGGTATGGTGCTAGGTATTCATGAATATACAAATTTAAAATATGTTACAAAAAAACTCAAAAGGTAATTATTCAGTTTAGGGGCCTCACCTCCAATATCGATGAAATTGTGATCAATCGACGCGTTTTGGGGTGAAACGACCGAATCTGGCAGAAAAAAGCGTCGAGCTCTGCCCCGCGACGCGAGATATTAAACGTTAAAGTTTTTTTTTTTTTTTTTTTGAGTTGTATCCCTCGGTTGAGGGAAATTAGTGCCTTCAGTCACACCCGGGACTATATGACACAACGTTGCTATTCCCTTGAAACAATCATGCTTCTATGACCCTGTTGATTTTCTTGATCCCTATTCCCTACAGGTTGTGTATGTACATGTGTGTCAAACGTTAAAGTTGACAGGAATCAGGTTATGATTCCTGTCATGCCGCGACGAGATGTAGCGACCATGAACATGCCCCGCAGCCACATCACCACATGCGCATGCTCCGTGGCCGCACGCGCATGCAAAAGTGCGCGAATTTGAAACGCGGGCTGAGTTTCCACTGAGCGCGTCACGCGTCGCGTCGTCTGTCGTTTAACCAATCTAAACATCCCGTCACAAATAATGTAATAAAATAAGATGTTTTGATTGGTTGCGATGGATGACGCGTCGCGTCGTCACGAGAACGGAATAAAATGAGATGTTTCGATTAGTTAACTCGTGACGACGCGACGCGTGACGCGCTCAGTGGAAACTCAGCCTTACTTGTGTCGCTTGTTGGAAAGCACCTAGTATGTATTCATATGTAGGTTTATTCGCGTCGTATGCCCCACCATGCTCCTAATCACTCCAACGCACTCCAAAAATTCATCTGCTCCAATCGCCACCTTTTATCCGTGATCCAAGTGCTCTTGGTGTTTATTGGAGTATGCGACGCGAACAAACCTTGTAGTACACATGTGTATGTATGTACATACATATATATATTTCAGTGGTTTCTATATACCAATACTTATACTGTGCCAATGCTAAACATTGTTCACGGTTTACCGACGTAGTTCGTTATATTAAGAAAAGTGAATCGTCGAAATTTTTCGGCACTATGTCGCGGCGATCCAGGTATTTTGTAAACGAATACTGTGCGCGCGAAGAGGAGATCGCCAACGACTTGGTGTCGATACGACGCGATATTAACAATAGTCAGTGTGCCGCCAAAGATAACCTACGCAAGATCTTGCGGCGTATTATTGACAAAGAACCACCTGAGCGTGCAGAAGCTGATGGTGGGCTGTATGTTGGTGCGTCCGGTATTTCTTATGCATTTATGCGACTTGCCGAGTGTGCCGCTTTGGAAGCAGAAACCAGTAAGAAGCATTTGTCATTGGCTGAATGTTATCTGCGTTCGTCTTTATCAATGGTACAACATGGTCGCTCCGGCACAGGCTTTCTTCTAGGTCTGTATTGAGCTGTAGTAAAATACTGCAACACTTTTTCCTATTTTATCCTTTAACACACAGATTTTGCTCTGCAATGGAAGTGCCTCTCTCTTTCTCTCTTGCTCTCTCCTTTCTTTCTCCTCGCCCTCCCTTCGCTTTTTTTTTTAATTCTATTGATTTTATTCCCAGTATACCTAGGTCTAGCCAAACCTGCATTTACTTTATTAAATCAACTTGAGACGATAATTTCTAAATGGAATTGGAATACGCTATTTCCAGATTTACAATATGGGAAAACTTTCAAAAAACCCATTACGCATGATAACACAAAAACATTGAAAGAGATACAAATGTGCGCTTTCTCTATAATAAGTTAATATCCACCCCTTAAGGTGATGCTGGACCCGTCTGTTTTACCGGCATTTTTTGTCGAAACGTACCCAGCGAGAAATGACCCATCAAATCGACATCTAATTGACGTCGAAAACGTATATCGAAAAGTAATTGAATTATTCATCGATTTCGATTGATTCATGTCACAACTTTTGATGACTTTTCGATTCAGAATAAATCGATTTTGACTCGATATGGAATATTATTTTCTCACTGCAGCTATGGGCCGATTTCACCGTCTCCGATTAAACTCACTCTTCGTCTCTTTCTAATAAGGGGAACAGTTAGAAAGAGATGAGTAAGTTTAATCGGAGGATCAAGTTAATCGGAGACTGTGAAATCGGCTCTATATTGAAGTAGATTATCAGAAGCAAAAAAACATACTCTTTTTTGTATTAAACGTTAAAATAAATATTTTCGTTAAAATGAATAAACGTTAAAATGAATATTTTCACATTCCACTACTTATTGTTCAATAGCATATATATTTGTAAAATATATTAAAAATTATCTTTTTTGTTGTCCTTTGTTAGTAAAAATAAATATGCAATTCAAATTTCATTTCACATTCAAACATTTCTAAAAATTAGTTTATAACAAATATGAAATTAACTTACACTAATTAAATATACACTAATAATATTAAACCACTATTACATTACAAATCTAGTCTTCAATATTTTATCAAATATTATTGAATATTTGATGATCAATATTGAATATTTGATAACATGAGTAGCGAAACTTTGAAATATAATTTTATTTCGACATATAATGCAAAAAAAGATTCATGTCTCATTTTTTATTAAAATATAAATAAAAATTTAATTAAAAGTTTGTTTATAATTGTGTTTTTTGTTACATGTTGAAGATGGTTCAAAAAGGGATCGAAACGTTCGAATATTAAATACAGAATAAATATTCTTTCGCATCGTAAACAGTAAAGACATATAGTTAAAAGTATGCAGATGCATGTTGCAAATTACATATTTTTTCTTAAAGGAACTATATCTTTTTATCATACCAATTGATTCGTCTCATTATTCTGTGTATAAAAGTATTAAGGTAACATTACCGAAAATTTTATGTTTTACAAGATATTTTGTATTTCATAGTCAAAATACTGTCAAAATACTAGAACTTTCAAGCCTAATAATTCCAAAAGTTCTTAATGAAAAAAATACTTTATTATAGTGTTTTGAAAAGCTCTCGAGATTAGCTACAAGAATATGCATTGCAAAATAAGGGTTTTTATTTAAGAAATTGAAGGTGACCTTCATGTGATCTTCAAACGCCTATCCAAGGTCAAACTAATGACACCATCTTATGTGCCCCTCGAAACCGTACAACTTTTGTCTGAAACATTTTTGCTGAAAATGCTTCGTTAAAGAATTATCGAGGTGCGTTTTTTAAAATGGGACACCCTGTATAATGGCAATGTTATTATATTTGACAGGCAAATCAAAATAGTTTCGAATCGATATCGAAATGATGAAATATTGATGTCTTAACAGAAAATACATAATTTGCCTGTTTAGAGTCTGGCGCGATAAATGTGTGTCACAAATAATCTCTTCTTTTAGAAAATGTCATAAAGCACAAACATCGAAATAAGCTTCAAATTTCGAGCATTATTTTGATATGATGTAATATCGATGATTTCGACGTCAATTAGACGTCGATTCGATAGGTCATTTCTCGTTGGGGGATAACGTAGTAGATGTGTAATATCATTAAATATTCAAGATCATTTTTATAGTATATAAAGAATTTCTACAATTATATTATTATCAAATATTATCAAATAATATAATTTCTACAATTATATTACTATCAAATGTTTTGTATTTGCTGAAAAGTGGTAAAATACGATTTGAAATAATTTTAAGCATTATAAAGTAATTGAATTATAATTACATATATTGCAGGCGATTGGGGTATTTTGGCAATGGGTGCGGTTCTTGCGGCCGCTCGAGAAGATAACGAAACTGCCAATGAATTGATAAAACGCTATATAGCAACGGGAATGCGCTGTAAGGAGGTAAACTTTTTAAAATGTGGATCAGACGAGTTTTTTGTAGGACGTGCCGGCTACTTATATGGTGCGCTATGGTTGAATCGCATGATGAAAAAAATCGTCGTACCATTTGATATAATGCACGAAATCGCAAGAACAATTATTATTTCGGGCAAGACATACGTGCAAGTGCATAACAGCCCGTGTCCACTGATGTATGCATATTACGGCACAGAATATCTAGGCGCAGCTCATGGACTCTGTGCGATTCTACAAATTCTTATACAGGTATTTAGAAAAAATTATTTACGCAGATTTGGATTAATTATTGAACCTAATAGAAAAATCCTATTACTTAAAAAAATCATATATTTTTAATTAAAAAATAGCGATGACTTTCATATAACTTCGAAAAAATTAATTTTTTTGAAAATTGATTTTACCATTATTTGCCCTCTTCTAGACAGCACACGGTATCCAATGGATATCCATTTATGTGCATTTCGTGTCCATAGACGTTATATGGATATTCATAGAATATCGGTGTTGTCTTCTGCATAATGTTATCAAGTTATATATTTTTAATTAACATGACATCATAAAAATTTATATATACATATATATATGTATTAGTAAATTATACATTTCTTGCGTTTAGGTACCGTCATTCCTTGATAGTGATGCAGATATTGACAAAACTGTGCGAACTTGCGTAGATTATCTGCTGAATGTACAAACAACGACTGGCAATTTTCCATGCTCAATGGATGAAATAGATCGTTCTGGACCAAGCCTCAGAGATAGTGACGACGAGTTGATACATTGGTGTCACGGTGCTCCTGGCGTTATCTATATGATGGCGGCGGCGTATTTGCGCTGGAAAGATCAGCGTTACCTGGATTCGTGCATACGCGCTGGCGATCTCGTTTGGCGCAAAGGCCTTCTTCGCAAAGGGCCTGGGATTTGTCATGGCGTGGCGGGCAATGGCTATGTTTTTCTCCTTCTATTCAGGCTTACCGGT
This sequence comes from Temnothorax unifasciatus, assembly GCA_030770225.1. NCBI lineage: Eukaryota > Metazoa > Arthropoda > Insecta > Hymenoptera > Formicidae > Temnothorax > Temnothorax unifasciatus. The sequence goes on along the minus strand of JASTWK010000158.1, from coordinate 95,205 downwards.
AATGAGCGTTATCTTTATCGTGCCGCTAAATTTGCAGATTTTATGAATTTGCCACAGTTTGAAACTGATGCACGCATTCCCGACTCGCCATACTCACTTTATGAGGGCATTGCCGGTACCGCCTGCTTTCTCGCTGATCTTATTGAACCAGACAAAGCCCATTTTCCTTTCCAAGATGTATTCTAAGATTCAAATAGTAAAAAAACATTCTCCGTCTTTATTACGTTAAGCATACTACTTGTATTTATAAATAACAAATTGAAAATAAATTATATGAAATTATATATTATAATATTCTATTTTTACAGATCTCTTTAAAATTAGTTTTAAACTTTTGAGCTCTGTTTGTTTCTGTGATTAGTATTGTGACAATGAAATGATTAGATACCGAAACGATTGTGAAAAAAAATTACATATGTAATTAATATATTTTTAGAGGATTTCTTCTTAATCCTTAATTCATGTATTTTATTATTTTGTTCTGCATTTTGTGGCAAATTATTCTTAAGATCGACATGATACAAGAATCAGTTATATTTAATGCTAAAAATTAGTCAAAATATACAGTGCTGAAATCTATTTTTTATTTTTTTGTATCTTATTTCAAATTTTCTGCATACTATACGTCAGGAATTCATGGTTAATATAATTCTGTTTTAATATAAGAATTTTCTATGTTTATTTATCATTAAACCTCCATTGCCTTCGTATGAGACGCAAACGGTCAGTTTACATTTTATTTTTTTAATTGCATAAATGTAACAAAAAGTGTTGCACATTCTGCTAAATGTTAATCAATATTTAACAACTTAATTGTTGTTGCATTGTTTTTAATATTTGTTAGTTAATATATCATTACATGATTTTTGAATACTATAAAGATGTGTTATAACAAGTATAAGCAAGAAGGAAGTGTCAGAGGATCACCACTAGCCCGTTCAATTATCAGCAGTGTTTTCTGAATGTTGAAACAACGTCTCAAGACATTGCAATTTAACGGACATTAGACGCAGTGATGTTAGATTCAAGTCCCGAGCCACGGGCTGTGTGCACAGATACGTGCTTTCTCTTGTCTGAGTGTCCCCCACTAGCCGACTTCCGAGTGACTCGGAGCTTAAATATACCATCACTGATTAGACACCCGTAAGATCTCTGCCAAAAGTTTAAGAAACGTAACATAAAGCTAATTAATATATTTAAGAAGATATTCTTTACTGGAAAGTAATAGTTATATTAATATATTTTATTAAAATAACGGTTACCTGTGTTTTTAAGAGCTATAGAGACATTTATATGCATATTTTCTCGTATGTAAACTCACTTTTAATGGTTTTTAGAAAGACTGTAAGTACTTTATACACATTTTTACTTTTATAAAATTCTTTTAAGATTCAAATATTTTCATAAATTGTATTTTATTTAAAATAAAATAAAAATATAATTTATATTATTATTATATTTATACAGTATCTGAAAGTGTCTGTATTTTTTGTTCAAATTTTAGCAAATTCATTTTTCGTGTTAATCAAAATATAATTAATAGGTGATGAATAGATTTTTGTAACCATTTTATTTTTATTCATTCCTGTTTGTTCGGATGTTCTGGATGTGCCGCGCCACAGTCGTCGCACGTCTTCGGCATCGACACTCATTGATCTTTAGAACGCGTTTGCGCGTATCGGCCACCAAGCGGCCGTATAACAATGGAACGCGCCATGACCAATGAGAGGTCACGATTTTCTGATTGCGTTGAAGTCTCGTGGCCGCTCGCTATCGCCGGTGTCGCGAGCCATCGTTGTTTTCCTTTTCTGGTCAGGCGAGCGCCGTTAATGATAGAGATTGTTACCGTTATTGTCGTCATCGTTGTCATCTTTGTTGACGCTACCACCATCGCTGCTGTTGCTCTCGTCGACATTGCCGTCGTTGTTTTCGAGATTACAAGAGAAGTTCGTCATTACCATCCCGACCATCGACGCTTACCTGCAGGAACAGTTGTAGAAGCAACTCTTATCCCTCTCTTTCTCTTTCTCTCTTTCTCCCTTCCTTTTTTTCTATCTCCCTCTCCCCATCTTTCTTCCTTTCGCCACTATGATTCCATACTCCACGTGTTTGTCTTTCGGGGGCCATCGCGACATCCGCCACTGGGTAATCATGTATGACGAAATCAATTCTTACTCGGTGAGTCGTTTAAACATCATGTAAGCACAAGCAGAGATATTCGCAAATATCTATATATTTACTCTCATTTAAAGATACTTTTTTCTGAATTTGCTCAATTATATACATATTGTAGTTTGAGCTTCTTAATTATTTTTGACAAATAATTTAGCATGAAAAATTGAAGGTTATTGAATTATTTGCTCAGGTGTTTATGTATGTATATATGTATATATATAAAATACATATAAAGTATTAAAAAGAGTCCAATATTTGTAGAATAGTTAATACTTATTAAACTTATAAAAGCTTCGAGTAGAAACTAACAATAAAAAACACGCAAGTATCTCCCTTCCTCTGATTTAATAAGCTTTTGGATATATTGTAGTACAGATCAAAATAAAGGATACGTATTTTTTTTTTTACAAATGTTCTTATTATACTCACATGAAGGAAGTGAAACACACCTTTGAAAAAAATCGACTTTTATGTTTTTAAGCATATATCATCAAAAAGATAAGAGATATACAAAAATGTTTGAAATAAAATTTACTTTTTGATTTCAAAGGCACTTTATAATGGCCAGATTTTTTGAAAACATTATATTTTTTAATATATTCCATCTATTTACTAATTTAATATTTTTAAAAATTTTGAAATGTTTTTATAACCAAATTAAATCTTATTTAAAGATAAACCATATCAATCAATATAGAACAAAATTATTTTCTGCAAACGTATTTTTGTGAAATGTGCTATAAATGTCTTTATATGCACTCCGTAATCATCTTATCCACTTAAAGAACGTTATTCAAATGTCCAACGCAAATCTATTTCTCTTTTAAATATCAAGAGACAAGGTAAGGTAAACGGCCCAATTAATGGCACTGTCCTAGTTTCCGGCACCGAACGGTACATTTATATTTGTAATAAAGTTTTCGTCAAAAATAAAAAAGATTACAGGCAAATTAAAGAGCGTTTTTTTTACTGTTAATTATTGCACACACTTTTTAAAAAATGTTTTGTACTTAAATTACCGACAGCGAATGAGGCGACTCGCGTGTTTCAGTGGCTTCCGAACGACATTCCTAGGTGACACACCTCAATGGTAGCGAATGTTAAACTGCTAATTTTTAGTATTATATAAGTATTAAAATGTTATAATGATTATATGAACATCTTCAACACGAATCACATTATCGATTAGATAAGTAATAGTTTATCTGTATGTTAGTTTTTCTCTTAAATTCCCGATGCCAAGAAGTGCGTCACGTAATGAAGGTTACGTCTCACTATTTGGCACAAAGTTTGTAATCTGTTGCATTATCAATTTTGCTTTGTTATTCTAGAAATTGAAGTAAATTTATTGATATTCAAGAAAAATTGTTATTCCGTCTGTTTATAATTAATACTTAAAGTGAAGAAATAATAATTTATGGATGTATATTTCACTTCTTATTACTTATTAGATAATATGTTATATTTACAACTTTATTCAATTATATTTTGAAATTATCACTCTTTGTTAAAGCAGAGAATAGTAGAAAGCATAAATACAGAGTATTCTCTGCTTTAACCAAAAGCACAAACTGTTTTCTGCTTAAGGAGGTTCAATCATTACTTGTGAGTCAAAAGTGCGACTGAAATAAATGTCATTACAGCGATCCCGAATTATATGCAATATTAGTGTAATGAATTGTGGATGCTACTTACGTGCTATATTCTTCGTCAATTATTAATGTATAGAATATTAATAAATATATTTCGGGGTATGAGAGCTCAACGACTCGGGAATCGCTTATTCTACGCTGGGACCTGAACTTTGTGACGATAAAGCTTTCAATCCACATGGTAAAATCCGATTTTTAAAGTCTTAACACAATCCTTGATGTTTCATCTATCAAATGCGAGTTTTCAAAGTCCTAAAGTTGGCTAAGTGTGTACTAAACCAGTGATGATCTACCTCGGAGAGACTTTCTCCATAAGAGTACATGCTAAAGTGGTCAACTTCTGAATAATATTACAAAAAAACTATATGGTCAATATTGCTCAAGTTTTGCGATTATTTGTGTAAAGTGTTTATGTAAAACATATTAAAAAATTAAGGCTCTAAGTTGGCTTTCGAGTATAGAAAGCTTATTGTCACAAAGTGACAAGTTCTAACCTATAATGTTGGCCAAATAAGCGATTCCCGAGTCGTTGACGCTCTCATACCCCAGTATATGTTTGTTAATATTCTATACACTAATAATTGACGAAGAATATAGCACGTAAGTAGCATCCACAATTCATTATACTAATATTGCATATAATTCGGGATCGCTGTAATGACATTTATTTCAATCGCATTTTTGACTCACAAGTAATGATTGAACCTCCTTAAATTGTGATCCTTCATATTTTTATCCCAAAACATTTTTCGAATGGGCCATGTATTCACATTACCAATTACATTTTGAATTGTAAGCAAGGACTATTATTAATTTGTTCTACTGAATATAATATATCACTCAAATACTGTATTGAAGTTTAAATAACATAATATAATATCTAATTAAGATAGATTTAAATAGAAGAATGAAGCGAAATATACTTATATCCATAAATTGTCGTTTTAAATATCATTTTCTTATTTCAGTTCAAGAAGAACAAGCACAAATAGCGAAAAGAGTAAAAAAATAGCCATTAGAAATCCTACAAGGTAAAGAAAAACTAAAAAAAAAAACTTGCAAATTAACTTTATAAAAGTGTGCAAAATATATTATTTTATATTATCTTATTTTATATTATATGTAGTTTTTGTATAGAAGTTGACAAAATATAATACCTACAAGCTAATTAACCATTGTTTATTACTGCTGAAATTATACGCAGGACAATTTAACTCCTTTTCGAATGTGACGTCTTGATGTGCCGGAAATTGGGCCCGTTGGTGTCATAAAGTGCGGCATGAGCATTTCGATAGTGCCAAAAACGCCGACAATAACGAGCATTATGAAAATAATAATTTATTTATTAGAACTGAATGATTTAACTAAAAATATAAGTGAATCTTACTCAGAAAGCTTTAATGCACGTGTTAAAATAGTTCGTTTGGAGTTTAATATATCGCGTTCATAAATAATAGAAAATCAGGGCCGCTGCTATAAAGGTGCATTAATTAGACCGTTTACTTTAATGTCTCGCACCAAGTGTGCGCTTAGCGCGAGACTGCCCCGTGTGTTTTTACTCGTGCCGGCGACTTGTGAGTAGGCTCAATCGATTATCAGATCTTAATAACGGCTCAACCGATCAAGTTCTAAGTAGGCTCAATCGATAACTTGGGTTTGGATTACATAATAAATCTGTTCTTATTTTTCCTCTATGTACCCTACAAGCGGAGCTATTGCGAAACAAAGTTCGAACCTGGAAGAAACGTCGTCCTCATTATTATTGTCATCTGTGTCAAAATGTTGTACGCCGATTGCAATTTCTGACATAAAATTGCGTTAGCGCAGATAAGATATATATGTCATAGCTTCTGGCAAGATGTAAAGAACATAGATATGCTTGCTGAGATACGCTTTCCTTTTCTAATTGTGTCATTGGTTGGGAGAAGGAGAGATAAGGGAAACCGTTTATGTGGTTATACTGGTTATTGAGTTACGTGGTTACGTTACATGTTGAACTAATTATAATAAACAGAGAGAAGACTGAGAGCGGCCATGCCGGCGATCTAGTGAGGGCTGAAATTGTGAATGTAAAGGCCCTTGCGCAGTGCCGGGCAACAGGCAATAGGAACAGGAAACAGAAGTAAAAAATGCTGAATGGACGATGATACAGGTAATAGACACCCGTCACGTTGGAAATGCCTATTGCTTGTGTCATCGTCCATTCAGCATTTTTGACTTCTGTTTCCTGTTCTTATTGCCTGTTGCCCGGCACTGTGCAAGATCCTTTACATCCACAATTTCAGAACTCACCAAATCGCCGGCGTGGCCGCTCTCAGTCTTCTCTCTGACTGTACTAATTGGACTTGTCCGCTTATCGTACAATCAATAAATGAAAACCATTTTGCTCTAACCTCTTCATCTCTTCGGTAATCTTAAAAATAATAAATAAAATTTAAAAAAGTTAGCTTAAAATAGTTATGAAATAGTTAGTTTAAACTATAAACTTTCATAGAAAATGGAAATTTTCACACATCGTTACCTATGAAAGGATAGGTCGTGTTCTCCTTGCCTTATTTTTTATTAAATACAGCAATAACCAACCATTTTACATGTATTTTTATATTTATTATATTTGCACAATATATTGCACAATAATACTTTTCCCGTAAAAAATTCAAGGAGTCAATAATCACGTGATTATTATACTTCTTCCCATCTTTCTTTCTCCGCACCGACACAATTAAAAAAGGAAAGCACCTCTCAGCACATCATTGTCCTTTACATATTGGGAATGCTCAGTTTATTATATACGTCTATGGCAACCATGAAAGGGGGGGGGATATAAAAAGAACCGAATTTGGTAAAAATTCGATAGGGCAATAATGAGCTAGAGGATTGATAGAAAGTTTCAATCACGCTTTGCTCTAGCCAAACCCAGATTCCTCCTCGTCTCGAGAAAGGATCATTAAGAGGTGCCAGACTCGCCCGCTTCCGTTACATAAAGTCTTCGCAGCAAAACGAAGTAAGATTGCGCTAGACGCAGCCCCTAGCGCCCTGCAGCAGGCGCTCAGCCGCCAACCTTTGGCGCTCAATCTCCGGCAATCAGTCGTCTTCTCCAGGCGCTGGACGCCCTAATCGAGGCTCCTCGCCAATCCTTAGTGTCATTTGTCTAATACCTGAGGCTTTAATACTTCCATCCAACAAGAAGCGATCGTTCCAACTAGGAACGTCGACGCCGAGTTCCGGAAGATCGACATCGCTAAACTTTTGGGTGATCCCACCTTTGATTTCCTCACTGCCGTATTGTCTCCAATCGAATCAGTCACCGAGAAAACCCAAACGAGTCAAGCGAGAAAGGATTTCAGGAGTAGCTCTACGAAAACCTATGGTGTAAGTAGACAGGTGAAGCATTCGTGACGCTGCGCACTCGTTCAGTTTTTTAGCCAATTAGCGCGCGACCCGTTTTGCAAGAAAAACGCGATCAAAGATCCATATACAAAGTTTACGAAAACAAAGCTTCCTCTATGAGGAAGCAAAAATGAACCCGATATCTCAAGAATTGCGAAAATCAGAGTTTTTTTACAGGAGGGAGTGAAAAAACCTAATGTGTACCGCCTCCCTAAGATGGAAGTCGGGAGGACTTCACCGCTTACCCCAAGGGCCGGCCATCCGGGGCTATGTGGGGCTCGTACCCACTAAAAACGTTGTCATAGAGATTCAAAGTGCAGGTTTCTAATTTGTACACTTTTTTTATTATACTAGAACACTACAAGCGCACGCTACGAGCGCGCCATTTAGCGTTTTTTCCCTTATTATTACACAAAATAACATTTACAACAATATTTAATATTGCTACTTTTTTTTAGTAATATCACATTAAAAAAAATTTAACGATATATAATAACATTTAAATGACTTTATACAAATCTTTTTATTTAAATTGATTTTATGTCTCGCAAAGATATAAATACATTTTTAATAATCCGTTAAACAAGCAAAACGATACGGAATTTCTTTCAGTACACTATCTTCTGGTTCTTAATCTGTTCCCACCCTAACTTCGTGCTTTCCCTACCTTTCCTTCTTCCCCTCCTTTTCCTTCCCTATCTGTCTATATATACGGTTCGTTCTCTCGCCGCCGAGTATTTTGTCAGTTCATTTTTAACTAAACACATCATTACTGAAATGTTAATCCTACAAAATAGTTCACAGCAGAAAGAAACAAACTTAGATGTACGTATTTTATTAACTATTTAATTATTGTTCCTATTCTACAAACTCACTGAATTAATTAGATTAAATTACAATTGTTACAGTATGGTCCACTTCGAATTCAACGTTTTAACTGTTGCGTTAATTTTAGTTGCGTTAATTTTTAGTTGTAATATTTGTAACGTTTGTTAACTTTATCCGATATTGACTTAATTTTTATTCGACACTGAAGATGGTCCTATAAAGGTCCGAAACGTTTGTTATTTTTTACTTTAATATAGAATTTTTTAACACTAACACCTTGTTACGGCTCGACGCTTTTTTTTCTTCGATTAATTTTTAATGTGAGCCTTTTTGTTATATGTTGTTATATATTTGTTATACATTTTTAATAGTTAATTAAAAATAAAAGAAAGAAAGTCATAAACTGTACATATAGATAACTCATTATATACGAAATTTTTAACATGCCCATTATCTTTTGATTACAAAGGTGAATTCTTAGCTTCTCTCTCTCTCTCTCTCTCTCGTTAGAACAGAATTTTAAACTTTAAGAAAAAAAATTTGAACAAAAAAATATTATATTTTTTACCCCCCCCCCCCCCCCCCCCTCCTTGGTGCACAATATACTATTATTTTGTTCAAAAATTTTTTTTAAAGTTTAAAATTCTGTTTTAACAAGAGAGAGAGAGAGAGAGAGAGAGAGAGAGAGAGAGAGAGACATTTTAAAGTATATTTTTCGACGTTTTGGAACATGCTAAACACATTGACAGCGACAACTCAAAAAAATTTTTTTTATGAAAACAAAGCTTTTTCTATAAAGAAGCAAAAAGAATCTATCTTACAATTAGCGTATCACAAAACAGGACTACGATACGTCCCAAAAATATCTTCTATGATTTTACATACCGTGGGTTTAAAAGTATTTAACTTTTTTTAATAATTTTTATTATACTTTCTCTTTTTATTTGGCACAATTTTATGATTTTAACATAAAAAAAAAAAACATTTTTAACATTTCTAAAATTATGAAATGTTAAACAATACTTATTATCTACTTAAACATTCTCTTTATGGAAATCAATACTAATTTATGTTACAATGCACAATTATTTTGTATTTTTGATTGGATATATTAAAACAATTTCGTACAACAGATTTTTTTTAAATAATGTATAACAGTTTTTCATACTGGGGTGTGCACTTGGCGATTTTCCTTTTCTTCTTTTTTTCAAAGATAATTTATTAATAATATCTCTATTTTCTACTGCTCAGAAAGCAAAACTAAAGACAATTTTCTTATGCAATAGGGCCCCAGCTATCGATTGAGCCTATTATAAATTTAATCAGTCCAGCCATTATTGAGATCCGATAATTGTACCTCAGTTCAACCAAGCGGCTCGAATATAGATGCTTGGTTTGTCTTGCCGCTGCCATGCATATACTTGGCGCGAGACATGGCCATGCCTTTTGAACGTGCTTGTCAATAAGTTACATTTGTATAATATACGTGAGAATCAACATTATTTTAACTATAAATATTATTTTAATGAATTCAATTTATTGAAATTAATAATCGCTTTTTAAGCTGTCAAAATTTCGCGGAACTCGCATATATAAGGTCCTTATTGTTTATTAGATATGCATAAATGATTACATTTTACCAATGACTTCAATCTTGTACCCAAATAGAAATTCAACCAGTTTTTAGCCAATAACTGGTCAGGAATTTTGGCCAAGAATTACTAGCTAGTTTCTAATTACTAGCCAGTTTGACCTATAATAATAAAATTATAGGTTTTCCTTCGTAATTGTAATAAGATAGAAAATTTAGAGCTTTCTTTATTATGAATACACAATTGATTGCGATAGATTTTTAATCATTTTTATAAAAATGTCATAAAATTTATGGTACTCGAGATATTTAAAAAAGAAGAAAAGAAATATTTTGAATTAAAAATACGTCATAACAATTTGTTCCAAAGAGTACCTATATATAATTAATCGACGAAATTGGGTGATTTCTTTACTTTTATCAAACAAATGTTCTGTGTGAAAAATCGTATTTTTCGTTAAAAATAATGAAATATTTGTGGCGTTGAATATAAAGTATTGGGAGTAATTGTAATAATAGTATTAAAAATCCAAAATGGCGGATCCACAAATGCGGTTACATACAGCTGAAATGGAGAAAATTTGTTTCTGAATGAAAAAAGGATATATGAATATTATAAATGTCACATAATACGATGAAATATAAATTGTAAAATAATTATAAAAAAATACTTTATTATACATATAATTACAATAAATATAAAATTCTATAAAAATAGATTAACAATAGATAAAAATATATGAAGGCTCTCTTGAATGAAATAAAAAGACATAAACAAAGACAATAGGAGCCAGGCGCTGTAATTAATACGTTATATATTTTATATTATAATTTGAACAAACAAAATTATTAGCATATGTTTCGACCCTTTCTTTGGGTCATCTTCAGCGCATAACGATAGTAAATTATAAATTAGCTTACATAAGTCAGAATTTAACGCAGTCAATCAGTTAAACCAGAGTTTGTAGATAGTCAATAAATTTTATCGTCGTCTCTCACAAATAAAAATAAAAACAGATGTAGGTTAAATAGATTAAATTATTATTATTATTATTTTTGCTTTTAGACAATCACGAATTTTAATGTTATCACCACACTGCATAAACATAACCCATATATTTGGTGTTTGAAAATTAATATATTTTGGCATGTAATAATGCTGAACCATAAAACTCGTCGACATCTTTGTCATCTTCTCTACAAACTGTTGAAATTATTATAATTTTACTATAAATGTCATACATATTACAAGAAATTATCATAAAAGATACATTTGCTGCTAATTTTCACACTTGTAAATTATTTGATGTGTAGGGTACGTATACATTATTTTCTACCAAACATATCCTTTAATTTCATAAGTATCAATTTGTAATGAATTACACAGGATGTCAGTTATTTGTATTATCAAATCATATTTTAATAATATAACATTATTAGGTTCGTTACTTAACGTAAATCCTTTATAGTTTAGTAAGTTTTAATAAATTTATCATTGCAATCATTTTTCTGTTTATTATTATTTAATTGTTCCATTGTAGCCAATATTTCAATAATTGAGGTTCAATATTATGACCATGTAAAAAGAACAGATGATTCAAGTAATCTTCTGAGTCTTAAAAAGTAAAGTCTGTATGAGAAAGCAATATACATATAAAAACTAGTCATAATTGTCAAAAACTGGTTCCATATTAACTGCTAATATGTCAAGGGAGGTGTCTGAAAAAGTTGCAATAGATATTGTTGAATTCATATAAAAAACAGTAGAGAGAAATAAATATATTTTAATCACACAAGGTCAATAAAAAAAATTCTGCATAACATATCCACATTACCAGATATTAACCAGATATTACATACCAGATATTAACAGCACAAGAGATGGCTAATATATGATTATTAATAAATTCCTCTTCACTTTTAGTTTACGTAAGAGATTGTTATGCGCGATTAAAGAAGCAACATATTTGATGAAACAATGAAAGAAGTCATTAGAATTTTTAAAATAAAATAAATTAAAACTAGCGTTTATCATTTACAGTCAAATAGATTATTAAAAAGTTTACATCAAGTATTAAATATTAGCGAAATATTTAAAACCTTATATTATTCAAGAGCAAAATAATTAAAATTTGTTTTCTAAATGCTGCTGTAATGTTTTTGTGTAATACTTTACATCATAAAGGTACAAAGATATCCTCTTACTTAATGTTTAATTGAAAATCACGTTTGCCCTTTATACATGTAGAAATACAAGGAATCATGTTATACATATATATTTTATCTTTGAGAAATAAAAACTTAAAATAAAATTGTGAGTACTGTTTTAATATCCCTTTTATAATCTGCGTAATTCTATTTATAAATTTTTATGAATAATCACATAAACACAAAATTATCTTAAAAATTATCTAAACAAATCAAGACAATTGTGTCATCTTTTATCTAGAAGAATTAAAAACAAAATCATCTATATTTAATCTAAGATAAATTTACGGATTTTTATCTTAGCTTCATCTCAGATTATTTTGAAATCATCTACGGCAAACACTGCTGATACAGAGTGAATCTATTGTTCTTCCTTGGAGTGTAATGTTAATACGTTATAAGTTATAAAAGATTATTAAGAATACATATTTTGAAAAATGACAAATTTTCTAAATTTTTGAGCTGAGCTTCTTTAAATTAATTCAAAAACCTGCTATAAATTAACTGCTCTTACATAGAGAGAGAGAGAGAGAGAGAGAGAGAGAGAGAGAGAGAGAGAGAGAAGAGAGCCATGTGTCATCATTATACAGTATATATTTTCATAATAAATATGGTCATAATTTATGATGAACAAATATATCATACTTGCATAAACATTTCATTGATTTTTTCAGAGATTTGATTGAAATATATATATAAATTATTTTGTAACATTTTTTTATTGTAATTCTCTCTCTCTCTCTCTCCCCCCTCTCTCTCTCGCAAGTAAAATGTGAGTTATGTCATTGCACTTGATTTTTAAACTTCTCTCATAAATTTTCCGAAGCCTGTTTGTAATAGAAATTTTCTAAAATGTCGTTTAACAATTTTATAACTTTGCAAAATCTCTTCAGAATACACAAAACCAGTGTCGAAACGTTGAGTTAAGTTAATGTAAGAATCTTTGATATTAAAGTCAGTTTGGTCAAAATATACATCTCTCTTCAGAATAGTCGAATAAATATTTTTATCTGCCTTATACAAGAACAAAAACGCACATGTTTGCTCTAGTGAAATGAGCTGTTCAGGCAGGGTGCGCCTATCTGTCTATCCATATGTAAATGCCGTGCGTACATCGCGCACATTTACCCTACGTCGTATTTCACGAGAGTAGGGAGAGATCTGTTATTGATCCTTTCTCCTCGCGCGCCGCCGGTTCCCTCCCTTTCTACGCGGCAATGGCAGAACGTCGTTCACCAGCTTTTCATGGCAAGAGCTCGCAGCGTAGTGAGAGCCTCTCTCGTCGGGAGCCTTTGTCGTATATCGACGAGAGAGACGACGGGTGGCTGAGGGAGAGATCGCCGGGAAGTAACGTGGCTGCGCAGCAAACAGGGCCAAAGCACAGGGCACGGAGACAGCCGAGCGCGACCGAGGTCGCGAGCGTCGACCGAATGAGTCTCTCCCTCCCTCCCTCCCTCCCTCCCCCCCTCTCTCTCTCTCTCTTTCTCTTTCTCTCCCTCTCTCTACTCAGCGCTGGGGTCCAGTACCAGTACTTCAGTGTGTGCACAGCGGCCGGCCGGCGTGCATGATTGTTAATAGTAGTGTTGTGTTCTTGAAATTGAGCGCTTTTCACGCGAAATCGCTCTTCCGTCGTGCTTATTTTTATCGATGTTCGTGCGAAGCGAAAGCTAAATTCGACGATCAGGCGACGTTGTCTTTGTGTTTCGAACGGCGCCGGGCCTCAGGGCCCGGTGGCTCTCGTTTCCGCTCCAGATCAACTCCAGGAAGCATGCGATCATAGAGCTTGCAGGCTTATCCCGGAGACGAGCCGGCTGCGATGTCTATACGGGCGTTACCCTTCGGCGGCAGTTTGCCTCGCGTAATAATCGTCACGAATCTTTGTACGACGAAAGTCAATACTTTCTCAAATCAACGAAAATATATTCTCGAGAAAAGAGAGAGGAAGCAAGAGACAGAATACAAGAGAATAGCAAAGAAAGAGAAAAAAAGAAGCACACAAAGTATCATCGTACCGAAGGATCAAGTTGCACCAAGATAACATTATGAGGCAGCGAATTAAAAATCCTGGGCAGAGAGCTTCAGTAAAAAACTAAAAAAAAAAGAAAAAAAAATATACTGCAGATTTATTTGTCATACAAGATCAATCGAGAAGAATTCTTAAATTCGTGATTAGCACAGAGTGTAGATAGATATCATTCTTTGATAATTTGCAAATTGAATTACAATCATGTTTATGCAGGGCGTAGTTATGGATGGTATAGTGGGAGTTAATCGTGGCTAGAGGAAGAAAGGAAAAGAGTATTAGAGGAAGATAGATAAATATAGTGCGAAGGAGGAGAGGAATAGGAGGAATAGGAGGAAAGGAAGAGAGAAGGAGAGAAAAGCGCGAGAACGAGAAGAAAGAGGGAAAAGAAGAGAGAGAGAGAGGGGGGAGAGAGGGGGGGAGAGAAAGAGAGAGAGAGAGGGGGGGGGGAAGATAATCTACACAGAAGTTTTATACGATCTGTTTCTAACGACCTCATAAAAGATGTGTATAGAAAATAACATGACTCCAAAAACACATATAACTCAAAAGGATAATGATAAAGGCAAAACACAATCCGTGATTAAATAAATTTAAATTAATTGACATTAAAAAACGCCCTACGTAGTATCATTTTAGACACTAATGCGAATAGTATAAAGCTGTGAAGCGTCTCATATATATGTAATTTTTAGTATAAATTTTTTAAATTGTTTAGAAAATTATTATATGTTTGTGTTATATTACAGTACACTGTACTGTACACTATATATACATGCGGTTATGTGCCATCACATGGTACAACCTAACAAACCTAATCCATTACGCGCACGCGCGCGCGCGCGCATACGCATGCACTCATACACGCAAACCTATAGATAGATATAAATAAAACTAACTAAAAAATATTAGTATTTGGAAAAATATTTTTAATTTCAGGAAGTATTCTAGTTTGAAGTAAAAAAAGATATTTTTGAAGAATTTTTTGTAAGGAAACAGAAAAAGCGAATAACGTTAAACTTTGTATATTTTTTTAAAAACATATTTTAAAAAATATATTTTTATTTTCTAACTAATAAAGATAAGTAATAAAAATATTCTTCTTTTTTATGTGATTCCTATCTTAGTCAATATTAGGAGCTCGCAAATAAAAACGCATATGGACGATAAATGATTTTTAACTGTTCTAGGCATGTGAAATGCAAGAACCAAAAATTTTCTTATTCAGGAGAAGTGCATCTGAACTAGAACTAAACCAATATTTTGATTCTGGATAAAATAGCGGCATTTCTTCTCAATAAGAAAATTTTTTGTTTTTACGTTTAGATACCTAGAGCAGCTAGAAATCATTTACACCGTTTACATGCGTTTTTTCTTGAAAACTCTTAGTAACCAAGATACAGCATAAAAAAGTAAAGCGTTTTTGTTATTTAAAAAATAAAAGTACATTCTTATAATAAGACTAAAAAAACATACAAAGTTTAACATTATTCGCTTTTTTCATTTCCCTACAAAAAATTCCTGAAAAATATCTTTTTTGCGACCTTTCAAACCAGAATACCCTCTTAAAAAATATCAAAATAATTTTTAATTTGAAAAATATTTTTTTCGAATTAATGAAATATTATTTGCATATTTTAATTCTTTCACATATTACCTGATTTATTTACGTTATAGAAAATACCACAATGACCATACTCACACTATAAATATCTCCTCATGCTTATAATGTTTTTCATGTATTAATGTTTTTTATTACATTATTAATTTACGATTATTTATCGTTTATTAATTTGTGATATTTTTTATACAATTCACTACTATGAATGTTATGAATATTAATGATTTGATATTAATACTCTCTCTCTCTCTTTTTTTTTAAATTCCTGTAAAAAACTTGGGTGTGTAAAATCATATTTTTTAGATAGGTTTACTTGTATCTATCTACAGGTTTGCGTACGTTCGTGCATGTGCGTGTATATGTAATAAATTTAGGTTTATCAGGCTCAAGGCTGTACCAGGTGATTGTGGCCAAAATATTAGACTCATGTACTGATCCAATTGTTTCGATATTTATTATAGGCCAGTCATATTAGACTAATTTAGGGGGTTAACCTTCCAACTAATCTTTCCAGGTTGCAACCACCATAAATCACTTTGATTTAAGGTGCTATAAGTGGAATTTATTTTGCTTCGCAAAATTAACGCGCAATAAAAAGTTATTAACAATATTATCAACAAAAAACGTAATGTTTTTATTTTTTTCTCAAATATCTCGAAAACTAAGCAAGATAGGGTAACTAACTATACGTATCTTTTTTGTAGAGCATAAAATTATCTACAATAATGATCAGAACAACATTTATCGTCAAGTCAGTCGTTAGCTTGCACCCGCCGTCAAAGTCCGAGACTCGGATCACGAAAACCCTCGATTTCATCATTTTTTTTATGCTGCGCCGTTTGATGATGCAAAGTCGTTTTTGCAATATGGTTCAATAATAATGCGAAAAATCACGTGAATTTTAATGAAAAATAATATTATTTAAATTATTATTTAAATATCTTGTTATGATTTATAAGTTATGTATGTCAGTGCATTATTATAAAAGATTAAGGATACTTTATTCTTTGCTGTATAAATAATGTCGACATTATTTACGTAAAAAAACTTGTAACAAATAAATATAAAAAAATTTTGACATTTTAGTCCTTTGATTGCCGTTAAAGAAATATAATATCTAAATATACCGCATTAGACATTAATATTTTATTTTACTTAATTATTCATACTTCTTCAATAATATCTCCTAAAACAATCTTATTGCATCATTAGAATTTTGATTGCATTTAGTAAATATAAATAACAATTCTACTTTCTCATTATTTGTAAACGATTTGATTTTATATAGCTTAATATTTATACTGCTTTAACACAAAACTATTGTATGTTTTAACATTCTTATATGTATGCGCTCTATCTTAATGATATTTGTAAACAAAGATGTAAATATATTTAAAATGATGGGTCATTCAATTTTTAATGTAAACAAAGCACAGGCAAAACATGAAAGTATTGAAACGTAAATAATGTATTAAAAATTTTAATAGTATCTCTTAAACTAATAAGTTTTTAAAAACATGATACTTTTTTTGTAAAAAACAAAAAATTGCATTAAATAATATTTTACACACGGATATTTTTGAATAAAATATTTGAATGACTAAAAAATATATAATTGCATTTTGCAGTTATATGCATGCGCATAAATGCATAACCCTCCATTGCCCTTGTATGAGGCAAAAATTCAGTTCACATTTTATTTCTTTAATTGCATAAAAGTTGACTATTTGACTTTTACAAAAAGTAAACTTTTTAACTTTTTACTTATAACTTTCTAGATTATAATTATATGGTTGTATTCCAAAACTTCGTTACTACAATTTTTAGATTAGACTTTAAAAATGTTAACGCATGATATCTATATCTGAGCGTGGCGTTCATGACGAGAGCAAATATATACAGTCGACACGACTGGCGTTGTTGCCAAACCTAAGCTTTACTGAGGCAGATCGAGGAATCGGTCGATGTCTCATTTGCTTATTATTATAAAACTGTGTTGATCTAAAAAAAAACTATGTGGCAACGCCGCACTAATACAGTGATACACGTACAGGCATTAAAAACAATTTTAATCGCATTTCTAATGTCAATTATTTTTTTCTGCAGTATGATATTCACGAAGTAACTGAAATCTTCATGATGATTGAGATATTGCCGGTTGCCTTCTTTCGTTCTCTTTTCTTTTCTCTTTTCTCCTTTCCACATTTTCTATCTATCTTGAAGATCATTAAAAATTGTGAAACAATTTATTCTATGCCTATCCACTCTTAAAAAAGTTGTGTTAAAGCGATGGAGTTATCTGTGTTTTACCGACAAAATGTTATTTTCGCATACGTGCCATTTTTTATTGGTTCTATAGAATTATAAATTCTTTTCCAGAATTAAAGTATACACCCAAACGGAGAAGGAACGAGTCAACTTTATGTTGAGAAAGAAAAAAAATTATAGAAGTATATGTAATTTTTTTTCTTTTGCGTGCATACTTTAATCCTAGAAAAGAATTTATAATTTTACAGAACCAATAAAAAAATGACATGTACGCGAAAATTTGTTGTAATATAAATGTTTATAATAAAAAAGCTAAATGGCGCGCGCTTGTAGTGTTCTAATTAGAAAAAACAAATGCAAGATTGTCAGAAAGTTTATTTATTATAGATTATACCAAGATATCTCTCTATATATAAAATTATTTCTAGTAAAGCAGGAGATGGAAATGATTAGTTATTATTTATTTTACTTTTTACATACGCCATATATATTGCTATATGCAAAAGTTTTTAGTTTCTCTCTCTCTCTCTCTCTCTCTCTCTCTCTCTCTCTCTCTCTCTCTTATGTCTGTACATTATTCTAAGAACTTATACATATGTATTACTTAATTATCACTTGTGTGCACATAATTCAACCTTTTTAGATATTTCGATATTAAAGATATCGGAAAAAATTATAACAATTTATTATGTTAAGATACAAATCAGAACAAATTTAATATTTATTTAAGAGTATAATCATTATCATAATTTTCGTTTACTTGTGTATCAGATTTTCAACTTCAATGTTATTTCGAAAGATGACTTAAATGTAAAATATATAATTGTAACGATTTGAATAGCAGTTGCGTATGTAAATTTTGATAATTATTTACATTAACAGACCCAGCGCCGATCAGCTTGATCTTTACATATGTTTTCAAGAGCATAGCAACTTGCAAATACATAATAAATCATGTGATATTTATGCTACATAAAATTCAAATTATAGAGTTAAATACACATTTATTATATATCTGCTAATCTTATATGCATATACATGTATATGCAACTTTGATAGACGATAGATTCATTACTTTATTAACGCGAAAGATATTTCGTTATATACAAACATTTCTGTTGCACTTTATATCTTGCGTGAAAGGAAAAATTCACGTACATGCAGAAATGTACAGTTGTAAATTTTGTTTTGTATCTTAAAAAATTTACCTTTTTCAAAAAAGGTGAAAAAGAGCGCTAAGTGTATGCGCTCCGTATTAACTGTATTCGATTTGTATTTTTTACTGTAAAAAATTACTGCAGTTGCGCATAAGTCTGCATGACTTTTATATCATATGTATTTTACGGTTTTTTAATATAATTGTCAAGGGAAAAGGAAATTTTGAAGTATTTATTCATACAAATATTTTTTTTATTTGAAAATGGCACGCAATAATTTTCAGCGTGTTATTTCTCGCCTCTGACGTCACGATATAACATGGCCGCGGCGAGTACCCGGGACCCTTTACTGTAAAACTTCGCAATTTTAGACTTTGAGCTAAAATATCTCAGCATACAGAACACAGAGCAAAAGTAAAGGCAGTTTTGTCACATAGTATGAACTTAACTAATTGATTGAGCGTATCCAGAAACGTTCAACCGTTATAACTGAACGATAAATCTTGCCCGCGCTCAACTTGGGCAGCGTCAGTGTATTGCTTTGCGCGTACACTACGTGTCTCTTGATACCAAACGTTGATTATCTATTATTATTAGCAATTTTTTTATAAATTACGTGCGACGGTTAAAAGAGTATAGCCTGAACATTATTCATGACTATACTCTTGGCAACATAGGTCAATAAAGATCAAGTTGATCGGTACTGTCTGTTAATGTAAATAATTACTAATGTTTCTTTTTTTCTCAAAAAAGACTGTTACAGTTTAAGAAGTGATAGTCCAAAGGGCGTTGAAAATAAATAAGAAATAAAATATAAGAGAAGTTCCTACTTTAAATCGCTAATTTTTTGTTGTATTTGTTTAAACAGGGAACTTTATATTAAATTATCATAGTGGAGAACTGAACATTTTCTATAAAAAAAAACCGCGAATACTTTTTTGTAAAGTAATATAAAATTATCAATTATTAATTTATTACTCGACTAACTGGCCCTAACGAGCCCTTTTCAAGTGCGGCCTAAAATGGGATACAGTAGAGCTCGATCCTTGAGCCGAAACGTAGTGCATACTTTGTACATATGAGCCAGTTAGTCGAGTTGTCGAGTAATAAATTAATAATTGATGTTTAATCACTGGCGGACGAAGCTATTTTTCTATAATATAAAATTAGTCAAAATGAATACACAATAAAAATGTTGTAATAGCTAGCTTTTAAGATCTCAGGCTGCGTCATTATATGCAAAACATTAACTTTCTAGTTCATCTAATATCATATTTTTTAAACACAATATTCTAAAAGCTCCAAGTGTGAGATGTATTATACTCCATTCTGTTCTCATTGTTTCTCGTTTTCTATCGTATTCGCAATTTTTCGAGTTATTGTTTAATCCTCCAATAAATTTTGCATCAATTCCGTCGCGTAGGAGAGTACGAATTTCTGTGGAGTAAAAGAATAGAGGCATCGACAGTAGGCATTGACAATTACGAATTTGACGAGAATTGGGAAAGTGTGCATATAAGCGTGCATTGAAGAGGATACAATGATGCATAGAAGAAACATATGAAGAAGAGAACGAATAAAGGTATTTAGACGAAGTGAAGTAGAAAAAGTGCGAGCAGTGGCAGATACGCGAAACTGGCGACCCAAGCACGTGACAGTGGCTCCCATGGGTCTCGGACCCGCCGCCGAGCCAATGGTGGGTCGCTCTCTAGCCGGGGCAGCACTACAGAGATGCAATGCGGCTTATGCGCTGTCGTCGCCGGTCTCTTTCGCCGGGCTATGTGCATTGCAGGCAGCCGACGCGGCTCTGGAGAATCCTGTTATCAGGAGCTGGCCACAGATATGCAGGAGCGACAACATTCACAGATGGAAGACGCAGAAATTGAGCTCGTCAAAACAAGCGAAATTGTGACGAGAGTGAAAAACGTCGTTCAAGCGGAAGAGGTGAGATTAGACACGATTGTTTTTAAATAATCGGCTTGTGTCATGTTCAAGAAAGTGATAAGAGAGATCGTAAATTTCCCTTTTTTATTTTTCGGATTAATTTGTTAAAATTTATTAAGTTTGTATACACTATATTGCGAAATTTAAATGTATTCAAAAGAATTATTTCTTTTGCGTCTAGTTTAAAATAATGTGATAGTTTAACGTCGTTTAACTGTATTAAGTGTCATTATATTGAAGCTATTGAATATATAATCTTGGCCATATATTATAAAAAAATTAATGGGTGTGTAGTGTTACATTATATTTTGATATTTCTATTTTATAATTGACTTCAAGTATTAATTTATTATTATATTAGCATTAATATAAAATATATAGAAGAAAGTCCTCTATTATGAGATAAGCTCCTAATATGCGATAGCGAGGTTTTTGCTAAACTAATAGATTCTATTTGTTGGTTCCGCCATGAACTTATTACCCTTGGTGTAAAACCTAGCTATTTAATAAAAAATTCGTTGTCCGATCGTGCATGCACTCGTTACGAATATCGAAATTGTAAATTTGGACGTTGTCAAGTTCCATAAAGGTGAAACTTTGAACCTTATTTATTATATAATAAATAAATATTTGACAATGAGTTCTGTATGCAGCGATAGAGTAAGGTCGTATTAATAGGAAAATACAGGATATGTTGAGTTGCTTAATTGTAGAGGATAGATTTGGTAATCGCGAAACCGCAAGGCGTGGGATCCGTAATATGAGATATTCAGGGTGACGATCGTTGCTAGAGTATGAAGGTTATTGTACAGTAATAAAAAGAGGGAAAATACTATGTTAAAATTAAGGGAATGTTCATACAAACTTATAAAAATGTGCTGATGGTGATCGCATGCTCATGCTGGACGCACACTGGCTGCGCTGGAAATATTGAGTATAAGTGTGGGTTTGCGATTATTGCAAATAAGCTTCTCCATTACATTTGTATTTCAGAGACATTAAGTAAAGTTTTCTAATTGTATATGTATCTCATATTAGGAGCACCCTTTTTCGATTTTGCATGAAGCTCATTTTTTACATTTTTCTAATTTTCAGAAAAATTAATATTTAAATTAGATTTTACATTTCAGCATCTTAAAGCATCTTAAAGCATCTTAAAATTCCCTTCAAAATGACCTACTACATTTTTCAATTCTGCCCATAGACTTCCGATAATCGCACAAAATACATAAATGTGGCGTAATAGGGAACTTTCCTCTAATAATAGCAGTATTAGCTATAATAATACTGCAATTGGTGTTAAAATTAAGACACTTTGTTTTGTAATCTTTATATAATTTTATTTACATATATACAGAGTGTCTGGTAATTACCGTGTCACCTCTCGTGGACAGGATAGAGCGGGTTGAATTGAATAGAAAGATCCTGTACTGTTTTGTAATTTCTCAATAATTAATGAGAATTTAATTAGTAAAGATTCGCGAAGTGTGCATCCGTGCGATTCGACCAGAAGAGGCAGTCCAGCATTTACGATTGCTAGACGTGTGGCAAGGCATTGGAAGGAGCACTCTGTAAACAACAATGGCTATGCACGAGCGACGCGTAGTGATTACAAAGCACTCCTTCTAATGTCTTGCCGCACGCCTAGCAACCGTAAACACTGAACTACTTCTTCTCGTCAAATCGCACGGATATATACACTGATTCGCGGATCTTGATTTAATAGTTAATTTCTCATTAATTATTAACAATTAAACTTACAAAACAGAACTTTCTTATTCAGCTCAATCCGTTCTATTTGCCCGTAAGAAATGACACGCCGATAATTACTGAACACCTTGTAATAGGTTGTGTGACAATAAGTGTAACACACTAAATAGAAAAATCCCGTATGCTTTTGCGATTTTTGCAATAACTAAAGAGAAATTAATTAATAAAGATCTACGAATGAGCATACATTCACATGATTCGGCAACAAAGGTGAGTGCGCGGCGAGAAAGAGACCTTTGTGAACCTATATAGTACACCCCTACTAACAATAAGAGAGTTCGGGTACGGTACGATCAAGTGCTAATTTATTGCTAATTTATTGCTTTAGTCCCGAATATTGTGCTTCTATCCACTCGCAGTAAATTAAACAAAAGTGGAGGTGCTGCCTTCATGTTAAGTTAGCACCCTTCATTCCTAAAAAAAACGTGTATATAGTAAAAAAAAAAAATAATACCGATATACCAGAATTGTGTGCTAATTTTGTGCTCAAAATTACCGCAAAAAGATATCGAACATATTGAATAATTATGAATGTACCGATACCGATTACTGTATAACTGTATAAGAGTAAAACGGTCAAAAATAAAAAATTAACCAAACATTGCAGGTATAACATTAAACTGTTTTTCAATCAAATATTCGTTAAGTACTTTATTTTTGAATTTATTGCTTGCAAAACAATTTTAATTCTCGGTTGTCACACGGGGTCAAAATGACCCCAGCCAATTTTCAAATAACTGCATGCTGTTCAAAAACTAACAGTTTAAGTGAACCGTAAAAAGTTCTAGAATTAAATTTAAACAGAATGTATTCTTATTACAAAAAATTTAATTTTTGAGTGGCATCATATTCAAAAAAATCTTTTAAAAAATCCTTCAAAAAAGAGGTGTGACAACCAAGGGTTAAAAATGATCGAAAGTACACAAAGATATAAGAGTAAAGTATATTAAACAAATTAGTTGCTGTGCCGATTTTTGATATATTAAAATGATCCTAGAATTTAGTGCTCTTAAAGTTATGCCAATCCAGAATTTTGGGCTTGTTGTTAAGTTAACAAAGTTACCACCACAAGTGTAAAGATACTAGCTCCCGGCCGTACAAGAGAATAGTATATTAAACAAACAGGCTTGGAACAATTGTTTTTTAATGTAAAGGCAACCTCTTCACTTTCAATTAATTTACTGCGAGTGGATAGGAGCACAAAATTCGAGACAAAAGCAATAAATTAGCACTAAATTAGCACTTAATTGTGCCATATATTCGTATTTTCTTTATGGTGGGGATGTTAGGTTCACGCGCCGTTTGCGCGGTTGCTACACGCACGGTAAAATATTGATGAGAGAACATGTCATCACATCCATGAATGGTGCATATCACTGGATTATCTTTTGTCGGTGAATCGCTACACATTTATTCACAGATCTTCTTAACTATTTATAATTTTTTTTATTAATTATGTGAAAAACATAAAACAGTAGAGGATTTTTTTATTCAGTTTAACTCGCTCCCCCTCCCCATGAAAGGCGTTATACTTATTATTTATCAGACATTATGTATATGTATAATATTATACAATATATGTAAACATTTTTTTAGACAATATTGGTAGATTTGCATCGTATTAAAATATTTATTCATAAATACAAATAAAATGTAAAACTATATGGCATTTTATATACATATTGTATAATATTTTTAATATTAAAACTAAACAAAATGTTAATATCGGCAAGAATTAATTTTATAATATATGTAATTTTTTCTTTATTCTTAATTGGAACTTCAACTAAATTACTTTTGAAAAAGAAACTAGAATAAATAATAAAATTTTAAAATATTCTTGAAATCATAATATATTTAATATAAAACCAAAAGATATTATAATTTCACTTTAATGTTTTTTAATTTATATTTACTTTTGTGCGATAAAACATATCTTAATGATTAGATTGTACTTTTTTAAACTATTGATTTTAAATTAAATAACAAAGAATTTTGCAAATACTTCTGTGTTTTATTATTATATTGTAATAATACATGCATTACATCTAGTAAAAATTAGAAAAAATAATAAAAATTTTTTTCTAAATTATATATGTAAAGATTTCTTGTAATCAATATGTTAAGTATATTATTTTACATTATAATATTGTACTCTTACAAAAAATTTGATTGTTAGTTTATGTGAAATTCTTTATCCTTTTTTTATTTATTATTATTTCTCTTTATTATAATATAAAATTAATATTAGCGTAATTATATAATATTATATTTATGTTTTATTAATAGCATCATACACACCAATATTAAATATTAAAGATACCATGATGCATATTATGGAAAAATTAATTTAAAACCAGTCTTTCTTCTTTTCTTTCCTTCTCTTTTCTCCTGCTTCCATTTCTTTATCCCTTCCTTCTCTTTTCTTTCATTCCTTTTCACCTCTCTCTTCTTTCACGTACAATGTTTTAATCAGCATGGCACACTTTAGGTTATCTCGATTCAGTCAAATTTGTTAATAATTTTACAATAGTTAGGTGTCAAGCATGGAAAGAAAAAAAATCATGCTATTTCAAATAACTCAAATAAAATTATAAGTCAACAATTTTAACTAGAGTCGCAGAACGCGACGGCAAAAGTTTATTATCTTAGTTTCTACGAGATTGATAGAGAAACTGATTCTTTCCACGGAAGAGATTAGAATTGCGACATTAGAAGTGCGACAAAGAATAGGTGCAATATAGTAAATAGAATATATAATATTAAATAATAATATTGTAATAATTTATACATATAAATTACATACGACATTCTATCCGCGTGCATGCGTGCGTGTATATAATTTACATAAAAATGTATTCGATATTTGTTTAATTTATAATACGTTATAAGGCAATAAATATCAAAAGATTTACACAATTAATAAATCAACTGATGAAAAAGAGATTCAGAGCCGCAACAGAATTGTTTGTGTAGTTAATAATATTTCTATGTGGAATTTTGTATACTTATTCCAACTTAGTATACAAAAATTTACATAGAAATATTATTAATGACACGAACACTCTGTTTGCTGGTTCTAAGCCCCTTTTTCATCAATTGATTTAAAATTTAAAACAATATTAATTTTAAATATAGCAAGTACTGGAAATTTAATGTGTTTCGCAATAAGATATAATTTAAAATAATGATCTTATTGGTAGTGCCAGAATATACAATTCTTATAGATAAGATTATGATATTCTATACATTATAACATTAAGACATTATACGATAGAAAATGTAATGATTAATCATACAAAATAAATTAAAGGATATCAATGATGCATTAAATGGTTGTTATGAGAATTTACTTTAAAAATTGACATTCTTTAAACTCTTATTCTACCTTATTTCTTTATAATATTAATTCGTAAACAAATGTATACAATATAAAGTATACCTAATCAAAATGAATAATGGTAATGAGTATATTACGGAGAATATAAGAGAATATAAGAGAATATAAGAGAATATAAGAGAATTGTGCTAGAGGTATATGTTGCCAAACTAAATTGTAAATATTTATTTTATTTTAAGAGGAGAGTTTATACCTGTGACACTTGTTTTTCTCTAAATATATTTGTGAGATATGTAACATACAACCTCATTTCATGTCTATTACTTTGATATTACTATATCTGTTAGTTCGAGAGATGATCATGTCTCTTGATTATTTGTGAGCGCTGTTAATGTAAACCTGTGTCAGAAATCATAATAATACGTTTCGTCCACGGTGACAATGATTATGACAATGATTTTCTTAATTTTTTAATTGCAACGCACTTTAACCGTTTATCATATAGTCGGGATACAATCGCACATATACGCCTTTTAAAAATGAAATAAGGACTATTTTTTCAGGTATGTATACTCCTTCTATAGTTAAAATTTTAAAAATTAATTTGTTAATTCGGATTTTATATTATTTCTTAGGATATATATATACACATATATATGTAGGATATATATACACAGGGTGTTTAAAAAAAAGTGTCCCATATTTTGAGAGAAGATAGTATACTTGTCAAAATAAGAAGAAAATGTCCAGTAAACATGAGTCCTAAATCAAACACCTAGTTTAGATATGAGCCAATATTTATTGTATGCTATAAGAGGTGTTCTATGTGGTTCCCATTCATTGTCGCACATTTTAAACAAAAAAATACACATTCCTACAATGTGTGTACGTCATCGATACCTGATAATGACTAACAGTCAAACCTTACTGCAGTGTAGAAATAACACAATTAATATGAGAAGAGGACAATATTTAGCATTTGAAGACCTTGGTGTACATATATGATAGAAATGTACTTAAAGAGCAAGTGCAATATGAATATATTTTACTTCTAGACTGTTTCAAAATAAAATATGAAATATTTCATAAAGTACTCATTGATTTTTTATGTAAAAAAATTATATGCTTCTAAAAGTCAAAATAACTTTAAAAAATGCGAAGGTAACCTTCAAATGTTAGAAACCATTTCGCGATCATAAGTATATTAATATAAGTATATTAACTATAAAATACCACTATCAGAAAAATTTTGATCTAATAAATTTTCTTTGATAGACACATCTATTTTGTAGAAGATTGTGCGGAAATATAAAATAATACACTCTATATATTACATATTACGTAACTCAAAAAGCTACTTAGTTAATATGCTACAAAACATGTGTAGTTCACAAAATATTCCTTGATTCAGAATTGTTTTTTTATTACTTTTGTGTCAAATAAGGAATATATATAAAATGATATATATAAAAATATATTAATATATATAGAAATGATATTTCTTTAATATAACTAATTTTTTTTATTTCTAATGCAAAATGCACATAAATTTATGTACATTCTAAAAATTTTGTCTTAAAAAAATGTTTTAGTTTTATGTTATTTAACATATCTCATATCTGAAAGTTTTGTAAAGTATTTATGTGAATATTATGGAGATTGTCTCGCTTAGATATTTTATAAAAATCTTGTGTATATATTCATGCAAGTCAAGAAAACAATAAAAATAGTTTTTAATGATTCGCCTGCATACATTACCTTCTACGAGATGTTTAAAATTAGACCTAAGGTCAGATGTTGGTAGCTGTCGTCATCAACGTTCCTGACCTAGACTCGCTCAAGTGTAAACATTCGACACGTTCATGGAATGAGAAAGATGCGAATAGAAAGAAAAGAAGAACTCGATTTACATTCACTCAATTTAAATGATTCATATATGGTCATACCACTGCTGATCACGTAAAAAAAAGTTAAAGCAACTTACTAAAAACGCAAACTGACAATATAATCTCGATTATCGCTATTTTACATGTATGTACAAGCTGACGTCATCACAATCACTATCAGTGACATTTTAAAGAATTATTTATCAATATCATTGTATGTATCTTGAATTTTATATATACATTGTATCTCGAATTGAGTAAAATATTTATATCAGATACAACAATTAATCGTCAAAGATTTCAAGTTATTTATTGATTATTAAATCTATGATACAGTTAAGAAGAATTACATATACATCTTAAACTATTATCTACTTTTTTATTACATTTTAACAATTATTACTTTTATTATTAGCTTGCCTTTAATAAAACTTGAATAAAAACGTAAAATTGATTTATCGATGGATATTAAAATATTTTTATATTACATATCGTTTATTTTAAATATTAATTTATATGAAATATTTACACTTTACATGAAATATTGATATTTCAATGCATATTGTGATGTCACAATAGCTTGTAATTGTACATATTTTCATATTGCTATTATTCTTATCAGCATGTTCTTAACAGAATAATCAGCAGATAAATAAAATAATGTTTCAAAGTAATTATAATATTATTATATGCAGGATTATGTACAAAATATTATTTCTAAATATATAGTATTTAAATATATTTAAATATTATTTCTAAATATTATATCTAAATATCTATAAAGCGAATTTATGTCTGAGAGCACTATTACTACTATGCAATATGTAAACTTAAATACGTTAAATTTGATTTGTCAAGCTTTTATTTAAAAATTTCTAAATTAAAAATTATTTGCAAACATTTATACATATAATTCGAGAAACAGTTTGGTATTTAAAATTTACATCATTAACTTCTTAAGTTTAACCATTTTGCACACCGGGTTACAATCTTCGATATTGGTCCATAATAATAATTTAAAATTTTCAACATCTTTTCAGTATTTTAAGACAAAAAGTAACCAAAAAAATCTGTGTATCAGTTCTTTTATTTACAATCTTACATATATATTGTTTCTTCAAAAATTGAGGTGCTAGCATAAGTCAGCAACCTCTCATCTTTGATACCTATTATATTTTTTCATAAATCGAAAGCTAGAGCAATAGATTAGCAATTATGTCACATATTCGAACCAGTTTTTATAATAAACATGTTAGATTCTATTTTTTTGCAGTAATTCATAATTCCATCTCTTTTATTAGATAATTTGCAATATAAGTAATTTTTTTTCATTTTTCTAAATAAATTATATAAGTGTGCATCAACGCAAGAATACATTTATTTGTGTGCGGGTGCATATAGGCTTACGCATATATATGACGTGTACATGCGTGCATATATGTATCGTATGCGCATTATGCGTTTCCAATACTAAACAAAGAACAAAATCACATGGTTTTGAGAAAAATATTTTTTATTCAAAAATTTTGATAAAACTATATAACCAAAATTATATAACTGTGCTACCTCCGTTTTTGTTAAACAAAACGTTAAATTTTTAAACATTTTGAACATTATATGTGCATAAGAAAAGACCCCGCACTAATTATGTAGGAAATGGGATCTCTCTCGGTATAATCGGCTAATATTTTAACATGTTCTAGCACATGACCTACTGAACAAAAAATGTAATGAGCTCAAAGCTAAATAATGGACAGTTTTTGAGCTACAGCCAGTCAAACGCGTAAAATTCGGGCTCGATCTGCAAGTATTATATTCCTTATACTCTTGGTGTAACCAGAGGACGACTCAGATAACCTAGAACGATATCACGCATATACTCTAGTCCCAGTTGATTTTCAAATTTTCTTTTTGTGGTTCTGTATAATTTTTATTTCTTCATTTCTTTAGCCTCTCAACCTGATTTATCAACCTGCTAGGTAGATAATAATGCGCATACGGTTTGTCGGAAATATGCCTCACACATGCATATAGATACAGTAGAGACGCTGAAAATATATTCTCAATAATTTCTTTCGCTAACGCAACGCTAGCAAGAAACCGCTTGCAAGCGCCGCATTGTGTCAAAAAAGTGAAAAAAAAAAAAAAAATTTCTTGATGAGCGATAACGACAAAATATCTTTTGATGTAAAAATTAACATTTCGGACTTTGCATCACAATATCTTCGCTCGTAGAACACAGACAAAAAAATAAAAACATTTTTATTACATAATTCAAAGCTATCGATTGAGTCCTACTCAGAACTTTATCAGTTCAGCCGTTTCTGACAGTCAATAAAATCTAAGGGTCTCTCAGCTCACATGTAAATACACGACTTGTGTCTCGCTACTGTATATACACTTGGCGCGAAACACTATCATGTGTCTCTTGATAGAGAAAGCTGCAGTATAAATTACACAATTTGTGCAATCAAGTTATATCTGAATTGTTTAAAAATTGTCACTTTGAATAACAAAAACAAATATAATTTGTCTCTACTAATATGTCATATGTACATTGCATCTGGATATATATTATTACGTAATATTATGTAATATTTAATACATCTATTTAATACATCTATTCAAGAAACTATTATTAATAATTAGGAAAATAACAAGATTCTCTTCAATTATTTAAATGTTTTTATCGTTGAAGCTATAGCTTATATTGCAATATATATCTATCAATAACCTCGAAACGCACGTTTCTTCAATATTTATTAAAAGAAATGAGTTTACATTAGAATAGATGCCTCTGGCATTTATATTACTAAGCATAACAAACTTACGTAGGAATGGGCATTTTCAAGATTTATATTATTAAAAGTAACTAGTTTGTGCATCAGAAAAGATATCTCTGGCATCTAGCCCATATCAAAATAAACGCTTCTCGCATTTATATTAACAGAAATAACCTGTCTCGTCAGAATAGATGCCTTTGGCATTTATGTCTCCTGGGTACTCGCCACGGCCAGTTTAATCGTGACGAAAGAGGCGAAAAGTGACACGTTGAGAATTCTTGGGTGCCATTTCCAAATGAAAAAATACTTCGAATGAAAAAAAAAACACTTCAGATCTCTTTAGCGTGCACGTATATAAAATGTCATGCAGGCTTATGAGCAGGCGTATGACTACATATAGGATTGCTATCACATTCATTTTACGGCTATTTATTAATTGTCAAGGAAAAAAGATAGTTTATTAAAGCGATGTCACAATCTAACATGACTGAGGCCAGTATCCAGGAGCCTTAAGTTATTAAAAGAAATTAGCACACAGAAATAATTTCTAAGTTTTTAACCCTGCAACCGTACATGTGTATCGTTTGCGTCCTCAGAATTTTGATTATGTAGTATTTTCCAAAGCGCGATTAAATTGAAAAATTAATTTTATAATATTATTATTGTTTAAACTTATAGAGTTAACAATAAGATCTCAAGAAACATCTATGAATGTTTTCAGAATTTTTGGTAAAGTTTTAAGCTGTTTAATATGCCGTGGACGCAAACGACCCACATATACCGTTAATGTATACGGTTGTAGGATTAAATTATTATATAAATAATCAGCTTACGAATAACACTTTGACATATTGGTTCTGTGCGCAAACTCGTAAGATTCAGTATGCGTTTCGATCAATAAGTTTGAATACTTTAACAACTCAGCAAATTAATTATTTTTATAGATATATTTTCTGTTTGTCACATGATACGCGGTGCAAGAAGCAATTATGTATCTTTATTAAATCAAATCTGTTCAAGTTTTTTATTTGTAAGCAAAATATTTTTCCTTTGCGTCTCGTTGAATGATATGACCAAAAAATTAAAAAGAGAACTGACAATGAATCATGTTCGCTATATGAGATGAAAGTAAAGAAACAATTAATTAACATTAAAGTCTCTATCAGACCATTCATAACTGGCTATATTTTTCATCACTGCAATATAATTATTAGTTTATCATTTATTTTATATTATTTGTCCATGTTAACGATAACTACAATAAAATATAATAAAACACTACAATATTGTTATTCACATCTATTTTTTCTTAAAAAATAATATAAAGTCGCAGCAACTAAAATAAAATACACACTGTGAGAACTCTACATTCACAGAGAAAGGTTCTCGAATGGACTATGCCTGAGTACGATACAATAACACAAACTTTATTTGTCGGCAATATTTGTAATATGTACAATTATAGCAAGTGTCATGGTTTAAATTCTTTTTAGGTGTGATTTAGGACGCCTTGTGGCGCACTGATAAAAGCAAATTAAACTTTTTTGGGGGCTTTTCTCTCGCGGTAGGAGATATGTAGCTCGGTGAGTACAATAACCAGTATCGGGCTGAGAGGGTAGTAGGCTCTGGTGTAGTCCTCGTCTCCCAGTCGGAGGTCTGCGTCGTTTTCTCTCGGAATGCTCTCGGCGATGAAGGCAGTGAACGGTAAACCGAGTGTTGGTTTCGTTGGTACATCTCCGTTCTTGGCCGGAGGCTGGCATCCTGACGTCGACTACGGCGGAGGCGTCTGCTGCCGCGTCGGTCGACGGTCACAGTTGGGAAGATGACGAATTCACAGCCGGTATAAGAGTACTTAAAAACAATGACAAAAATTTTTTTTAATTTGTATTTTTTAATAAAAATTAAAAAACTAAAATTAAAAAATTTTATTTTGTCATTATTCTAAAATGCTCTTTAAACCATTCAACTTTTGTTTACAAAATTTTGTTCTTTTATAGTTTCGGAGATATTCGGCCCAAAAGAGAAAAACTGATTTTTTCAAAGGAATGTTTCACCCCCTAAACACGCGTATGGGCACATATAAAAAAAAAACGTGTCTTTTATTTTCATTTAGAGAACAACACAATTAACTAAAAGCTCATCAAAATCAGAGAAGGACACTTCCGTGAGTTTCTTATAAGTAAATAGTATTTAGCTCTTTCATCTACACTTTGTTATGTCAATTCGTTGGTTCTCTGCATGTATATACATATTAATAATAAACGCTGAAATATCCAAGTGAGAAATTGAGGGAGAACTTAACTTTAATACTCAAAAACTTGGCGTGTCCAAATAAATAAATTGACCCTCACTATAAATGTTTAAAATGCTAATAGTCTCTATAAACATTTGTGAATATACATATATGTCTCCTACATTATGAGGATAATATTAAACAAATAACAAATTAATCTCGCTCGACTAAGCAAAAGCTAAATAATTTAAAACGGCCAATTTTCGAGCATTTACAAGATGTTAAAAATATATTTAATAATTTCAATAATAGTATACAATCGTTAACGTTTCGTGCCTTACTTGGCCTTCTTCAGAACCATAAAAAACTAAACGCATTACAAATGTCTCGTATCAATATCCAATAAAAGAATCAGAGTCAACGCATTGATTTACATTAAACACAGTAGATCTCACCCATGAATATGGACCAATAGTCAAAGTGAAGTCGGAGAATACATTGTCGAATATTTTTAACATCTCGTAAATGCTCGAAAATCGGCCGTTTTAAATTATTTAGATAATATTAAATATATGAAAAACTTCTTAACTATAGGATATGAATTAAACCTATTGTTACGTTTATACAACATGTAATACCATACTATAATTTGTATTCTGGTATTTAGTGAGTTAAGAGTTATACATATATCAGTTTTAATTTTAACTTTAACATTTTGTGCTGATCTTCTCATTCAAAGGGTTAGATATACATAAATTTATATTTATATAGAGGAGACCGGGGCAAACTCGACACGATTTTTTTCAAAGTATGTCACATTGTTTTGAGCCTTTCGACTCACGAGACTCCTAGAGATATCATTGCCACCTTTGACTAGAGAGGATACGACCTTAGAGGCGTTCAGGCATAATCCCACGGATGGTAGCTTCGCACCACCGGCCGCTCGACCGAGTGCGTGAACCAAATGTCCGAACCTGCGGTTCCTCTCGTACTGAGCAGATTCTGATATTTTAAAAAATTTAAGCGTGTATTTTTTTATTAAAAAAATGTCATATTTTTTAACATGCTCTTATGCTTTCAGTGTTATTCTTGCAAAAATATAACTTTTAAAAAAAATCTAAATACACGATTACAAGGGTCACTTAATATCGTAACATTTTGTTTAAAACATTTTTTCATATACCTCACGGTTTCAAAGATTATCACTCGTAATCAAAAATGTATGAAATTTTTTTCGAGGGATTATTTTAATCCCTAAACATGCTTCGAAGACGATAAAAAAAAATACATGTATATTATTTTTCTACAACATATCCAAAGCCCATCAAAATCGGTGAGGGACAGTTTCAAACACTTCCTTGTAAGTCTAGGAAAATGGGGTGCATGATTTTCATTCAATTGAATCCATATTGCATTTCTTCTATAAAGATATTCGATTTCTACGTATCTATGTATCTCTTACTTTAATCTATCTAATAACATATTCGATGCTTATTAAAACCGACGGTGGTGGAAAGACGTTTGATATATTTTTTTGTTAATGGTATTTTTACTTGTAGTAATTATCATTTCTGTTAAATGAAGAAATGATAATTAAATTGCCAGTTAGCAACATTTTATTTAATTTCTTTAATTTTATGACACTTTTAACAGTATCTAGTTTCATATAACGAACAATAAATGAGAAATGTTGGATTATTTGGTCAGATCTTTATACTAGTTAAGTAAAATATTAATTATATAATATCTTCTTTGACTCTCTCTTACTTTTATATATAAATAATAAACTATTATTATCTCATATAAACTTTTCTCTCAATAAGCAAACAAATTCATATTTTACTTTTATTTGAAAGTCTTTTGCATTCATTCTTACTTACATTGGCAATGTAAGTAATAATAAACTAAATAAACCAAATCTAACAGTAACAATAATTAATAGAAAATTTATTTAAATATTCTTTTTTGCAGAGGCGAACTGACGAGATAAGGGTAGACAGCGAAGAACAGAATGCGGTATTTGTGCGTATTTCTGGTGAGTAATTTTCTATTTTTTCCTTTTATAAAGTTCGGAACATCACATAATAATTATTTTATGAGTTATACACACATCATGCGACAAACAATTTTAAATCAAAATTGATAAATGTCAAAAATTTGATTGTAATTATCAGTTAGAGTTAGCCAATTCTTTATCAATAAAATTAGGGTGTAAAGCTGCAACAAGATAGAAGAAGTTCATATTTATATGTATATTATTTTGATACATAATTAATTTGTTAATAAAATTTTCTTTTTATCAAGATATCAATAATGATACCCTAAATATATTTGTATTTAATGCAGAAGCATATGTATTCTAGTATTTTAAACAATTTATGGATAACATTTTAAGAAGGCAAGAATTATATTTTTAATCTTGTAATGTATATATATTATATGTATACTCGCTGCGCATGTACTTTTGGCGCGAGACACTACCTTTTAATTATATTTTATTTCAGTATAATGTTAGATTAAGCTAAAGCTAACAATAAGTCAAGTTAATATCTTAATTTATTTTTAGCTTAATATTAAAACGATGTATTTAATTAAAAAATAAAAACCCATTGTATGTCTGGAATTTAAAAAATACAGTTTTTTATAAAGTAACAAATTTTTTTTCAATATCTAATAATTACAATGTATCTTTTATTGATACTGAAATTGTTGATTTTTGAAAGCTAGTATATAACTATTTGATGAGTAAAGAGAGTATATTAAAAAATTAAAAATTATACAAAAGTGTGTTTAACTTCTACAGGTAAAACGAATTAAATAGACAACAAATTGAAAATATAAGGTAAATATGCAGAGATAGGGATTATTTCCTGATTTCAATAATTTTGTAATATGTTATCAAGGTCATCACCTTGAATAACTTTTAAAAGATTTTAACTGGCAGTCATTGTTCATTAAAAAATTATTAACAAATTTAGATACTTATGCATTATTATAGCGGCGAACTCACCGATTTCAATTAGCTTGACATGCGTTGTCAAGGTTATTCTGCTGAGTGACCGTCAAAAGGTTTTAGCCGTGATCTTGATTCAAAACTGAATTTTTATTTAAAAAATCTGCATATCAAAGAAGAAAGAAACGGCATCAATTCAATCACAGACACAGAATTGCTTGATAAATCTCATTTTAATATCCTTTACGAACTTACTAACAAAAGATTTCAACCAGATTTGTTTTTATTTATGTGCAGTATTTAAGATCTGTTTACTCCTTACTTTTAATGTCATCGATACATTTATATACCCACACTACACACTTATTATCGAGTAGTCGCTTATATACATGAACTCGAACTATACAAGAAGCGCGTTATCGTTCAATAAAAAGCATATCTTCTTTGTCCTTCATCAGAATTTGTAAGTTGATTTATTAATAATAATAAGAGAAACAAGACCGTTACGATATACAATCAAATTAGAGTAAAACGCAATTTACAATCCAAGCTTAGATCTTTGGCAGCCCAATATTAATTTCTGTATATAGGGGAAAGTGGAATAATAGTGCGTATGGGTATAACCTAATTCTCCATCTCCAATGAATTGTTCGTCCAATGACAATAAAATTATTGTGGAATACTGCGACAAGCATTTCTTATTCCCTTCGCTCGATGATGGATTTTGGAAAAAACAGTATTTTTAATACAGCACCACAAATAAAAAATCTACATATTATTATGTAAGATCTAGAAATTTCGGAGGCCAGGCGACGTATTCATCATGACCAATCTATAGATGTATACAACATACATTTGACAAGTCCTTTACAATGCAGGAATATTATGGTGGCGTCACGTGTGTCATCTTGAATCTATATCCTTAGTCGTATGTTGAGGTCAACATTTTGCAACACCAACAATTTATTTTGTTTGAATCAAATGTAAATCATAAATTTTTATCTCTAACGAAATAAGAACCAATGATCTGTCTATTTAAAATTACACACATTTAAAGACCAGCAATGTTGATTGTCAACTTATCGGCACCACTTTGAATTTTGCATCGACTATAGTAGTGACTATTGCGTAGATTTAATATGTCGTTGCTTCATTATTATTAAACATAACTACATTAAAGAAACCAAGAATTTGTTCTGTACTTTTGTTGTCCCATGGACAGAATTCAATATCTTCGATCTTTATCTTCGATCATCTTCATTAAAGCCTGAAGTAATGTAATATGATAAGAGTGGTACCGTAGGATCTTAGAATTCTGTATGCTGTTGATCGTAGCACTCCTAATTTATACTGTATTTATCCTCGAATTTTTTGTTTATATGAACCATGAACATATGAACATATGAACATGACTACAGTAAATGCGTCTAAATGATTTTTATTAGATATAGCGCATTCTAACTCAATGAATATATTGTCTGACTTTCTAATATGATCCGAATCACCTAGAATAACCGATGACATCTATTCGGATGCCTTATTTAGTCTTTCAATGATAATTACGTCAATATTTACCTCGTCGATATCAAGAAAATATTGATTTTGTTTCAAGAATAGTCGATCGTAATTTTTTATTTAAAAAAAAAATGCCTACATAAAAATACTAAAAAACTATTAAACAATTTAAGCTTGAAAAATTTTTAAACTGTACCAAAAAAGAAATCAATTTTATGCTAGAAGAAAAGCTTGAAGAGATATGAAATATGTAATTTGTTTTATAATTCTATAAATTCCGTGTAAATTCTATGATATGTTATAGGCCCATATCGTTTCGCACAACAATGAGATTGCGCTCCGCGTTATCCAATTTAAAAGTGTCATACGAATGAAAATCAGAAGTGCTGACTTAAATTAGTAATGAGCGATTGTTGTGGCATGTTAATTATTTAACGCGAATAATCGCCATTAATCATTCGTAATCGTGTCTTAAATGATTTAATTACGAAATAGCAATACGTCGACATATTCTGTGATAAAACACACAATGTGCTATACCATACATTCGTCCGAATCGCATTACACGTACGTATGTATTCTAACACAACTGCCTATCAGATTTTTCGGATCAATTCAAGTACGTATAATTAAAAATAATTGATTTTTTGCGAGATTTTATTTTGCAAGACTAATAAGTCTCACGTTGTTGCAAGGCAACAGATTGCGCGCATTGGTCTGAATTTAAGTTGATGCCGTGATTTCGTATTTTGCATCGATTGCAATCGGGAATGTCGTGTGCCGCGTCGGATAATCGTTATCAATAGACAATGCGGATAATTGTTATCGATTAGTGACTTAAGATCGCATCGCATTGTCTCCGTGTCCTTTTGTGATCGAGATCGAGTGTCGTGTACAAACAAGTATCGGGAGTGCCGAATTTAACAATTAATGAGTAATTCTCGTGCCATGTTATTTAACGCGCCTATGATCGCATCCTTCGACAATCATAACCGCGTAATCGTGCATGAACTTTAAGTTGGCTTTGTGTATAAAAATAAGATACCAGAGTAGGCGTCATTCGTCAGTCACAAAATATCTCCTTCGGTAATGAGTTTAGACCAAAAGTGTTCAATATTTATTTATGTATAATTAAACGTTCTTTCCGATTTTTCAATAAAGAATACCTGTTTCCATTAAAAAAAATTAAATTAGCCTTTAAATAACATTGAGATATTTTTAATGTGTTATTCATCGTTATTTATGGTTCTGAAGAAGGCCAAGTAAGGCTCGAAACGTTAACATGATTGTATATTTTTACTGAAGTTATTAAATTTATTTTCAACATCCTTTATTTGCTCAAAATTTGGCCATTTTTGATTATTTAGTTTGTAATCTATGCTCAGTGTGACTGTCTTTTGGTTATATATGCTCTCAATACTCTCTCTCTCTATATGTATTTTTTTTTAAGTCTGTATAAGTCGTATAATAGCGCTTCCAGTTGCTTCCAGTTCTATCGCGCGCCTTTTCTGCTTCTTGTCAATATACCTTTGTTACGATCGTTTTTATGAAATATATCGTTCTGTGAATCCGTAGAATATCTTTTCATTCTGTGTCAAAACCCAACAGATTCCGATAACACAATTTATGTTTTACAACTCAAAACAGTTTTTTTATTATTTTAAAATTCGAAAGTTAACCTCAAGATAGGGAATTAATTTATAATTTAAGATTTTATTTATTTTGAAAGTAATTCAGAAAGATTTTCAAAATTCTTGTAATATAAGGAGTAGAAAAGAATTTTCTTTAATAACTAAAATTTGTTTAATTTAATGTCTAATCCTCTTAATCTGAACACGACTGTTACCCTCTTTAGGCATGTAATAAAGAATTATTAAAAATTTTTTTTTTTTCGAAGTTCAATTAATAGCATCTGTTGCTACTCCTCGGCAGCTATTGATTGCTTTTTGGCAGCAAACAATATTTATTAACTTAATTCCGGATTTAAAAAAAATAATTTTTTGATTGTTTGCCTTTAACAGCAATATGAACAACTCTCAAATTTAATCAAATAAAATTTCGAGGATTAAATCCAAAAAATTAGAATTTAAATTTCCTCTCTGTTATTATCTGTTTTTCAGTTTACAACTAGATAATTAAATATTGATTCAAAGTTACGGTTCTGATATTTTATTGTTATCAGTATTTGCTAACAGAGTTGCTAATATTCGACAGTTGTTAATACTCAAATAATAAACGGTATTTTATTTTTTTTAACTCTGTTTCTCTCATTTATATCCAGAGATTAAAAACGCGAACTTCTCACCACTTTCTACTATTAGAAATATATTTTTTAGAAAGGGTAACTTCTTATCCACAATAAAATATTAGGTATAACAATCGATATATTATTGACCAGTGCCAGACTGAGACCGTTGGTCCACTATTGTCGACCAAATCAAACTATTACTCGATAACAAAAGCCTGATTATAATGACTTTTAAAATTTATATCTTCTTTAATACAATATAATAAAAAGTTTTAAATTAAATATATTAAATTTAATTAAAAAATTTAAATTAAAATTCCAAATTAAATTAAAATTTAATTCAAAAATTTATTATTAGAATATTCGTTTGTGACAAATACTTAATAATTGTTAATCTTTATTTATGCGTTTCAGTATCAAATTTTTAAATACGTTATTGAATATCATTTTTGTACTTTTTATTGTTTTTAGTTTTTATTTCATTTTATATTTTCTAAACATTAAAGATTAAAAATAAAGGTCATGACACTTCTCTCTTTTTAAAATAATTTTATATGTAATTGCCAACTTGAAATGTTATTAAATTACTAATAAATAGGACTGATTTTACGTCAAAAAATTATTTCTTCCTCATTTAACATTTGAAAAAAATAATGTATTGTTTATGACATATTAAAAACGTTTCTATTTTATAGATAACGGCATATTTCGTGATTCCGATGCATCGGCTACGTTACTGGAAGTCCATGATAAATCATCTGCTACGGAAGCATCATTTAGGCGTTTATCGGACGCGGAACAAATTCTGCTGGAGAGTCTGGACATCGATCGATATAGACCTAGGTATATCGGTCGATTTCTGACGATACATAAGAGACGTCGTAAGAAGCTTATTACCAGATCCTTGAATCAGGAACCAGGTATCTTGGACGACATTTTCCACGGACTAGTGCAGGTAATTTGTACAAAAAATAATTTTTTTTTAATTATAATACTCGTGCCAAATTAAAATCATTTTCTTTCCCCCTTCTCCTCCCATCAATATTTTATAGCAATATTTTATATTACATTTTACTTTTAAGCTTTAAGTTAAGACTGCACTTGCGAGTGCTGGCAGCAGGTGATCCTATGATCGGCGGCTGCGTGTCGCATAATCTTTGTCGCGCGCTTATGATTTTCGGTACGCGGAAAGTTCTACGTAACTCCAACGTGGTTAGTAATAATCCGAAAACAAAATCTGCACGCTAATCAGACGGGAGGCATGAGAGAATGTACCATTCTGGCTCGAAATTCACAATTATTACTAAAGCTTAGAAAATCCGGGTATCCGGATATACCCCGCCCGCTCGCCCGTTACTTGTATATATATGAAATCGGTCCAAATCCGAATACAATGAGTATGCTACGGATATCTACGTATTACACGGAGACGCATATATACAGAGTGATAAAACAAATTCTCAAATACATGATGTCCGGGTATCTGATTCTTTTTCCGAGCTCTAGTTATTACTTCAACATTCTTTCTTAAATACAGTCATAAGTTACGATGGCTTCGAAAGCCTCAACTCAGTCACCAATTGGTATAAAGGTGGCACACAATAATCTGGACTGACAATGAGTAAAAAATGTGATGAAATTCATATTCAATAAAGCTGAAATTATCACATTTATAATATTCATTCGCATCAACTTTACTACATAGTTAATTAACCCTTAGCTGGCACGTTTCCAAATAATTCTATAATGGAGAAAGAATATTTAATGAAGACTACCCTATATATTTGGATTATAATA
The DNA here is from genome assembly GCA_030770225.1 of Temnothorax unifasciatus. NCBI lineage: Eukaryota > Metazoa > Arthropoda > Insecta > Hymenoptera > Formicidae > Temnothorax > Temnothorax unifasciatus. The sequence continues at coordinate 53,823 of JASTWK010000158.1, read as the reverse complement.
AATAAAAATTGCAAAATTCTTGAATTTATAAATTCCAAACTTTTTTATCAGAATAAGATGACATTTGTTAATCGTTATGTTCTTTTGCTAAATTTACATTTTTATTCTTTTTACTAATAATACTTCATATCATGCTTATATTACCATATTTCGTTTATATGTGTTACAGTGCGTGTTACAAAGAATTGGAAACTGGAGATTTAATGCTTTCACTTTGGAAACAGTCACAGGTGGTAAGTATATGTGAAATTGGGACGATCCCGTTTACCTATAAAACGATTGCCAACAGTATTATTTGCACACACGCTTATTGCGCACAAGCGTATTATATTGCGGTCATATTGCATACACGGAGAGAATTTTTTCTTAAAATTTACCCTGAAATCATGGTAGTTGTGGGACAACATGTACCACCAAGAATTTTATGTGAGCTATTCTGATTAATATCCACCATAATAAGAAATATTAATATCTATTTCATTAAAATATAAAATATATTTGATTAATTTTACTAAAATATATCTAGGAAATTTCAATAATTTTTCAAAATTTACCAATCTGCATGGTAATTTTTATCACGTTGTTTGTAAAATGTCTTTTGTATATTTTAAAAATTCCTTGGTTGCCAAGTTGTCCCAAGTTTGTAGTGAATTTAAGGGTAAAATATAGCAAAAAATTCTCTCCGTGTACTTATAAGTTGCACATACGATTATATTGCATATAAACATATTGCATACACAACTATATTGTACACATAAAATACTAAAACATTATAACACTTTCATACGCATATCGTGTGTGTGTGTGTGTGTGTGTGTGTGTGTGTGATCGCGACTACATTAATAATTAAATAATTATTTATCTAGTCTATCTATATACATATATAAAATAGAATGTCTGCATGTATGTATGTTTGTTCTTTATACACTCTTAAACTATTCGACCGAATTTTTACCAAAAGTATATAAAATAGGGGTAGAATTTTTCGAGGAGTGTTATAGAGTATATAAGTTTTTCGTTATCGATCTTTTTGGGAACCGGTATCCGAAATTTTTTCAATTTTTCACGCAAGCGCAACAGCTTCAGGACTTAAGCATAAATATTATTAGGTAACGTTAGCCCCCAAAAATTGATTGTTTTTAATAAAAATATGAAATCTTTTAATTTTTGTTCTTTTTTTGGCTCTAAACATACTAATATAACTTTTGTAGCCCATACATAATTTTTTCCAGCTGATCAAGCAATAAATGCAATAACTATTTATTTTTATTTTTTAGTTATTAACAATTTATCTAATTGTTTAAATGAGACGTATAAGGTCTCAAACGATGCAGAAAAGCAAGATACACATGTTAAAAAAAGAAAAGTGCTTTAGGCCAGATTTTTGTGGAAAATACGCTTTAAGGGGATCCTAAAGCCGTGATCCTAACCGGTTTTTTTCTTAGCACTAATCTTTCAATTGGCTTTATAGAAGTGCAAAATTCTTGTCTAGAATTAAAGTACGCATCAAAATCTAGGTCATGGTGGTCGAATTTATATCGAAAACAAAAAAAAATTAATATTTTTTGTTATACGTGACGACCACCACTTATAAATTCGACCACCATGACCTAGATTTTGATGCGTACTTTAATTCTAGACAAGAATTTTGCACTTCTATAAAGCCAATTGAAAGATTAGTGCTAAGAAAAAAAACCGGTTAGGATCACGGCTTTAGGATCCCCTTAAAAACCAATGTTAATGAAATAAACAGTTTAATACAAGAGAACTCAAATGTTTAAAAATCCGGGGGCACGGGTTTCCGTTATCCGATCGAGCTGAGCTTTGGTAGGGATTATTTTTTTGCGAATTAGAAACATTCTAAGGGGTGCCGCAAAAAAAATTTTTAAAAATTTTTTGTCCAGTAAATAAGGACCACCCTAATGTATGTACATATATTTTTCCAACTTATTTAACTGCGCGCCGATTATTTTTCGGACTTGAAACACAGTTGTTGGAATTAAAACCCTTCCCTCCCCGGAATTGAATCGACTCGATTTAATTATCTAAAAACTGTAAAGAATTTTTGCGAAAAATATTACCTCAGCCAAGATTCGAACCTGGAACCTCCCTGATTCCGTGAAGAGTGTCGTACCAATTCGACTACCGAGACATGTGGTAATATTTATCGCAATAACCGGTTTTAATTTGCACTTATTAAATCACTCAATGCTACCCACATCTTCTGCCAGCATTGTCTCTTTCGACTTTGTAACATTTATTTATCTATAAGGGCCTGTTGTTCCAATCTGTTGGTAAGCTAACTAATAGTTAAATCATATGTCTATCTTTGTCTAATGTAAAAGATAAACAAAGACATATATGTATATGACTTAACTATTAGTTAGTTTACCAACAGGCTGGAACAAACGGCTTTAAGATTTTTTCAGTTCTTAGAAAAAAACTTCTGATGTTTGTCATATTTGATGTACTTTCCGAGTCAACTATCCAGGTATCTTCCTCACATATACATCACACTTGTAGGAAGTGCAATCTTTTTAGCATCTTTATTCTTGTCTTGCTTCTTGTTCTTGAAATAACAATCTTTTTCCATATGATTGTTCTTCTTACACTTCCCCTTTCGCTAGAATTATCTTCTTCATTACAATATTTTACAATATGTTCATTTTTATTGCATTTAAAACAACGTACTTGCTTCTTATCTTTTGATGTAAGCTTTTTTGCAGAACTTCACCAAGTGATCAATTTTATTACATTTGTTGCACTTCTTTTGAATTACCTTGAAAGCCACAGCATTCTCTTCTTCCTTCGGATGAAACTGTAACTCTTCTCCGATAAATCTCGCTGTCAGATTTCACTGGTCAACAACGAAAATACTTTGGAAACGAATCAGTTAATCTTGACTAATTTGGGATCGCTAAATCCAAATATGTTAGTGAAAATTTCTAATTAGCTCTAGATTCGATAATATAGGGGATTGAAATCTTCAAAAACCTTTTTTGTCTATTTTTGGTCAACTGTAACTTTTCAATAAAACATGATAAGTGATTCGAAAACGTCTCAAAAGTAAGGTTATATCTTTTACTATACCCAGAAAAAATTCGAATTTTTGCTAATATAATATTGGCATTCCTGGAATAACTTTATTAGCAGAGGTTTGTGTATACTTGTAGATTCAAATATGAGTAAAATACAAAGGGATAAAACGTAATCGTTAATTTGTATTTAAATAATTGCTATATATAATGTTATGTTTAATTTCCAGGTCGTTCGCTGCCAGTATTATGTGTCCATCTCTTCCATTGGTATGGACTTTTTCAACACTTTAGCTTGGATGTCGTAACAGTGTGGAAGCTATTCAGTAAGCATATACTTTCAAATTTTTTAAGTTCGGCAATTTTTTAATTTTTTTTGTAATTTTTGTGCTAATATAATTGATTTGGAATTGGCGTTTCCTCTAAATTTTATATCATAGCGGTCGTGTTTCACTTATTATTATAATTATTTTGAGTATATATATTTCGCGTTGTAGTCCAATGTTCTAATAAAAGTATGAAATACTTTATAAAGCATTCATTTTCTGATGATTTTCCTAAATACTTCATATTTAGATTAATAAAAGAAAAATTAAAACTGACATAAAAAATGCATAATGTATGTTGTATTTACAGAATAAATGTAACTGCTTATTGCATTGTGTACGTTGATACAATTAGATGCAAAAAATTATAAATGTATATTCCTTTTATTTCATTATATTCCATTTATCTGACGAAAAATCTCTACAAAATATTTTATAGCTGTACTTAATAATTTTCGAGAAAAAAAGTTAATGCTTTGCGTAGATAATTCTAGGTAATTAATGTTTTTTTTTACATATACCAAGTAATGTAAACATGTTTGTTTTTTTTTTAGAGAAAGTGGGAGAGGGATGGGAAAAGAGAGAAGAAGAGAGATTTATATTATTTTGATTTTATTACACATATAGAAAGATATAGCAAAAATAAAATAGTATAGAATATAAAGTAATAAGAAAGTAAAAATAAATAAAAATTTTTAAAAAATCGCCAATCTGAATATCATGATCAAATAATTCATGTATATATTTAATTGAAGCTTTTATCGAGGAGGGTTATCACAGTACAAATCCTTACCACAACAGTATACATGCTACGGATGTGACTCAGGCAATGCATTGCTTCCTTCAAGAAAAAAAGGTAACTATATATTTATTTTGCAGTTTTATAGATAAATGTAGAATTTTCAATTATTTAGACGGCATGTAATAACTTTATTTTCTCAGCGAAAAAGAATGACCGAGTTATAAATTTGCAGATTAAAACGCATCTAACGAATTTAGAAATTATGGCTTCTTTGATAGCGGCTGTAACGCATGACTTAGATCATCCGGGTGTCAATCAACCGTTTTTGGTCGCAACGAGTAATCATTTAGCTGCGCTTTATCAGGTAGGAACATCTCTGTTAAATTATATTGATTAAATAATTGAAAAATTAAACATGATAATCGAATAACTTTCATTATATTACAAACATTTTGTTATTTATTTGAATATATTCAGTTATATGTATTATTGAATGCACAAATTATAAAGATTAAGAAAAGACTTTAACATTGACGAATAGATCAAGAATACATCAATTAGATCTTTTTTAAATATCTCATAAAATACAGGTTTGTGTGTGTGTGTGTATATAGCAAAGTTGGGAAGTAACGCGTTACCGTTACAAGTTACTTTTTTCCAGTAACAATTTGCGGTAACGGCGTTATTTCTCTCGGTAATAACTGTAACGGTAATGCAGTTACATTTTTTGAGTAACGAATCGAACAGTTACTTTAAACCGAGTCTACAAGATCTATTAAATATCAGGATCGAAAGAAAGTCCCCCAATGAGCGATAAAGTACCCGATAATAATGATGATTATTTGCTTTTAACCGAGAAACAAAGCCGTTTTGACCCGAACTAGAGGAATTTAAACAATTTTTAAAATCTAAACTTTGTAATGTCGAAATGACTATCCAAATATTAAAAAACTTTATTAAATGTAACACACTACTTCCAAGTAGTGCTTCGGTAGAGCGCTTATTTAGCGTTGGAAGTTCCGTATTAACACAACAAAGAAGATGTCTTCACGACAATACGATGAAGCATCTATTAAAGGCTATTAATAAAGCTGATCTACGATCAGTACCTAAAAGTTAATAAAGAATTTTAGTCAAATAACGAGTTTGTTTTTATTTAGCAAAAACCATTAAAATCGTAACTTTTTATCTTTAACTTATCTTTCATAAATATATATATATATATGGTTGGACTTGTTAAAGGACTTCGCACAGTTCTCATGGAAATTGGATTTCGGTGAAATTGGCTAAAACTTTGGAAGTGGATAGTTTATATGATGCTGATCAAAAGTCACAATGAGCAAGATTCACAATAATTTGCAATCGTTTAAGCGCTATGAGCGTTCAAAAGTCAAAAAATAAGATGTTATTTCAGTATACTATTTCAAATTATAGATTTAGTTTTCAACCTATGTTTACTAATTGTCACATTTTTTTACTTACAAGGGGAGGACTGGGAAACGGATTTTAACTAAACTTATTCCTGTAATAGTCCTTCACTAGTAGTAAAACATAGTGAAGCACTAGCGCGCAACGCTCAGTCGTTTTCGAGAAAAACGCTCTTGAAAAATAGGCGACAAAGTATATACCGGTTCGCGAGCGCAGATTTTTGTCGAAGCGGCGTAGCAAGGCAACTAAGGCGCTTGACTAGTTAAATTTAAACATGATTTCTTTATTTAAATAAATTTAATAATTCTATAACAAGAAATAAAAAATAAAATAAAAGGAAACGCTTACCTTACCTATAAAAAATGTTTGTAATTAACTTTCATATTATAATAACTATTATTATCGAATAATAGTTATTACTCGCTGCTTGAAATGTTATAAATGAAGGTAGTGATTAAATTGCAGCACGTTTGAAATAATAAAACACGTACGTTACTATTTTTAATGTTATTTAATAAATGGACAAGAACAAAAACGTATAAATATATATAATATATGTAATGTTATTACACTGAATCGTTTCTTTCTGGAAAGCTTTTAATCAAACTTATTCATTATCATCACTTTCGATGCACTGTGGAGATGATTGGCAATTTCTTATATGATACGTGTTTCATTATTCACACTCGTACACACGTGTACGCAGAACGAAATCTATAAGGGAAGTAATTTGCTAATATGTGTGTATAGATACAGTACTCATGTAGGCGGGCGAGGGGCTACCCTCTTTCGCAGGCAGGGGTGAATGGACGTGGACCTCGGTTCGCGTGGAAAGTTGAAAACCCGAACCGTACAATGATAGATCTCGTTTCGCCTTATAAGCAAGGGTAGAGTGGGGTGGGATGGATCTCGCTTTGCGTTGAAAGTACAGTGCTGTCCAGAGAACCAACCACGCGAAGCGAGATCCACCTTACCCCACCCCTGCTTACAAAGCGAAATGAGGTCTTCACACATATTAACAAATTACTTCCCTTAGCACTGACACAAACTGTTATATTTTTTAAACTTTTTTGTTAATAACTTTTTAGTAAACAACAAGCAATGTTTGAAACCTTTATATAATAGCTATATATATATATATATATATATATATATATATATATATATATAATATATATATATATACATATATATTATATATACACACACCTATATCATAAAAGTTTTAGCTTTAAAGACATTTCTGCGTACGACACGTAAATCCATATAAGTAAAAAAATATTTTCAGAAATCTGACAATCTCTTGAGAGTTCTAGTAGCCACTCGAAGAGTTCTATCAATTATCCTTAACAATAAACGTTCTAAAAGTGAAAACAAAAAAGTTACGGCCCTTTGAAGTTATGGAATTGTGAATTCCCTCCCCCCCATTCCGTCATACGGTGCTTTTACCGTTTTAATCAATGGAACTCTTTCTAAAATCGAATGCGGAATGAGCTCTACAGTTCTTCGGGGATAACCAAAATTCTGCTTATTTTTCTCAAATTTTGAAAAAGTGGGGCTAACTTTACAGAGGTGATAAATTTGTATTTATAATTTTATGAAAAATATAAAGCAACACATGCCTCTTAAATTTTTATGCCAACAACTTATTAACAACTTATTTCAAAAAGAATCAAATCAATTCCCACAGTTTTGACATGTCCTTTGTTAGTATATCACTTTAAGGACATCATATTATAGCTTAACGTGAATCGATTTATTTATTAACGCTATTTTTACTACATAGATAAAATGAGATCATTTGTAAATATTTTGATCAGATTACAAGTACATATGTATAGATTAATGAAAATTAAAGATTAACAATTTTCAGAATACTTCCGTTCTGGAAAATCATCACTGGAGATCGGCAATAGGATGCCTTATAGAAAGCGGTGTATCGGCACAACTACCGGCCGACGTAAGACCAGAACTTCAACGGCATATCAGTTCATTGATCTTAGCGACAGATATTACAAGACAACAAGAGTTTCTCACACGTTTCAGGGTACATCTCATTATATATTAATTTCCGTCTTTTGATTACCTAATAAATTAATGGCAACTGTTCTTTATCTCTCATACTGCAGGATTATTTGAGCAACAATTCACTTGAGATGAAACGTGCAGAGGATCGTCATTTTATTCTGCAAATTGCCCTAAAATGCGCGGATATTTCCAACCCGTGTAGACCATGGGATATATCTACAAAATGGTCTTACAAAGTTTGCGAAGAGTTCTTCAGGCAGGGCGATTACGAGCGTCGTTTAAATCTTCCAGTAACACCATTGTGCGATCGACATACCACTAGCATTCCAAAAATCCAAGTTGGTTTTTTCAAACATGTCGTTACTCCTCTCTACATGGAATGGCATCGTTTCCTCGGTGACGGTCTGAGTGTGTCATTAATGGAATATTTGAAGATAAATCAGAAAAAATGGGAGACATTGATCAATCAAGAGGCAACTGAAGAAAGAGAAGCCGAGATTTCTGAACTGGATGAACCTGAAGGAGTCATTAGTTCGGGCGAAGAAACGGCCGCCGATGAAGATTCGGGCAGCATCGATCTGCTAATACCGGCAGCATACGTGCAAACAGCGCGAATGCCAACATTGCCAGGACGAGTTGGACTCGATCGCTTCGGTAGACGTCATTCCGTACCTTTAAGTATGTCGAAATCATTGCAGTTACCTTTAAAGCAGACCAGTAGAAGAGAAAGTTTGCCAAGCGAACAGGTCAAAACGAAAGATTCATTCTGGAAAATAGAAAATCAAAGTTTATTGGAGCCGAGCTCGTTATCTCTATTGTCTTCCAAAAGTAATATGACTGAGTCACCGAATGTTAGCGTTGTCGAGAGACCAGTTAGCGCAGAAAATCTCTTACCAGAGACAAGTATCGCCAGTATTACTAGCAGCACTGAGGCATCGAGATTAAATACGGTTCTACAATTGGATAATCAATATAATCCGCAAACTAAACAACTTACGCGGCAACAGACTTTTCCTCCGTTACAACCCGTTGCGAGAATGAGGTATATGTCTGCAACCGTAGAGATGTCGCAGTGTTACACTCAAATCTTGATGGAATCCGACAATTCTTTTAGTTGCTCAAAGGAAAAATCGTGTTCGAGCAGTCGATATTGTTCGCCGTCGCACGATCTTCATTCACGTCACCAAAAAAAATCTAACGTGTCGAGTGCTCTTCCGAAGGAATTACTGACGGTGGACACATCTATCAAAAAACAAAGCTCAACCTTGTTGGAAACAACAAAACAGAAACATACTGTTAACTCGGATCGTCGCCATTCTATACAAACTGTTCGTACCGACGACTCTTTTTCTAAGCATAGGTATAAAAGGCCTTCTTCCGCTCAAGATCCAGATTACACAGAAATGTTTTATGCTACGTTAACGGGCTCTTATAGTGACAAAAACAAATGTGTTCCGGACATGTGTATTGCTGAATGTAAGTCGAATTTAGATTGCGATATCGAATATAAATGTAGTGGTGCGAAATTAACGGTTCAAGAATTTCAAACTACATTGTTGTCCAAAAAATTAGACCAATATACTTCATCGGCTAAGAGCGCGTATTCTGCACAAGAGCCGCGAAGATATTCGACTTCTATTACAGAACATAGAACAATAACAGTTGACCACGCAGGTAGACGTTATACCACAATACCCGTGTCTTCTGAGCTTAGCACTCACAAAGTGTTCTTTATCGGTAGTCCTCCCGATTCGCCGCCTGCTAATCATAGTGTGTCTTCATCGAGTGACAGTAGTAGTGAACCAAAAAGAAGTATCAATGATTCGAATAAAGAAGCTACTGTTCTCATTGGCAATAGGAATAAAGAATTGGATCATGTGAAAGAAAAGAATTCGAAGATCACAAAGTTCAATTCCGATGTGCAAATGAAAGAAAATGTTGATCCCCGTACAAATGACGACTTCGCTAAAGCATTATCTCGTAGAGGCAATCAGGTAAGCTAGAAATAATTTATTTCTAAAGCTAATTTTTCATTATAATTATATTTGATTATAATGTAAATACGTAAAAGATATCATTTTTTCCGACACTATACACCGAAATAAATTGAGTTTTTTTTACTCATTTTCATTACTTTAATATTTCAACAATTTGTATTTGTGATATACAGAGTGTTTCAGAAGATATAGGACAAACTTTAATTAGGGAATGATAGATGTCATCGAAAGAATCAATTTTTATTAAGAAACCTGTGTCCTCTCTGACGTATTCTTAAGAAGTTACGCGTCCTTGTTCGGATCGCCTGTGAAGTAGGCAACTCGCATAATAGCATTGCGCATGACGTTTGACAATACGCGTTTTTCATTTTATGTTTGTATTTTTTGTTTTTTTTTTAATTTTTATTTTTACATCTTTTATTATAGGAAATGCTCAAAGAGTGCCTACATTGCACCTGATTACATTTATTATATTTGGGTAGCATTTCTTACTGCTTGGAACATTTTAACTCTTATGTGAGTGACGACACCCGGGTACTCGGGTAATTAAGATGGTTAAACAACTTTTAGTCCCCTCCGTCTTCCCTGTTGGATCAATCTGTCCAAAAAATAATGCTAAAATAATATATTTATCGATTTAAGAGTTTTCATAAATTTGCAGCCCTCCAATGCGACTAGAACATAAAAAATTTTAGTTCTTTTATGCTGTCAAAACGCAAAAAGTACTCCAGTATCTTGTCACTCACATAAGGGTAATAATATTGTTCCTGATTTAATTAAAAACTCCCATGAGCCTTTCATTAGCTTCTCCCTAATGTCAACTGAAATTATGTACACCATTTAGGTGATCGAACAAGGACGCGACGGAGGATACAAGTCCTTCAAAAAAATTGATTCTTTTGGTGAGACCTACCATTTCCTAAAGTTTGTTCCATACTTTCTGAAACAGCCTGTATATGAATTTAATTATAATCATCTTTTGTACATTTAATCTATATACATGTGTTCTATAATTTTTATTTTAAATTTACAAAATAATTTGTCTGCATTTATCTGTTAATCAAGACTTGAAGCTATTAATTTCATTAATCTAAGAAATGGAAAGATATATATACGCATGCAATCTTCATTATATTTTATTATCATTTTATTAAATTACGAATTTATTCTTTAAATACCTGTTAGAACCAAGTATCTCTTTATGTAACGTAAAGAGTATTTAACTATTTTTGCTCCTAATATAATAATCTAATATAGCTGCGATAAAAACTAAAAAATCTTTATTTTAAAACATTAATCTTATAATTATTATTACAATTTATGACTTCTTTAAAAATAAAATTCTCTCCTTATTTTTTATAAAAATTATTATTAACAACTTGAAATATGTAAATAATAAAGTTTTTTTTAAATCTTTAAAACATCAAAAAATTTTCTCAAGTATCATTAAAAAATTAAAAGTAAATAGAAATTGGCTAGAGTTAGTGCAATGTTGTAGTACAAATTTGGAAAAAATAATTTTTTGTTAAAATTTTTTTGTATACTATAATAATATATTCTTTACAACTTTTTAGAACATAACATAGATTTATCCCCAATGAGTTATAAAAACTTTTACTTACAATTGCATATACATAATTCCGTGTAACAACAATTATATAAACGCCATTTTTCTACATAATATCGCACTTGCATGTATAATAAATAACGGAAATGTTTATTTAACCTATATTCATATTTGGAGAACTAACGTATCCAATACTTGTTTGTACGCTTTATTTGTTATAACTTTTTATCAATAATAAATGACATTTTCAATCTTTATCATAACATTCAAATATCATTATAATATATCAATATCAAATCCTTGACAACATGTCTAAATTATCAGAAATGTTTACTAATGTAAAATAAAAGTTTTGACATTTATATAAATCTATCTTATAAACCATATGAGATTACGTCATATAAACGAATATCTATCAATACACTTCTACAATATACAGGATCTCCCAAGCTTTGCATGACAATAGATAATGAACCTCCTGAGACCATTTTGTTTATCGAAATGAAATCTTAATGCCAAAATGTAGAAGCGATAACTGTTTCCGAATAAAAAAATTAACCAAATTGTCCGAAATTCACGCACTCAAGCACGATTGTGCAGTTATATTTAAACTTATCCAGTCACAACAATTACGAAAATCAGGACATGAAATTTTAATACGCATAATTTTAATACGTGAATAGCGCAACCAACAACGTGACGGTTCTTTGCTGTTATACTGTATATAGTTTATATGTATACATGAACAATAGAAGAAAAATGTCAATATTAAAAGTAATAAGCAAGTTTTAGATTAAATTATAATAATAAGGTCTACCTAGAGGGATTAGACTTAATAGAAAAGTTTTTTATCGTTTTGCAATTTTCACATAATAAATAATGATAAATTAATTAATAAAGATCTACGAATCAGTTTGCATCGCGACAAGAGACAATTCCAGCATTTCTCTCACGGACCTAAAGGACGAAATATAAACATAAACTTTAGACAAGGGGAATGAAGTCCCTTGTCTATAATGATCCGTCTTTCAGGGGTCCATGGTTTCTCTCATAATACATTCACTACTGTATGATATACCGTATCTGAGCGCGCAAATTTCGAATAATTTGGATTTTAAACACTTTTCGTTTAAAAATTATTGTAGCTCCGACATTTTGGTAATAGGATTTTCTTTTCAAAATGAAAAATCTGCCGTAATCATGCGAAATTTGGAGCAACCTATACTTTGTCCAGCGAGAGAATATCCACAGATTGCACGAAAATGCATCCGTTTCAAGCAGGTCTCCGCCCAAAGAATGCCCTTTCCACACCAAGCGTATTTACGTATACGGTAATTAGTGAGGGCGGCAGTGTGGTCTAGTGATAGAGCGCCAGACTCATAATCTGAGGAACCAGGTTTGAGTCCACTAGAGCCATGTAAACATGGAATGTTTTTCCGAAAGCTGCGCCCCTCCGTGCAAGATAGGCTCTTGTGCGGAGCAAACTGGGATCCGTCTTTCGGAAAGAGACGTTAAGCCGTTGGTTCAAAGGGTTAAAGTCAGAGGAGAAGGGTAGTATTGGATGAGAATTGAGAATTGAGAATTGAATAAAGGGAATTCGGGAACGTCCCTATACAAAACGCCTTGCAACCCTGAGAGGAGTCAATAAACGTATTATTACATACGGTAATTAGTAGCGCGCCAAGCTCTCCCCATTTTGCCCGCCTATGCGCAGACCGTGGATGTTTTTTCGCTGGACGAAGTACTACAAGTCAAATTTATCGAAAACATATTTCTCAATATAAATAATTACCAAATTGATCATTATTCTTTTCTTTCTCTTTGCCTTTAAATTTTCTAGTTGCATATACTAGATTATCAATATTTCTTATAATATTGAATTCAGGGATGGGCAAAAAGACGCGGATCAGCACCAGTTGGTCTTCTATCAAGATTGGATGATTTCACTTCAACGAGCACATCTACCAAAATTGATCATAGTTGTAGACGTGGATCAGTACCGACTGATATTACTAAACATCAAGGTATCAGTACACGCATTTTAATTTTCATATTTGACGCACATACGTTAAACTTAAAAACATATAGGCTGTAAATATATAAATTATAGTTATAAATTTTACAAACTAATAGAATTCCTATCAGTTTATTATTCCTAAAACGGATTATAATTTATACGCTTTTATCCACAACTTTTAACTCTTCAATTAATTTTTTATAAATCAAAACGTACATGGGATGAGAATCAAAATTGAATCCAGAACCCGTTAACTATAAATTGACCGTTTTGACATGAAGCGTCATTCCTAAATTTAGATAACTCTATTAACTTTAAAAGCTCCCCTCCTTCAATGATTTTACCGTTGGTAGATATTATCAAGATTATAAATTTAAATAAATTTTAAAATATTTTAGCCATTCTTTAATTACTTATTAAATAGTTATTAACAAATAAGTTTCAGCGTTTCAGCGTTTTTAAATGAATAAGAAGTACACATTTTAATGCATAATACAGCATTTTATTATTATTATTATTATTATTATTATAAATAAAAATTGGAAAGGCTGTGAGAGTCAGACGCGATTCTCTGTGCATAATATCAGAATCACTGATTTATTACTTATTACATCGATCTATCCGATCCGTACGTTTCGGCTCAAGTTTGAGCCATCTTCAACTCACCACTATGAAACGGAGAACTTATTAATATTATACCGCTGAAGATGGCTGAAACTTGAGCCGAAACGTACGAATCGGATAGATCGATGTAAAACGTAATAAGTAATAAATCGGTGATTCTGATATTACGCACAGAGAACCGCGTCTGACTTTCACAGCCTTTCCAATTTTTATTTTTAATTTCGAGGGTCCTTTGACTTAATTTTTATTATTATTATTATTATTAAAGGAAAGTCCCCTATTATGAGATAAGCTCCTAATATGCGATAACGGGGCTTCTGCTAAACTAATAGGTTCTATTTGTTGGTTCCACCATGAACTTATTGCCCTTGGTGTAAAACCTATTTAGTAGAAAATTCATTGTTCGATCGTGTATGCATCACTCGTTACAAATATCGAAATTGTGAATTTGGATGTTGTCAAGTGAAGGTGAGACTTTGAACCTTGTTTATTATATAATAAATAAATATTTGACAATGAGTTCTGTATGCAGCGATAGAGTAAGGTCCTATTAATAAGAAAATACAGGATATGTTGAGTTGCTTAATTGTAGAGTTAAAGCACAAGGCGTGAAGTCCGTAATATGAGATATTCAGGGTGACGATCGTTGCTAGAGTATGAAGATTATTGTATGTACAGTAATAAAAAGAGGGAAAATACTATGTTAAAGTTAAGGGAAGGTTCATACAAACTTATAAAAGTGTGCTAATGGTGATCGCATGCTCATGCTGGGCGCACACTGGCTGCGCTGGAAATATTGAGTATAAGTGTAGGTTTGCGATTATTGCAAATAAGCTTCTCCATTACATTTGTATTTCAGAGACATTAAATGAAGTTTTCTAATTGCAATATTGATGTAATGATGTATTTTACACTTTATTAGCGATTTCTCGGGGTATCTCATATTAGGAGTACACTTTTTCGATTTTTGCATAAAGCTCATTTTTTACATTTTTCTAATTTTCAGAAAAATTAATATTTAAATTAGATTTTACATTTTAGCACCTTAAAGTTTATTATATTCTCTTTAAAATAACCTACTACCTTTTTCAATTCTGCCCATAGACTTCCGATAATCACACAAAAATAGATGTGGTCTCTCACGCACACGCACACGCACACACACACACACACACACACACACACATACACACACACACACACAATAGGGGACTTTCCTCTATTATTATTGTAACATAATAGCAAAATTAATAATGTAAGGAATAACACAAAAAATTTAGAAGAAAATTTGTGTAAACATAAAGGAAATATCAAATATATACTCTATATACACATATTCTACAGGGTAATAATCGTACACGAAATTGCTAAAACTAAATAGCTATTATTTTGTGTAATGAGTGGACAGATATATAAATTTCTTTTATAGAAATAACTTGTAACAACCTGACTTTTCTCGAGGGTGGATTAGCTTGTTAGGGATTTCCAAAGTCCAATCGAGGAAAGATCCACAAAGACAACAAGTCGAACATTTAGATATAATAACGAATGAGTTTAGTAAACTGCATTAAAGGCAACTACATATTGCGACCTCATCAAATTTCAATAATCTTGACATATATTGTCAAAGACTCGAAAAAATATTCAAGAAATTTTAATTATTGTCTATTAAAGTTCTTAACAATCGAATGTAATAAATCTTTCTGGTGCGTCGTGTAGGACAGTTTACATTTCCGCATAGATTTTCGACTTTATATATTAAAAAATAAAGGGAAAACGATTGACAATTGCAATAAATTACGTACGATTATTTATTTTATTGATATCTTCGAATATGGGACACATATATTACATTCAGTATTTGCCATATAATATAAAAAAGCATATCTTCGCTCACAGTAATTATAACATCGGTGAAATACAAATTCAGCTGAATTAAATAAATTCTTGAGTAAAGTTCTTTCCCCTGCACCGTCGCACAGTGAGAAATAAGGCACTCTTTATGAACAAAAATCGCTGAAAGTGTAATTTTTAACCGATTTTAATATTTTTTCTTTTTAATTTACTTGTATTATGAATTGCTCTACAACTTTATCGTGCTCTTTTTTTAAATTAGAACTATGTCTGGGACTGTGTCTGATAGGGACTGTCCGATCAAAAAATATCGTCATGTTCGATTGGTAATGTGTTTAATCAGGATCGTGGTCAATCGGGACCGTGGTCAATCGCAAAATGGACAATCGGGACCGTAATCAACTGAAACCGTGGTCAATTGAAACCGTGGTCAATCACAAAGTGGTCAATATTAAAATGTGGTCAATATATTAATGTGGTCAATCGGCACTGTGGTCAATCGGGAACATGGTCAATCGGGACCGTGATATCTGAAATTACATCGTGGTCAAACGGGACGCTCCTAATGCATTCAGATCGCGTTTTTTCCTTTATTAGTATAGTTTAGTACATTATTGCTCAGTAAGCAATGAGCAGACTATAGTCGCTCGATCGTTAATGTTGACCATACATAGAGGATTCTTTCTGTAGCACGTCTCCATCGAAAGATGTAACTCACGCAAAGTATCAAAAATACCTATTTTAGCAACTTTGACAGAGGTTTTCTCAAAAACTTGACGTGATACACCATTTTTGCTGCCAGATTCGTAATCAGCGCTACAAAATCTACCAGAAATGACTTATAGAATGTCAAGGCAAAAATAGGTTTTATTTTATCAGTCAGTGTCATCATAGCTCAGTTATAGTACTTATTATACATATAGCTGGCGAATGTCCAACTTTAATTCCAAATTTCTTAGAAACTAAGACCCATTCATTCTAACCCTAATGGTAAAATCAATTAAAAAAAAAAACAATTTTTTTTTCAAGGTACTAGTAATAACGTAAAGAGCACTGTGCCACTTCTTAAATGGAATTATACGATTACACATTCAACATAGTGCAACTAGAAACTTCAAGTAACAACTCAGTAAAACGCAAAATTTTCTATGGCGCCAGATTTAAAAGAAAAAAAATTAGGAGGCATTATTTTTGTATCGACCCCGGTATTTAAAAAGTTAGCAAAGGCGTACGCTCAAGGGGCCTGTTACGTATCTTGAAACGAGGTGAAAATGCAAAAGGAAGAGGAATTCACTAAAGTATCTACGATTTCATTGGTCGAAAATCTAGTAAATCTGTTCACTTTTCGAATTTTTACTTCATTTCAAGATACGTAATAGGCCCTCAGATATATCTAATACAATGCACAATTCTAAAAGCGAAAGTTGACTGTCGCTCTTTTTGTTAATATCAATATAAAAAGATTACATATGCAAAGATATGTTGTTATCTACATTGATATTATCTGTAATTATCTTCGCATGTGTACTGTTACGCGAATCTTTATATCAATGTAGACAAAAAGAACGGCAGTTAGCCTTCGTCTTTTTCACTGTGCGTTAATTATGCCACACTTAATTCGTAAACTTTAAATGCTTATAAATTAAAAACTAGCTATTATAATTTTCACATTTCGATATTAAAATTTTTATTTAAAAATAATTTCAAGAATTTGTACCTTGGCATTGTTACGGTCTTTACGGAATCCCCCCCAGTACCTATACGTCAACGTGCCTTAATTAGCTTAATTGTTTTAAGATATCCTTTATTTGCTTATATTTGCAGCTTCGTAAATATGTAATATGCTTGAATATCATAACAGAGATTAACGTCGAATATATGTATGCACATGGCAGCCACAATTTTCATTCTATATCCTTTAGAACAAATAAAATCAACTATATTTGTATCCAATAATTTATATAGAAAAAACATCGTAATTTAAGATAAATTATATACATGCTCTAGATTTTTTGAGCACATATATCGAATAAATATTTTGGATTGGCTCAACTAAACACTAGATATAATAACTTTAGGTCTATGATAAGATTTTCATTATCTGTAATATGGTAGCGAATGTGTTAAATAGAGAAATTTAGTAATTGATATTCACAAAAAATAGTATCTTACAAATAATGTAATATTGAAAAACAATGATGAAATTAATAAATATTAATACTAAATAAAATAAAAGTATCAATTTTAGTTATTTTTGAATTTATATTATTATTAAAAAAATAAAATTTGCAATTTTTATTTGTATAATTAACTACTTATCGTGAATACATACTCTTTTATTAGATGGAAGTTGTAACCGGTTAACTCCAGGATATCGAGGAGACAATTTTGCGGATGTACGAAGAGCTAGTCTTCCGCAAGAGACCACATTGGGAAATCTTTTGGAAAATGTCCTCACTTTAACTAGTAAGTATATTTTAATAGTAGGTATCACACACACATAAAACAGAAACTAATTTTACATTAAATTATTTTAGGTGAGCATGAAAGTATTTCAATAAACAACAATAACAATAATAACAATAACAGTAATCGCAGCAACAATAATGGCATTAGTAAATTTGGTAGCACCATATCTGGAATGCTTTCTCCGAGACGAGGATCAATACCAGCGGACATATCCGAATTACGTCGCGATTTGTTTAGTAGAAATAATGTAAATAATAAACCGCGGAATCGCAAAAAGATTTTAAGAAGACGAAGTAGTGGTGGACCAGAAATGTTCATCGGTGGATCTACCGACGGGAACGACAATGGTACGTGTCTTAATTGGAAGAGAGAAATAGGAAAGCGCGATCATGTCCCCGAAGCATTTGTCAAACGAAAGGGATCTCTATCCATAGAGATGATGACTGTTTCACATGTTGGTCGGTACAACCATAGATAAAGGAGGATGTCGTAACACAAGCGGGTATAATTTATGATACCCGTATATTTTTCCAGAAATATGCGTATTTTTCGATTATTATTTTCTATTCTGCAAAGAATAGCTCTGCATTCAGAAGACAAAACAGTCATACAACTGTGTACAAATAATCTCTTCTTCCAAATTTTATTTGACATAAGAGAGTTGTGTCAGCTCGTTTACAACAGCATTGGAACTAATAATAACAAACACAAATAATTCAATAATTCACAATTTAAGTAGAGATACGCCATCTTCGGTCGAGTTTTTTGTAGCTTAATAATATTTTTGTGCGAATTTATGTACTTCTTTTTCCATTCAAACTACGCCTCGATTATTTGTCAATTAAAATACAGTTTTTCGTTGAAACAGTAAATTCCAACGAAACTTACTTAACTCGATAATTGATTTAACTTTTTGATGCTAATAAGCATCCTTTAAATTACTGCAAAGAATTTATTGCGAGAAATATTACTCCAGCGATATTCGAACCTAGACTTTCCTTCAATCCACGACGAGCGTCTTTACCAATTCAATCACTGAGGCCTGAGGATAAATTCTTTACAATGTTTTAAAGAATGCTTATATGTATACAGAGTGTTCGATTGATGTATGTGATAAAAAAATCACATATTCTACATAAAAAAAACTTACAAATCAAAAAGTGCTTTACAGTTTTAGTATATTTTTAATGTTAAGCGAGATTTTATTGCAAGTTAAAGTTTAAATAATTTCTCAAATCAACCACCTATAAATGATCGAGGTGCATATCTGCATATTCCGCAAATGAGAAAAGCATTGCCTCGAAATCTCAAGACTGAATACTTGCGTACAGCTTCGAAGCCAAAAGAACGCTACTTAAAATAAACTGATATAAAGAATAAATTTTGTTATGTTCACATTATTTTGTCAAGTAAATTGTAACGCTTGATTTAAAAAATTATTCAATTTCAACTTGTAATATTT
Source organism: Temnothorax unifasciatus (assembly GCA_030770225.1). NCBI lineage: Eukaryota > Metazoa > Arthropoda > Insecta > Hymenoptera > Formicidae > Temnothorax > Temnothorax unifasciatus. The sequence continues at coordinate 34,274 of JASTWK010000158.1, read as the reverse complement.
CGCTTAATATTAAAGATTCAAAAACTGTAAAGGACTCTTCGACTGACCTTTTTATATGGAATTTTTATGTGTAATTTCTTTCATGACATATATCAATCGAACACCCTGTATACAGAATGGGGCATTTAAATTGTTAAACCAGTTCTACAATACGTCGCAAACGATAGCAACTGCTAGTTGAAAAGTGTTATTTCTAATTGCCGATTGCCAGTTATTGTCGCTAAAAAAATTAAAAGTTTGCCAACTCTCTTTTGACAACCGCAATTGACAAGCGCAACGTAAAAATAACACTTTTCAACTAGCAGTTGCCATCGTTTGTAACATATTGTAGAACCGGCTTTAGGGTTCATGCACAATGGGAGGAATAAGCAACAAGGAATTAAACATAGAAAGAATTCATAGAATTCGTATTTTGTATATCTGATTATACGTAGCATTTCATTTAATGATTTATTTTATTGTTTTACTTTATCATTTTCTAATATAAATCATAATTTAACATTATAAAATTAAGTTAGACTTTTTGTGAACATGTTTTTTTAGGTCTGCACTATCATAAGCGAAAAATTATTTGAGAATATAACACTACATAACTGTTTTCACTGCATTGCGTATAATTATTATATTTTCTAAATACATGTCATATAGTACAAATTGCATTTCTCTTATCTATTTTTTCTCGTTAGAATAACAAGATTTTAACAAGTTTTATTTTACTCGTGACAAATCATAACAACAACTAAATGTCATTCTTAAAATATATAAAATTTCTTATTGTTTGCTATAGGATCAACATCAGCACCACGTAGATCTAGCCTGTGGCGGTTTTAGTATGCTGTAGAAAAATAAGGACCGTCCATGCTACCAGCAATTAACGTCGAGTCACAACAACAGTTTTTCCTGGAATTATCAGCAGTAACATCAGCGACGATTGATTACTGATTTTTTAAATTTTATCAATATTAAAGATATTTTTATTTTTATTAATTTTAAATGTGAGCAAATGTATATTGTAATTATATTTTTAATAATTTTAAATATCGTTACGACAACGTTAAATCAATGTACTTTAATCGCGCGAATTTGGTTAATATCGATATGATTGTGATATCACATATATTGTGATGTTCTTGCATGCGCTAAACAAATCAAGATTAATTGGAAAATTTGGATTAATAGAAATCGATTTTTGTTAATCGAAATGTTGCAAAATTTATGTTATGTCTATAAATATATTATTGGATATTGAGACGGTAGATGAAATAATTTCGCAAAAAAAGAAGGAAAAAGACAGAGAGCGAGAGCGAGAGAGAGGGAGAGAGAGAGAGAGAGAAAGGGAATAAGAGAAAAGATATATACACATCTTAATATATAGGACATACCTTTGTAGATTTAACATGGAAAAATAATAAAATAAAAGAATTTATATAAATAATCTATTATATCTCGCTTTCGAGATTATGTTGAAGTTATATGTTTATACAAATATCTATTTATTACGCATATGGAGCTTATCCATTTATAAATTTCAGATATTGATTAAAAGTTTCTATTATCCAATCTTAAAAATGTTATTTAAAAAATATAAAAAAACACACACTAATTAATTATTAGAAAACTGATTACAAAAAAAACATTAGAAAGCTATAAAGTATTCAAGCTAATGTTTTTCTCACTATAAATTCTAGAATTAATTAGAATAACTTATATTATAGATACCCAAAATGATTAGCATGTACATGAAATATAAAAATACTTATAAACATGTTGAACATTGAAAATTATAATTCGGTAATGAATCAGAATAAATCATAATATATGTTTGTGTAAGCTTACTATCGAAAATCTCAAAGCCAATACGAGTTTAGAAATGCAAATGTTTGTACGCTAACATAATTATTACATGCATTTTGTATTACATGCATTTTTAATATTTTTCAATTAAATTCTTCGTGTATCTCAAATATTCTTCAGTTGAAATTAATTTTGGCTTTTACTAAAGTTCTCTTTAATCACACATAATGATAAAAAAACTGAACAAAACTGATGGACTTACTCCTTTATATATTCGTTAAGCTCTCCTTTCTTCCAGTCCACCTTTTTTATTTCTAAATAACGTAATTATTACAATATTTAACGTTTCTTAGGTCTATTGTTGAAAATCTAGAATAAATTACAATCTTCTTTTTAAGGACCAGAATTGTGAAATTTTCTTGTGATTAGGAGAGATATATGATCGAGTAATCTATATCTCAATTGTGATATTCGTGTTAGAAAAAGTTGAATTTAAAAGCACAAATCTAATAATGCAAAATAAATGTTAGATATTTTAAGCTTAGAAGATTTATTAAAGGATATGTATAATCATCCAGCACATCGTAACTCTTGAGAAATCACATTATATATATATATATATATATGTAAAATAAAATGTAAAGCCTGCGATGTGTCATACATGATCTAGGTAAAGCATCAATTGAGCAAGAGTAATTGAATATAAAGGAATACCTATTCTTTAAAAATATCCTGTTCGTTACAGATTACACACAATTTACAAATAAATTACGACTTTGATTAACAAAAACGTGAAAATTTTACATAATTAAACAAATTTATTTGTTTAACTCATTAACATAACTGCAGTAGATACAAATCGATGGTCAGTATGAGTTTGAGATGCAGTTGTGCGTGCAACTAATAAAATTTTATAGTACAAATGATTACACTCTCCTAAAATTGGTTATAAATTCTAAAGTTTTTTATCTCTCCTGAGATCCTCTTCAATTGGTGGCCATTGACGGACTGAGCACACCACTGAGTTGATGAGTTCATTGTCTTTATCTGGTCATTGTTGTTAATTCCCTCTTTTCAGTTTTTATTACATCTTCCGTGAAAGATGTGGTTGCTAAAAAATGTTCCTCTTTCAATGATTCTTACTGTTGCAATATCTTGTTTTCAAATCCTTATTTTTTCTCTCTTTTCATTTATCCCTATGCGATGTATTAAATTTTTTTGTAACGATATGTGTTATATTCCGTAAACTACGTAAATGGTTTGTAATAATTGAATATTCAGATGGGTCTTTGAGAATATTTTTCTTATGTTCCGTCACTCTTGTTGTAACCGAGTTTGGTGCTGAATTTGGCCTACGTATGATGCTTCGCAATCTTTGTATTTTGTCATATACGCTACATAGTTCCTCATCATGTATTATTGTATTGGATCTTTATATGCTTTCATATATTTGCTCAACTGATTGAGAATTTTACATTTAATCAAATTAATCCCTTTAAATATTTTTTGAAATTGATTTGATATAAGGAATGACAAAAAACTTGTTGTCATATTTTAAACATCTGATTTTAGAAATGTTTCATATAAATTAGAAAAGGAATTAAATTTGATCCAAGATATAGAATTATTTGTCCACGCATATTTTTCCATTATAATAAAATTTGATATAGTAATTCTAATTTTTAAAAAGAAGAATGTGATTTGTTTAAGTTTGCAGTACCGAATTTAAAATAGAAAGTATTAAACATTAAATGATAAAACTATTTAAAAATAATTATTAGAGCGGGAAACTTTTAATAAATATTATAAAGAGGTAAATCTCTCTTGTGCAATTTTGCTTATTTCTTTTTTGGTTATTTTTTTAAGAAAACCTGTAAAATTTGAAATTAATTTCAACTAAAAGGTGTTTAAAGTACACAAAAAGCTCAATTGAAAAGTACTAGAAGTACACAAAGAATATAATTATGTTATCAAACAACTGCACTTAGGATCATTGACCTAAATCTGATTTTTATATAAAATATAGTTTTTCTATAAACAAACCAATTATTATTTAATCTTACTTATATTTTTACTTTTTTTGTGTTAAATCTACTTTTCGAATATGTCCCACATATTAAGATACATTTATAGCTATTATATTCCTCGCACTATTTATATAATAGCGTGGAAGAAATAAAATAGCCAAAGTAAGCATTACATTGTTTGTGCCATATACACGAGAATTATTTGAAGTGTGATATTCTGAAAACAAAACCTGTATAATTATATAGCTCAAAAAAAATTACATTTATAATTTATTATAAAATAGAGACAAAAAGAGAGAAAGAAGAGGAAGAGAAAAATTGTATATTAATATATACAGGGTTTAATATAATTTTTTAATTATTAAAATACTTAAGAAATGGAGAATAAAAAAAGACTGGTAGAAGGCACCCGCCACTATCTAGATCTAGACTAAATTTACTTATTGTTAGATCTAGATTAAACGAAAAATATAAATCGAACATAAAGTTTGATAGATGATAAAGATTTCCATTTTTTGAGAAATATTTACGACAGAATAACGTTATTTACAAGCCGAACAGCAAATTGCAGTAGATTATTTATTATACTAAATTTTAAAGCTTTTTATTTATATGAATTAGAAACATTTTACATCGAAAATGTATATATAAAATGTACATATAAAAGCTGATCAAAGAATTTTGTTACATTTTTCAAATTAAGCGTAATAATTTAAAGTAACAAAAGCTATTGGAGTTTAACCATAGAATAAATATACTCAATTTAAAAAAAGAAATTCTTTAGTATTATACATTAGTTATATTAAAAACTTAAAAATTCCGTGGAAAAATAGCATACAATGCGTAAAATACGAATTTGTTAAATAATATAATAACATTAAAAATAACAATAACAATAATAATAATAATAATAATAATAATAATAACAACAACATTAAGACAGCGATATGTAATGAATAACTACGGTGCGAAATTCTATCAGAGGTTATTATCCACATGCCCCTCTTATGAGTTCAGACCGATCTTACAATAGATCTGACGGACAAACTTCGAATAAATAATAAATAATAATAATAATAATAATATAATTATAATAAAATAGTAATAACATAAAAATTAATAACAATAGAATCAACAATAAAATTGTAATTATTACTTTTATTATCGTTTACAATGCCATAATCATCAGCATAATCATCGTCGTTGTTGTTATAATTATATAAAGATGTTAAGGCCCCGGACACATACTTTTTCGTAACAGTAACAGTAGGATTTCGACCAATTGCGTTGCTCGATTCGGAAACGGCCGTACGTTCCCGAATCGAGCAACGCAATTGGTCGAAATCCTACTGTCACTGTTACGAAAAAGTGTGTGTGGCCAGCTTTAAGTAAATAAACGTTTAAGATTAAGCTATATGCGCGCCATATGCGATTTATCTTCTAATTAGTTAGCAAAGTACATTGTTCATAACTATTATTTATAACTATTTCTAACTATTATTTGATATCCATAATTGCGACGCATAGATTTATGGTACGTGAATTAAAATAAATCAAAAGATACAACTACAGAAGTTACATTGATGCAAACATATTTTCAATACAGATGTCATTAAACTGCCTTTGCGTGTGACACACAGGTATATGCAGAAGGGTCACAACGCTCGAAATTGGGCAAAACGACTGAGGAAGAGGAGGCCTTTGCGTAATTATGATCGGGAAATACCATTATTAATAATACTTGTATGTTATTAAAATTATTATCTGTAAAGTTTTGATAACAATATTATTTACACTTGAAATAAGGAACATAAAGAATAAAATAAACCTGTCGTTATAATCTCATAGTTTACTTGCTATATTAAATCTTCGTTTCTCAGATTGTTCGAAAATAAAATAAATAATATTACTAAATCACAGAAATGCAAGGATAGAGAATGTCGATTGTAAGTTTTGCGATTAATCAAAAATAGTCATTGATATCTATGTCGACATCATAGATATATACGTACATTATCTATTTTTAAGAATATTTGTAAATGCTAGTAGTTTTCTCTCTGATCCCTCGATTTTTTGAACTCTCGATTCGAATAGCTGTTAGTGCTTTATATGTATTTTACTTTTTTAATCAGTACTGACTTATCCGATAATGCCATTCTTTTAATAGCAAATATTATAAAAACGATTCTTGTAACTGCAATCTTTAAAATTATTAATTATGTTTTTTACATGAGTAATGATACTTGCAATATTACACTGAAACATTATATGAGATCTGAATATGATATTATGACATTTTTCAGAATGGATTTCGATTGGAATTGTTTAATTATTTCTATTGTATTTTCTAGGGGAAAACGGAATAATTTCGGTTGAAATCTATTCCGAAAAGTTCCACAATACGTGCCCTTTCAATAAAGTTCGCGAATTTATCACAGTACAATTGCTACATACCTTATTATTGATTATCACAGTCGTCCTCTTCAAAGTAGTTCCCTTAGGAAGCTACACACTGACGTCAGTTTTTTGTCCACCCTTCTAAGCAGTTTTAGAACTTACTTAGTTTCCCAATGAGACTACTTTGAAGAGGCCGACTGTGATAATTAGTAATAAGGTATGTATAGCAATTGTACCATGACGAATTCGCGAACTTTAATGTCAGACCTCGTATATGCATATTAATATCTAGATTAATATAAAATTTTCTAATCTTTAAAATTTAAAAGAAAATATGTAGATATACAATATACATGTTATACAATTAATATTCCATGAAAACAAAGTAAAAATCGAGAAGTTTAATTAAAACATTTATTTAATAACAACTTCTTAAGATACTTATCTTTACCAGACAGACCAATCGAATGGGACTAGACAAAAAATTCTTTGTGAAAGCTATAATTAACTTAAGTGCTTGCCTGAAAAATAAGGGTCGTCCAAATACAATATAAACTAGTTATTTGAGTAAAGTATAACAGAATATACACAGGTAAAAATACATACTGTTGCTGAAAGTGTTATATATAGGCAAATATTCCCCTAATATTTAGGCAGATGTTCAATCTCCAGTGACGTCACTATTCACGACGCAGCAACCCAAGTCTATGTCTCATTTGGACCACCCTTATAAATATGAATTTTCAATAAGTATATGACCGTATTAGCCACTTTTTGAAAAATTTATTACACTTATATCTTGTTCAAAATATACACTTGTTCCTTCTTAACCATCCCCTTATTCTACTACAATTTCATTGATGTTTTTTGATACAAAAAGTTAATAAATAAAAATTTCATGAATATTTTTTCTTAGGCAATTTTTAAACATTATGTATTTATATTGTACTGTTTAAGGAACTAACGAAGTACAGCAAGATCTATATTGAGCTTATCGTAAAACAAAAATCTTGTAATGAATTATCAACTATATCGATTGGTATAAGAACACAGCAGATTTGGGATTAACTCAATTTTATTATATTAAAAGAGTAACATTTTATAAGAACCTCACTGTAATTCGTTAATCACACAATTTTACAAAAAAAATTTTTTGTTATCTTTGCCATAAGCCAAATTTCACCAGCATGTCAGGTTTCTGAAATAATTCAGATTTAATGCGTTAAGAATGACTTTCTTGTAATATTTGAAATTTTTTTGTAAAAAAATTATGGCTTAAAAGTTATGAAACTTTAATCAGAACTCATAAACGTATTATTCATCTCCTGTAAAATGCATTCTTTTCGTATCTTCCAAGGTAGCGTATCTATGTCAAAATGACGTTAAAAACTAGCGATTACTGGTCCAATGATGTCAAGATGATCAAATAATAACCTAATTTAAAACGTCTCAATAATGAACAAAAACGTCATATCGTGATTTTTAAGTCATTTTTATAAATAAATTTTTTGTAACATAATTGAAAATATAAAATGTCAACGTTGTTATAGAACATTACAAACAAATTTGTATTACAAAATAAACTTTTCATACACATCTATATGTATATAAATTGTATTATATAATTATTTTGAATGGTGATTATAGGTAATTTTTTACTTTTAAGTAACTTTTTATGGTAATGAATAAAATAAATTTGCGTGATTTGACATTAAATATTAAAGTTTTAAGTGAAAAATTGATAAATAATAAATTTCTAATGACATTATAACATATATCAAAAATTGAAATTTGCGTTATTAATGTTATTATACATTATTAGGTAAAATTGGAGTTATAAGATGAAAAATCAAAGAAAAAGAAGTTTATTAGATTTTTTAATTCCAAATTCAAAGTTTTACGATAATCTTAATAATTTAATTTTTTTCAATAAAATCAGATGTACTCTAATTTATTATTATATTGTTATATTATATATTATATAATAATATTATATATTATTTATTATTATATTTATTATTATATTATTATTATATTATTATTATATCACTTGACACAAACATCCTAATATCATTATTTTTGTAGTAGAGAATATAAATGGAATACAAAGCGCGTACATTTGGCGCTTATTTTTACCTTTTTTTAAAAAGGTAAGTTTTTTACAGATATCACCCCTTTTTTACATATACATATTAATACCTATGTTTTAGATAGTTAAATGTATATGTTGGATACTGCGAAGCCCTTTATGTTTAGTTTCCATCAGTTTTTTATTCATATCGTGTTATATATCAAATTATATAATAAAGATATCTTTTGAATAACCTTATATTAAAATGTAATTTATATAATATTTATTAACTGTAATTGTATAATAAACTATAAGTTGATACAAGTAAACTGATGCAAACTAAAAATGGAGAACTTCGCTGTGTTCAAAATATATTTTTTATGCGTGTCAAATAATATTCATTTCAATATCAAAAAATATTAAATTTATAATTTATATCCTAAAACGTTACGTTTTATCTTATTTTGAACGTAATCAAAGGCGATTTTCAACAATTTGTGATCTACTCGAAAAATTTAACTTGAGTCTATAAATAAATATTGATTATCTTATTCGGGATAAAATCTTGATAATGATCTATTAGAAAAGCGGTGGTATCTCATCCTACTGTTACTTATTATAGATCTCAGGTATCTCTCGACTTGAATGATAACACATTCATCGATATGTAATTCCATATTTTTTGTAGCCAATTCTCTTTTTCAGGACAAAGAGAGAGAGATATATGTATATAATATATGTAATATTAATAATACATAATACTAATATAATATGTGTATATTTCGATATTCGGGCATTTTACAGATAATAAGATTTACTTTTTTTCGCTGACTGTTTCGTGCTAATTCAGCATTAATGTGAGACTTAAAGAGGGAATTAGAGCTTGCGATCTCCAAAAAATAAATCGACGGGGTAAATCTGAAGAATAGTGGCCTCCTCACCGATTTCGTTGAACTTAGGCTTAATCAACGCGTTTTTGCGCAAAACGACCGAATTTGGCAAAAAAAGTGTCGCTCTGCCCCGCTGTCATACCGACAAGATGTAGCGACTACGAGCATGCCCCGCGACGGCCGCGACCACATGCTCCGGTGGCACGCGCATGCTCCGTAGCGACATGTGTAATGTACTTCGACGCGTCTTACTTAAATAAATATCTTTTGTCATTTACAACCTGCACATCTTAATCTTACAATGGCATACTCAATTCAGCAATTAAACAATAATCCGTGGTTTGCGATTCAGGACATCATTGGCAATGCATACGTAGCCGAAATTTATACGGCAAATGTTCTGGGATAAAAATATATAATAATGTTATAACTCTTTAATTATATTAATAATTCGTGTCGTTTTTAAAAGCTTACAATAACTATTACACCAGCGCGTCAATTTTATTAATTCTATACTTTAGTAATATTGATTTATTGAACCTTTTAAATTTCTTATTCAAAATAAAATTATCTGAATTTTTATTCTTATATATTACTAACGCATAAAATCGAGCAGATGATATTCAGTAGAAATTTATCATGATTTGTACCATGTATGTACAATATTAAACGATGGTAATATACTATTTCTATAGACTCTCGAGAGAGAGTCTAATATATTTCGAGGCAATAGATAGAGGCATTTCATTCACGTTTATAATATATTTTTACAAATCTATTGCCTCGATATTGCAATAGATTTGTAAATCTATAACTGCAATAAAAAAATAACTCACCGGTGCCGATGCGCAACAGCGGAGTTTTAAGTCGTAACCCTGCGTTGATCTGTAACAGAAAAATTAACATTAAAGCAGCGTGTCTAAGATAATCGATACTATAAGAAATAATTAATTATCGCGCCCGTTAAATTTTGAAAACATTATTTTAACAGATATCTGATTTTACAACCGTGCGAATAACAGAGAGACGCGACGCACGCGACGTAATATTTCTTCTCGCATACGTCGGAGATCGAAATCCGAAATTGTGAAATTGCGCCGGAGTTATACCTCGAAGTAACGAGTTGATCACACATAATGAGCGAATTAAGTCGCGCTTGAAAAAGTAACGGAATCCGCTAAGCAAAAAGCAGGACAGCAAAATAATACAGTAACGAATAATTACTTACTCCACGGTTGCCCCGCTGTCGCCCGATGCCTCTCAGGCCTCCTCCTCCTCTCCTCGGTCCTCCGTTGTCGCTCTCCATCGGCGCACTCACTCACGATCCGACGTTCACGAAAATCGACGATATCACTTACGCGATCGCGCGACCCTTTCGACACTTTGCACGGCACTCCCGGTATTAATCTCGCGACGCGGCGCGTACTTTATTACACGGCGACAAAAAAATTACGTTGGAGAAGCTACGAACGAAACTATACGATCCGCTTGCCGCCCGTGACGCTCGACGTTCCGCAGGTAGACGCTAAATGGCGGAAAGAATTTCACGAATCGCGCGGTCAACTTCACTCGCCAGGAGCAACCGTCGCGAGAACGCCACACTTGTCAGGCGAATTTGATTAACTCCGAAATCATTGATTTGACGAATACACTGTAGCTATCCCCCACGGTCGAATATCAAAACACGATTCAATACCAAGTTAAACAAACGACGTGCATAGAGACTGTGATCTCTGTAATTGCTAAATCAAACACGTCGCGGCACTACTCGATTGTAAGGCTCCGCCAGTATCTTTAATCCGTGTTCCGAAAACGACGCGATAGCAACTTTACTCCGAAACCGTGCGTCCCGACGTGCGAGTCAAGTCGACCGGTTGAGAAAAGCGAGACCGATCACACGAAAGAATGATAATGGAAAAGTCACTATTATCGAATGCGAGGTATACCTCGGTATCCGTATAAATTCCGCGAAGCACACGTATTAAATGAACGTTCGATATATGTCAGAGTTTTCCGTAATCTCAATCACCAGCATGCGGCACCGGAGTCCGACGATACGCGTATCACTCCGCGATGTGATCATGTGATTCGAGAGTAACGACGTTATAGCGGGTCGCGGCCGTCGCGGGCGGTCGCGCGTGCCGCGGTAAACATGAGAAGGGGGGAATCGAGTGGGGATAGGCTGATACGCATACCAAACGCGCATCGACGCGCTCCATGCCTAGTCACTCTATCCCCTCACTGTTCCCGCCGCTCGTGTCGCCGCGGCGTCCGCGACTCCCTTCTCACGTACGTCGTTGCTCTCGGATCGTATCGCGGAGTAAATACATGTATCGTCGGACTCCGGTGCCGCATGCCGCTGCCGGTGGTTGATATGACGGAAAACTGTGATATATCGAGTGTTCATTTGATACGTGTGCTTCGCGGAATTTGTACGGATTACGGATACCGAGGTATATCGCATTCGATTACATTCTTTCGGGTGATCGGTCTCGCTTCTCTCAACCGTCGACTTGACTCGCGTCGCGGCGCGGCGTCGTGTCACACGGTTTCGAAGTAAAGTTGCTATCGCGTCGTTTTCGGAACACGGATTAAAGATATTGGCAGAGTCTTACAATCGAGTAGTGCCGCGACGTGTTTAATTAGCAATTACAGAGATCACAGTCTCTATGAACGTCGTTTGTTTAACTTGGTATTGAATCGTGTTTTGATATTCGACCGTGGGGGATAGCTACAGTGTGTTCATCAAATCGATGATTTCGGAGTTAATCAAAATCGCCTGACAAGTGTGGCGTTCTCGCGACGGTTGCTCCTGGCGAATGAAGTTGGCCGCGCGATTCATGAAATTCTTTCCGCCATTTAGCGTCTACCTCTGCGGGACGTCGAGCGTCACGGGCGGCAAGCGGATCGTATAGTTTCGTTCGTAGCTTCTCCGACGTAATTTTTTCGTCGCCGTGTAATAAAGTACGCGCCGCGTCGCGAGATTAATACCGGGAGTGCCGTGCAAAGTGTCGTGCGATCGCGTAAGTGATATCGTCGATTTTCGTGAACGTCGGATCGTGAGTGAGTGCGCCGATAGAGAGCGACAACGGAGGACCGAGGAGAGGAGGAGGAGGCTTGGGAAGCATCGGGCGACAGCGGGGCAACCGTGGAGTAAGTAATTATTCGTTACTATATTATTTTGCTGTCCTGCTTTTTGCTTGGCGGATTTCGTTACTCTTTCAAGCGCGACTTAATTCGCTCATTATGTGTGTGTGATCAACTCGTTACTTCGAGGTTTAACTCCGGCGCAATTTCACAATTTCGGATTTCGATCTCTGGCATATGCGAGAAGAAATATTAGGTGCTTTCCATTCACATCAAAACTCAGATAATTCTCACTTGTGACGTCGTTCTATCCTTTTTGGGAATTAATGAATAATAAAGACAGAATGACATCACAAGTGAGAATTATCTGAGTTTTTATGTAAATGGAAAGCAACTTACGTCGCGAGCGTCGCGTCTCTCTCTTATTCGCACGGTCATAAAATCAAATATCTGTTAAAATATTGTTTTCAAAATTTAACGGGCGCGATAATTAATTATTTCTAGTATCGATTATTTTAGACACGCTGCTTTAATGTTAATTTTTCTGTTACAGATCAACGCAGGATTACGACTTAAAACTCCGCTGTTGCGCATCGGCACCGGTGAGTTATTTTTTATTGTAATATCGAGGCAATAGATTTGTAAAATTATATTATAAACGTGAATAAAATGCCTCTATCTATTGCCTCGAAATATATTAGACTCTCTCTCGAGAGTCTATAGAAATAGTATATTACCATCGTTTAATATTGTACATACATGGCACAAATCATGATAAATTTCTACTGAATATCATCTGCTCGATTTTATGCGTTAGTAATATATAAGAATAAAAATTCAGATAATTTTATTTTGAATAAGAAATTTAAAAGGTTCAATAAATCAATGTTACTAAAATAGAAATAATAAAATTGACGCGCTGGTGTAATAGTTATTGTAAGCTTTTAAAAACGACACGAATTAATAATATAATTAAAGAGTTATAACATTATTATATATTGTTTGTCAAAAGTACGATGATGAACGTTGTGATTTGTCGTTGTAATATATATATATATATATATATATACACATATATATATATATATATATATACAATATATGTATATATATCCATTCATACAGCATCGGGCGAAGAAATATGAATGCATATGCGTGATGCATTTGACGCACGTCTAATGCTCATCAATCTAATGCAATATGGATGAAGATATTTGAATAGTTTCGGTGAAATTGGTATTGCATGTTATAATATTGTGATACATGTTGCTATTTTCTACATTTTTAGTAATTTAGCAGTTGAAAAGCGAGTATTATTATTATTATTATTATATATCTATATATATGTATGTACTCTATTAATATAAGCCCGTTCGTTGGCTTACTTATATATGTTTATGCAAAAATGTTTACTTGTTAATTTAAAACAAAAATGCATCTAGAAATAACATAGCTTTGGTTCTATATCTTTTTTCAAAGATTTAATATTCCATTTTCTCGTCATTGGAAGTGTCAGAATTTTGTTTATAAATTACAACACGAAAGAAATATCTATCCATAGAATGAAATAATTTATAGTATCGTGTACACAAGAGGTCTGTTCGTTTCCGCTGCACTTCTGAGCTAGTGCAACATAGTGCAATAAGTTAGAATGGAAAAAAATATATTTGTTTCAGACAAATGAAACTGCTGCTTTTCTGTAAGAGCTGCAAGTTGATTGGCTTAAACCGAAACTCGGACCGGTTTCTAGTATCGTGTACACAAGGCTTAAAATTATGCTCGTTTTAATCAGTAAGATCAACCGCAACCCGCTACAGAACCGGCTTTTCCATTTTGGCTCTTAAAAAATTTGTAATAAATAAAATACGGACTCGCAGCTAAGCACACCCGACAGAGGTCTCCATTCTTATGGCTTCTGCACACAGGACGTGGAAACTCTTGTCGCGCGGCAAGAAGCGACGCGGTAGCCAATAAACTTTTGGTTCTTACGGAAAAGCAACACGTTGATTAGCTACCACGTCGCTTCTTGCCACGTGCAGGTTTTCTCTCTGCCGCGCGGCAAGCGTTTCCGCGTCCTGTGTGCAGAAGTCATAAGCGACAAAGTTTACACTTTGTAATTTGCAAGTGCGTAAGGGCCAGTCTACATATGGGTGTTGTAAGTCATAAATCGTAAGAATTGGCCAATCACAATTCATTATTCTTCGACCGCAAGGAGAATAATGGACTGTGATTGGTCAATTCTTACGACTTACGATTTACAACACCCATTAATCAGGTTTAAATAAATCTGAGAACTTTTACAAGAAACATTATCACCAACAAATACAATATAAATGTTATTTTCTCAGCTCGGAATCTGCTCCGGAGAGTCACTTCGAGAAACTACAGAAGGAAAGCTTGACAGCGAACGCGCTGAATGTCGTTGCTCCTCACAGCTGTATCCAGCATTTCGCCAAGATTTCGTCACAGCCCGAATTATTTATACAGAAGTACGAGGAGCTAAAGTCGAAAAAGTTAGTGAGCCCTAGACTACATTTACTTACCAATGTAAATGTAGATGTTACGGCATTTGTGCGGAAGGACAAGAAAATATGTATTTTTTTCAGAGTAGATTTGTTAGATAACCGTGGCTGTTTACCGCATCCTGTAGGTAATGTGCGCGATTTTGTGGTGGTTCTCTTCGTGCTATGTCCACGATTTTATTTTTTGGAAAAAAAAATCAAAAAATCGTGAGCCTAACGGAAGAGAACGAAAAAATCGTGCACATTATCTACAGGATTCGGTAACAGACAAAATGCGGGCATGAGTCATGACCACTCTCATCCTCTTCTCTCTGATATTGTTAGCCTCTGGTTAAAAGCACCGGTAACGGGTTGAAACAGATAAAAGGCCTGTTTGTTTTAGCTGACCTTCTTGCACAGTTCATCTCTTTTTCTCTTCAACGTGAAAAACAACAGAGGAAAGATGAACCGTGCAAGAAGTTCAGTTAAACCGAACAAACCTAAAACTGCCTAAAACAAATGTTGGTACTATCACGTGTATATACGTGCAATAAGCAATGAATGAAG
Source organism: Temnothorax unifasciatus (assembly GCA_030770225.1). NCBI lineage: Eukaryota > Metazoa > Arthropoda > Insecta > Hymenoptera > Formicidae > Temnothorax > Temnothorax unifasciatus. The sequence goes on along the minus strand of JASTWK010000158.1, from coordinate 18,940 downwards.
ACCTTTTAATACTTTAAGTGTCAAACAATTAGTCTGCCATTTTTGTCTTGGACATTTCGACAAGAAGAAAGACATTCGCTTCCTTATTACTGATAACGCTGGTGATATAAATAATTTAATAAAACTAGTATATTAAACTATGTAATATTATGTAATAATAGTAGAGGGATTTCGAAGCTTATTTAAATTAAGACTAATATGTTTGGATTAATACAAGATTACGTTTATACTTACTGCAATAACTTTCTCTTTGATACCGCCGAGAAGAAATACCTTGCCCATGAGATTCAATTCGCCCGTCATTACTACGTTTTGCCTGATGGCTTGATTTTTAGCTAGGAACAACAATGTGCTAGCGATCGTCACACCTGTGCTAGGTCCGACTAGGTCGCTCCTTCAGGCACGGGTAAGAATCCTTCATGCAGGTGAGAATCGTACAGAAATGTATTCGAAGGATCCTCCCGTTTTAGGTAATTCCTTGCCACAGTCATTGCGATATGTATGGATTCTTTCATCACGTTACCCAGATGACCGGTGACCTCGAAAGTACCCTCGGATTTTTTGCTACTGGTCAGTTTTCTAATACTTTTAATGAATAGCGTGGTACCGCCCATGACGGTCGACGCCAGTCCCATCACAATGCCAAGAGGCGTAATTTCGTACATTCTGTCGTGCGTGAATACGAGCTTGCCTACAAAATCCTGTAAGTTGTCCACAGTGACGTCAACTTTGTCGGCTTCCTTCTTGACAACTTTGAACGCCACTTTCCTGTGCACCTTCTCTGTATGTTTCTGCAGACTTCTCACCCCTGATTCTCGACAATAAGATTTGATCAACGCTGTGAGCGCATTGTCTTGTATGTTGATTTGTTCCTTGCTGAGACCAGACTCGGTTCTAGCTTGTGGAACTAAGTACTATTTCGCGATGGCGAGCTTTTTTTCGGCAACGTAACCGGACCTGTCTATCATGTCCGTACGATCTCTTAGGGATTCCAGAATAGTGTCTATTACATTTGCCGTGCAAATGAATAGTACTTTCGATAAATCTGCTGGAACATCTAAATAGTGGTCCAGGAAGTTTACATTCTGTTCTGGATCCAGCATTTCGAGAAAAGCAGATACTGGAACTCCTTGGTGTCCCCTAAAATAATACAGATAATGTTGTAGAGGATGCAAAAGTCCAAAAAAAAAAAAAATGTAATGCCAAAAATGTTTATTTCTTTTCAGATATTCTCTAAATGTTCTTTTAAGTATTTCACAGGGAGATATTTTAAGATAATACATATCAATTTTTTTTACTCTGAGACGTATATATTTTTTTATATAATAGAATATTTACAAAGATTACATACTTGCCGATTTTGTCGATTTCATCTATCAGAATCAACGGATTCTCAGTTTTAATCTTCTTTAAGCACTGAATGACTTTGCCTGGCATGGCCACATATGTTCTTCTGTGTCCTTTAATCTCAGCTACATCTGTCATTCCACCGCTAAATCTAAAATATTCTCTGTTCAAAGCGCGAGATATCGATTTAGCTATTGAGGTTTTGCCGACCCCAGGAGGCCCATAGAAACACAATATTTTTCCTTGTGTACTGCCTTTCAGTTGACTGACAGCAATAAATTCTGTAATTAAAAGCATAATATACAATGAAAAGTATTATTATTATTTAAATAATATCTACAGGTATATGAGCGCATTTGCGTACCAAGTATTCTTTTCTTTATACCGTCCATTCCGTAGTGGTCCTCATCCAAAATTTGGCGGCATCTTGAAGATTTAGATTCTCTGTACTTGTCACACCCCATGGCATAGACGTTAGCCAGTCGAGATAATTTCTTGTAACACTAAGGGCCGGTTGTTCCAACCTATTGGTAATCTTACTAATAGTTAAATCATATGTCTATCTTTGTCTAATGTAAAGGATAAACAAAGACATATATATGATTTAACTGTTAGTTAGTTTATCAAAAGGTTGGAACAATCGGCTCTAAGAAATATAAAATTTACATGAAAGGACCCCGCAACGGTCCTTATGGGTTTTGGCTCCCAGTCAAATTTAACAATAATGTAGGATAATGTAGTTCATAACATGCTGATCAAAAGTGTCCACGGGCACCAAGCTCAAAAATGGACAGTTTCCGAGATATAAGGCATTAAAGAGTGGAAAAATGAGAGTTTCAGGTTTCAGCTAATGGCAGTTTGCAACAGGAATATATCATGATAAGTCATATCTTTTTTTATACTAAACCCACACGCAGATAGAAAGAGAGAAAGAGAGTTGTTTTTGTGTGTGTCCCGCTAAACAGGAGGAAAGTGGTTACTTTCCGCCTGCTATGCCGCCTTGGCGTGAAATTGACCGCTTTCGCTCTCTACAGGCATGGAAAGTCGAACTTTCCGTGGAGGTGTTGTGAAAAAACATTTACTTGATTGCTGGATGAATTATACTTATGCACAATATGCGTGTTCACATAGTCAAGTCACATGTTAATGTCATTGCATCGAAACCATCGCATATTTTGAATCCCCTATAAAGTACAACTGTAAGCGCATTATAACTGTAATACACAAGTCGGTTTAGTAGTATTATATTGTACTTTTCATACACTGCAAAAATTAACATTAAGTAAGTAAATGATTCTTGCTTGCTATATATGTTGCATACATGTCAGATGCAATGACATTATATTACGTATGGTTTGATCATTGACTTGACTATGTGAACACGCATACTGTGCATCAGTATAATTCATCCAGCAATCAAGTAAATGTTTTAGTGAAAGCATGGCATTCAGAAACTGCCATTAGCTGAAACCTGAAACTCTCATTTTTCCACTCTTTAATGCCTTATATCTCGGAAACTGTCCATTTTTGAGCTTGGTGCTCATGGACACTTTTGATCAGCATGTTATGAACTACATTATCCTACATTATTGTTAAATTTGACTGGGAGCCAAAACCCATAAGGACCGTTGCGGGGTCCTTTATATAAATCATCAACGTATGTAATATATATATATATATATATATATATATATATATATATATATATATATTTAATATTATATTCGATACACACTTGAATTCGCTACTTTCTAAAAAGGAAAGTTTATTTAATTCCTCTTCCAAGACATCCATGATTGGTTTAGGAACTGTCTTTTGTCTTATTCTTTCCCTATACTTTTCTTCTATCGCATCTTTGTCATCCTTTTCCAGCCCTAACTCTTTCTTAATAACTTTCAATTGTTTGTGAAGAAGATATTTTCTATGTTGTTGTTTTACCTTTTCCTCAACCTCTCTGCCAATTTTTTGCTGCAGCTTACTTAATTCATATTCCCTTTTCAAAAGCACAAGCGACAACCTCAGTCTTTTTAAAATCTATGAATGAAATATTATTTTAATATTTTCCATAAAATCTTATATGCTGTACATGATACAATGCAATGATATACTTACGTCCATTTCTTCTAAAACTTGCTGCAATTCCTATGCATCCGCTCTAGTTAAGGCAGCACCTAAATCACTGAGGTAAACTGAGTTATCCACAACTCTTTGTCCCCGATGCAGCATTTGTTGCAGAGATTCGCGATACAAAGGATTCATGCTAATTATGCCTCGGATTGTTTTAATGAGCTCTTGCGTCAATACCTGTTTAGAAAATATTTCTGACAGTAAAATTAGTTTCTGATATTGTAATTAACAGGCCTGCGACCGGTTTGCACTTGTCGGCCGATTATTGCCATCCCCAATTCCCCACTCCCCTCGCTTTGTAGCATCTAGACTGCTCGCGGAGACGAAAGAAGCTCGAGCTCAGGCCGCTCAGGGATGGTATTAGCTGTAAATTACATGAGGCTTTGGTGCGTGTTGCCCTTTGCGCTAATTACTGTTTTTTTTTAATGGTATATGTATATTTTATATGTACACAATTAACATACATTTTCATTTTACTGTTACCCTTAACTTTATAACATAATCATATTGATAACTCTATATAAAAAAAAGCAGTGATTAGCGCGCAGGGCAACACTCACCAAACTCCATGTAATTTACAGTTAATACCATCCCTGAGCTCGAGCGTCTTTCGTCTCTGCGAGCAGCCTAGATGCTACAAAGCAAGGGGAGTGGGGAATTGGGGATGGCAATCATGATGTATGGCAAAATCGGCCGACAAGTGCAAATCGGCCGCAGGCCTATTGTAATTGTAATGTATAGATATTCATAGTCGGTTCTTATTTCAAGACCGTTTTAAGTAATGTCTTAAGATGCTAATACGGCTCTGTGATTGGTTCATGACATCTTAAGATTGTATTTAAGACGGTCTTAAATATAAGAACCGACTATGAATACCAGCCATGCTATAGTATTCATAGTCAGATCTTATATTTAAAATCGTCTCAAGTTTATTTTTAGATGCTGTATGACTCGTTTCATTGGCTACGGAGTATCTAAAGATGAACTTAAGACGATCTTATATGTTAAGATCTGACTATGAATACCGGCCAGTATCATATAACACAAGGTACATTCACAAATTGACTATTTATATTATATATATACACAATATATACACCTACTATGTAATAATCTGTTATTTTTTCAACGCTTCACGTGAAAACTTTAAATTGTTATATCGTCTAAAGTTTAGAATCTAAACGTACCAATGCCATCCTCCACTTTTTTCTTACGGAGAATTACTCAGAAGATCGAACCTTCCCTCCCCTACAACATATTTAAGTGGCGATAAAATCGGTGAAGTATAACCTTTTATGCATATTTACCACATTCTAATATATACTACAAAACTGAAATCGAATAAGTATATACGTGTAATCATGCTGATCAATTAATGTCACGAACTTGAATATTCCCGCGAATGCAATGTTGACACAAGTGTGCCAACATACTGGATCGGAACATACATACATGCACCATATACATGTTGCGTCATATTGCGCACCATGTTCCGGAATCAGTGTCGCGAATCTCGTTTTCAAAGCGAAGACCCCGCACCCCGCACGCATACACATGTCATGTCGTGAAATCAAATCATCGGCCCGGGAAACGACAATCCGTGAATTGCACGCTATTGTGAATCTTGTTGTGTGTATATCGTATATGAACATCGCCTGCTGTTGTGACGGCGTGCGTGACCGCGCATTGTCGTTGTCATCATTGTTGTTGATTCCGTGCAAGCTCGGTTGGTCAAAATGGCGTGAATCGACCGCGCGTTTTTAAGGTTATCTTTGCTCGTGGCGGGTCCAACCGCGCGGCGGGACCGCGTACACGCAACATCCATATCTGAGTTTTCTTTTGTACGAGTGCGCGTTTTACGTCTGCACATTTGCACGTTGTCACCCACGTTTATTGTGCTACGAGTTACATGAATTATGAGGACGGAATGCCCGCAAGCAGTAACAGTCGTATCCGCGATTATTACCCATCGCGGATGTCTGAGCGGCAACAGCTCGCGTTACTTTTGCAAATGACTTCCCAGGAAATGGTGTCAGGTGAGAGTCAAAGAAAAAGAAAAACGGACTAACATAGCGAACACCCTGATCAAATGCGTGATTGACGAATACAACGGCGTGAAGTAAGCCCGTAATGGTGAACGCTGTAAAATTGCGCGCGCTTTTCTCGCTGGTTGAATCGCATTGATGAGACACTCGGTGTGCGATTCTCACGTAATTAATTGTGAGATGCAAGCTCATCAAAATTCTTTAAGACGAGTTGTCAAACCAATGACAATGTGGCAATAACCTATGACGTCGTTTTATATCGTATCATCGATTGTTATATTTGTTGACTTATGTTATTGTTTATGAGATCGGACGCTTTGCATTTTTGCGGTAATTATGTAGCTGCGTAATCTCATGTCATCTATACGCGTCTTTACGCAGGAAACGCGAAGGAATGCGGAAGGTCTAGTTCCTTCATTCGAATGAATCTTGCCACCCTGGGCTGCGTTCGAAAACGTCACCCGAGTGCACACGAGTATACTCTCTTCTCTTCCTATCTCAGCGAGTTAGAAGGAGAAGGGAGTATACCCATGTGTACTCGGGTGACGTTTCCGAACGCAGCAGAACGCAGCCCTGTCTGCCCACATGTTCAGGTTTACCAACCATGCAGTTGACAGGCGGGCTAAAGGTTCGACCGTGGGACACGATGATTGATGGATCAAAAGATACGCGTAAAGAAAAGAAATATTATTAACGTCGTTATACAGTGTAACATCGCAAAATTAAAATTTCCATCGTTCGAAGATCGAGGTTTTTTTTTTTAATTCATCGTTAGTAAACTCCTTATTGAAAAACATAAGTTTGTTATAGGATCAAAGATATGATAAAAATAAAGCTACAATTGCGATAAAAGCTAATGCAATTATCTCTTTTCTATCGATCACACCAATTATTTAAAATAATTTTGATAAAGCTTCGAAAACTGTTACATTTCTTAAACTTTTTTGTTTAACTTTTTAATATAAATAACGACGACTAAAATCTTTAAAAGGTTACTCAGGAGAGTGCTCTCATATAAAGTCAAAATCATTCCAGGATGAAAATATCATATTTACAAAAATTTGAATTTTTTCATTGATAAAGTAGAAGATATAAGCTTTCTTTTGAGAAGTTTCCGAATCATTTATCATGTTTCGTTCATCTCTGTGAAGTTAGCCCCACTTTTTCAAAATTTGAAAAAATAAGCACCAGTTTTGGTCCCCCCCCCCCCCCCCCCAAGAGTTCTAGAGTTCTCAATTGATAATAGAAAAAGTTTTGTTGATTAAAGCGGTAAAAACACCATTTGAAGGAACGGGGGGAGGAGTCAATTTCACGATTCTGTAATTTTAAAGAGCTATATACATATAAATTTTCTTGTTTTTAATTTTAGCGTTTTGATCATTAAAAATAATCGTTAGAACTCTTTGGCGGGCTATCAGAATTCTTAAGAAATTAACGAATTTAAAAAAATTTTTTTTTTTAGTTTTTAAGTTTATATAGGCCAAAAGTTTTTTTCGGAAATTCGGCAATTTCTTAAGAGTTTTAGTAGTCTTCTTTCCGAAGAGTTCTATACCAGGGAAAGTTGCCCCAGTCCCGGATAATATGATATTTGCACATTTCTACTTAAAAGTGTGCAAATATTTTATTCCGGTAAACTGGGGCAACTTCTTCTATAGTGTGTAAAAGTATAAAATGTTGAAACATTAGATTTATCTGACAATTATAAATTGGCATCAGTTTTTTATATCAAATCTTTTGTACAAATGTTTATATAATGTGGGGCGCGTGTAACTTGGCGTCATTTTTTTACCTTCTTTAAAAAAAATAATTTTATATAATTTTATCAATTTTTTCAATTAAAATGTGTGTCTTAATACACATGTTATCCGGGGCGAAGCCCGGCGGGGCATGCTAGTTTATACTAATTTTACTTATTTTATAGTTTAATGGAAAATTGAATAGCTCAGAGCTTTAGCGTCAAGAACAGTTAATTAAGAATTAAAAATGAAGACATGGGAGAGACTGTGTGTGTAGTTAGCATATCAATTGTCAGCATATAAAAAAAGTGGAGTTCTTTTTACATACAATCGAGTTCTATAGCTCTTGATAAATAATAATGGTTCTGGTCATTCAACATGAAAAATCGGAAGTTCAGAAATGATATGATATATGACTTCTCACGAAGTGCATATTAAATCATTTTTTCGAATTTTACTCCGTTGAATTTTATAGCTTTCGACGACTTCTATAATTCTGACTGCAGGCTACCTCTACCTCTAAATAATTGTTAAACAATTATTATCAGCATATCACTTATATTACAGTGATATGCTATGCTTCTACGATAAGTTCTCGGTTCGTTCGAGGTTTTAAACAATAATTCTACGCCCTCTCTGATGATAGTTTTGCGTAGTTCTGACCACTGGCTATTTCTATATAATTGTTAACAATTATTGTCATATTACCCATACTAAAGTGATACGCTATTCTTATGATGAATTCTCGTTTTGTTTTGTTTTGTTTTGTTTTATAATCATAATTTTAGCATTACACAAATTTGGCGCAAACTTTTCATTGAGTGATATGCTGATAATGATTGTTAATAATTATTTAGAGATGGTCAGTGGTCAGAACTACGCAGAACTATCATTAACGGGCCTGGAACTATTGTTTAAAACCTCGAACGAACCGAGAACTTGTCGCAGAAGCATAGCATATCATCATAGTATGAGTGATATGCTGATAATAATTGTTAATAATTATTTAGAGGTAGCTTGCGGTCAGAACTATGTTATAGAACTATAGAACTCATCGAAAACTATAAAATTCAATGGAGTAAATTACGAAAAAATGATATGATATGCTGACTTTGCGGGAAGTTAGCATGTCATTTCTCAACGTTTATTTATGTTAAGGATGTATATCGCTTATGTCAAAATAGCGGGATGAAGCTGAAATTTACAGAGATTGTGCACTTATATATCCCAAAAACCTGTGTTAAACTTGCGATTGATTGTCTGACCCGTTTCTGAAATATTTGCTTTAAAAGTTACAGAAATTGTATATATATATATATATATACATACTTCCCATGTAAATATCATAATATGTATCTCTGCTCCTGTACAGTAAAAATGAATGAAATTTGTATACACTTCTATGACATCGAGAATTGCAATTACGATTTTTAAGTTTTTCTCTTAATATTTTTTTTTTAAATGTTTAATGATTTATTTCAACAATATTAAGTACAAAAATGGGACAAAATTGCGATTTTTACACTTTTTCTGTCCCAATGATAACATGTTGTTTATAAATAATTTCTGAGACTAGCTTTACACTGTTTAATAAAGAAAACAAAATTATACTACATATAGCTAGACGTAAAACATCTTTAAATGACCAGAACTATAGAATTATTGTTAAATTTTATCAGGAACTATAGAACGCGGTTATATGCAAAGAGGACTCCACTTTGTTTTATACTAGACATCACAGACGCGCGCTACGCGCGCGCTATTTATTTTTAATATTTCACTGTTACATTAACCGTACAACTGTTAAAATATGTCATGACAGTCGCTCATGAAGTAAGCGTAACAAGAGAATTAATCAGCATCGCGGAAAAGCGACAAAAATACTTCGATAGATTCGAGTATCGATGACATGCCCTTTTTAGAAGAGGATGCTGACAATTGATATGCTTACTTCATACACATAGAGACTAGAAGAAGACAAACGATACAAGAAACAAATGAGTTCGAGTTGGCGAATTTCTTTTAATTTTCGCTGAAAATCAGTATAAGAAACTCAATTTTTATTGCGTTATCAAAACGTTTCTTCCAATTTTATGCATCTTCGATTTAAAATAAATTTTAAGTACATAAAGTGACCTAGGACTTTATTTTCATACGACTTTAATTTTTCTGTTTTGGATAAATATTTTAAGCAAGAATAAAAAATGCGTTTAATTATATGCAAAATTTATATAAATATGCAAACTTGTAGAAAATGTTTGAGTAGATTGAGTAAAGATTGAGTAAATATATACAAATTAATTAACGTTAATTAGGTGTAAACATTATAATTTGTTCACATTATTAGTGCTTTCGTAAAATATGCAAAAAGTAACAAATATGAAATTTGCATATAATCCCAAGTCTATTTATAATACTTAGTTTTATTCAAATAATTTAGAATTTTGTTTATTATAAGTTACGAAACCTATTTTATTTAGACGACTTAATAATCACAATATTTCATTCCGCAACTAGGTGGAAATCGTCCGGAAAATACGAGTGTAACGAATACCTCTTCAAGAGCATCATCGTTGCAACAACAACGCGGTGCAAAAGGTCGCTGGTCGAATAAAAATGGAGAATCCCCCGTCCAGACAACAATCAGTCGCAAGGAGGACTTTCGAGTACGGCAGGTGCTTGTGAACGGCTATGATATAAATGCAACTAGGGAAATAAATGGTAAGTTAAAATAACAAAAATTATAATCAATTATTGATAAAAATTTTATTTAAAAAAATAGAATAGTTTTCTAAGAATGTTGTCTTCTAAGATCGCTTTATTTTCTTTATTCTTCTAAAAATTAAAGTTAAAAATATATATATGTATATAATATATATATATTTTTTTAACTTTAATTTTATAAAGAATAAAGCGATCTTAGAAGACAATATTTTTATACAACTATTCCATTTTTTATATATCTATGTTTATATATCTAATATATATACATGTATATATATGGCATTCCATGCCAAATCAACCGAGAATTTTTCTCGACCATTTTTGATTTGGCCGAAATTTTTTTGTGTTTTTATACTAAATTAAAAGTAGCTTCCATGATTTTTTTTAGATTTTTATCTTTACCCATACTTAAGTTATGGATTTTTTCAAAAAAATGCAGTTTAAAATTTCAAAAATTTCAAATACCTGTAACTTTAAGAAGAAAAAAGATATTGTAAAAAATGAGGTAATCTTTTTTTCGTTTTTTACTGTACTTTTCGAAGAAAATATAGAAAAAATTTTTAATGAACAATATGACTTTTTTTTAGGATTAAGTAAAAAGTTTTTTTTCTCAATGCGACCGTTTTGATTTTTTTCAAAAAAATCTCAAATTCTAGACTTAGTTTCGAAATTTTTAAGCCATTGATGAAGATGGGATTTCAATAACTTTGATTTTTTAAGGGACGTTTTCTTCATTTATTTTTTTGAAAATAATTTTTTTTAAGTAAGATAGACTTTACTTATAACAAAATTATGTTTCAAAGTACTATTTTTGAGAATTAATTACAGAACTCTATGTAAACACGTTATCATGTCCATTCATGCACCCGATTTTCCGCGCAAAACGTTCTTCCTGTAATAGAAAATTACAAAATATAAAATATAGCGTTCAGTACAAACAGCGACTTTGTTGTCAATTAAATCTTTATGTGGTCTTAAATATTTTAACAGTTTATACTTTTACACACCAGGGAATAAATCATTTCATTATTTGTATACAAGATTTGATATAAAAAACTGCGTAAACTTATCGTTGTCAATAAAATCTAATGTTTCAACAATTTATGCTTTTACACCCTAGTGAATAAATTCTTTCATTATTTGTTCAAAAGATTTGATATAAAAAAAACTGATGCCAACTAGATTCTATAAAATTTGAATTATTATATTTTGATATGAAAGGAGGATGTTTGATTTTGCAATTTTTGCGAAACGGAATCAAACCTATTCTAATAAATAACATAAATGAAGACAAGTTCAACGATACATTTGTATTTTGTAAAGTTCAAACATGTTCAAAATCGAGTTTAAAAGTCGAATTTTTGAAAAATTTGAAGAGTCAGAATAAGGTCACACATGCATAAAAGGAATCAATTAGACGGTTTTTCAGCCACTCTTGGCGATGTAAACATGGAAGAAAAAAGAAGAGTGAGAGGGAACGTTTTCCTTGCCTTTCTTTCTCTTCTATGGATGTAATAGAGGACATCGACATCCAAATATGGTTCCTAATCATTGGTTTTACATGCTGACAGAAACGTATTATTTCTTAGGCCCGTATTCATAGTCGGATCTTATTTTGTTTCAAGCCTGTCTTAAGTAATGTCTTAAGAAGCTAATACATGGTTTATAACATCTTAAAATTGTACTTAAGACGGTCTTAAATGTAAAATCCGATTATGAATACCGGCCTTAGGCCTTAGGATCCTGTTTCGCAAAAATTGCAGAATTGAACATCCTTATCATATCGTCAAATAAAATCTTACAAAAGTTGGATAACATCAGACCCTTGACACTAATTTATAAATTTCATAAAATTTATTTCTTCTAATTATTCAATATTTAAGAAACTATTATTACCAAAAGAACTGAGCATTGTTGGCTTCAAAATATTTTCAGTTAATAAAAAATGGACAGATACTTTAGTCATATAATTAAAGAATAAATTATAAAATATAAGTATTATCAGTTTACATAGATATTTATTAAATATTTCCGATAAATATTCACGAATATGTAAATAACTCGTTCTCGTCATATTAGTATATTTTTTAACAGCGTAGCGCCAAGATTTTTTGCATATAATCGGCTTTTTTTTATATTGAAGCTTGCCAACTAAAAGAAATAAATCTTGTAAAATGTATAAATTGGAGTCAGGTTCTGATATTATAAAATTTTATTTGATAAGATTTTATTTGACAATATAATAATAATTTTAATATTGAAATGTAATAATTTAGGGGAATTTTATGGTTGTGCGGAGGGGAATGTGATAGAGCGATGGACTGCAAAATACAGCGCAATGGATAATAGCGCAAGGACCCCTAACAGTATAGAATGCTAAATTAGAAACTACGCACCTTTCCTCTCTAGGAACGGCTCTGTGCGCGCGCGAATGCTATATGTGGCACGTCATTGTGCATAACGGGTGGAGGAGTAGAGAGAGGCGGTGCCTGAACCAAGCGGTTGTCGCGCCGTGCAACATGGCCACCAGTTCGCGAAAAGTCGTGATCGCGTACATGTCGGGTAACTCTTATATATAGACTTCTCTTGGCAGATCGTTAGATGTCGCTGTACGTGCTTCGACCGAGTCGACCGAGTCGAGTTTGCTTCTGCATGACAATCCTCTTGTTAGTTTTGCGAGAATCGTAGATTTGATATTTTGTATCGCCGACGGCATACAGTCATCGGCGGGGCGGGGCGGGGGAGGGGGGAGGGGATAGTGATCGAATATTGTGACATCGATTGAATCGCGAAGACGAGAAATTAGAATACTACCGGACTTTCATCTCGATACTGTACTGTATTATAATGGACGATAATAACGACAATTCATTTGTCACCCATCGAAGCAATCGAACATCGTGATATAATCTTCACGCGTGTAATTAATTCCTGCCAATTAAAACAATTGATTAGCTATAGGACTTCGGAGGACACGAAGGCTTGGAAATAGAAGAATTGCGCGATTTATTTCTCGGTAAATTTGACAATCCAGTTGACATTAATAGTTAACACGAAGTGATTCTGTGGTGGGACTGTGAGTTACTAAACATCTCACCAAATTTCCGAGAAAAAAAATATATTACTCATAAAAGTCTCCAGCGACTGGAGCTTGTTGATATTGCGCCAATATCGTTAAGTTGATTAGTGAAATGGTGTTTTAACCTTTCACTGTCGCACTATTATGTCATGCTGAAAATAACCAATAGATCCGCCGTATCGCGTTTATTTGCACAACCATTCCATGAAAAAAAATCTCCAAAAGAACTCGGCATGGAGATCTTTTGAACTCATTTGTAGAAACAGACATTGCAGGCGCTGCTGGTTCACCTAAAGAGAGTGCAACAGCCGCTCCCAACAGCCCATGCTCTCCTGCTGAAACAGACGCAGCGGCGGCAACAGCAGCGCCATCAAGCGAGGAACAAGAGCAGCAAACGCAACATCAATCCTACCAACATCAAACGCAGTGCCAACAGCAACACGCAGCTGGAAGTATCGCCACCGCTGCATCGCACGTTGCTGAGGACAGTGGAGCCCCCTGTGAGATGCGGAGGACACCACCGCAAAATAAAGGTAAATTTTTTTTTGAACACCATAAATTTATTTGTTTTAATAACTGTACTTTTCTATATTCTATACGCGTTCAAGTTTGGATAAGTTCGAATTTAAAAGGTAATAAAAGGAAAAAATACAATATAGAAAGGTTACAATTTTAAAACAAACCAATTTCTTTATTTTAGTAAAAATAGCTCTATTTCTGTTTCAACATTCGATGAATTTTATATAATTTTTATATAAACTGTATTATAAATATAGTCATAAAGTAATTCTGGGTCGACGACAATAATAATTTTTTTACTGAAAATTTTCCAACATTTTAATCATCTTGAAACACTGTGAGTATTTGGAAAAATTACTATATTATTAGATAAAATATTGTCATAAATGTAGAATTTTTGTTATAAATGTTTAATTGCATTTTAATTTCATTTTTAATATGGAATAAGAGATTTCAAGGTGCAGTCTAAAAAATTTGGTTTAGGAAAGTTGAATTGTTATCGTATATAAAAAACAAACCTTTACAACATCTATATAAATTATTTATAATGTAATAAATAAATTACTCTCTTGTATTTCTCATAAAACTTAAAATCTTTAAAAAAATTTCTAGAGAAAACTGGATAGTCTCTATTACACTTACCGCTTTATAACTACTAACTTTTAAAAATCAAGCAATCTTATAGGAGAGATTGGTGCTATCTGTCTACAATTTACACTTTTTTAAAGTTTACTAAAAAATAAAAACGTAATTAGAATCATTAATCATTATTAATATATAATATTGAAAAAACTGCCTAGTCGAAAGAGTCAGAGCAGTAACAGGCGTTTTGTGTAGACTTTCTGATAGGATTCCTGCATGCATGGAGCTGACTTTTCTTTGTATAAAACTAATTGGTGGCATCAAACTAATTTTGAGTTCGTTACAAAATCAATGTAGTGAGTTTTTCAATTCAGTGTAGTAAATTTCCCCTCAATTCTTTTATTCTTTTTTTTGCATTTAAAGTTTTTACTTTTTCCTCAGCAGCGTTTCAAATAGAAAATACTAAATAATTTAAGACAAACATATATATTGACGTATATACTATACTATGCTATACTATACTATACTATACTTGACGTATGTATATTACTATATTACTTGATGTGTATTTTTAAAATGAAAATTGACAATGTGGATGCGATTTTTGAATCGCAGGATCAAGTAGCTGCTCGTATGTCACTTTTTTACAGTAGCAAGTGAGAGTCCGAACATTCATTTCGAATTCTAACGCTGTTTTTACGGAAAGATTCTTGCTCGATGTTTATTTTTTTAATCGCTCTTGTAAATACAATTTTATTAGGTATATCTACCTTATCCGTCTTTTTTTTGTAATTACGCACCATTATCTATGTATAAAAGAACAATCCGTCATTGAAGTGTGTGGACATGTCCCATCAAAAATAAGACAGATAGCTTCGACCACATTTTTCAGTCTTTAGCTAGCATGTTGCGAATTTTATAGATTATATGAAATTAAGATTTGATGCTTCTCACATCTGATAACAATATATTAATTGATAATATTATAAATTGATTGCTTCAATTTAAGTTAAACTATTGTCTTATAACAAATTTTTTGACCGTCGAAAAAAGTTAATAATCGTTTTCGCTTTCTTTGTAACGCATATAGTGTTTGTGAAAAACATCGTGAGAAAACAAAAGCTTCTGAATCTTTTACGTAGAGCTAGTTTCAATTATTTTTTTTTTAATTCCTGAAACTACACTTATTACAAGATGATTAAATATATATAAAATTCTAAAAAATTATTTTTAATATTTTAAAAGTGATTGTTTTCGCATAAAGTGATTTTACAAACATTCAATAAAACAATAAAAACAAAAAATAAGCTAGCTGAAAGTGTCTCATCTCATAAAAATTTACAACATGAAGAACACGTCCATTGTATTGTACATTATAATTAGACAAATAAAACAATGTCGCTTTTAATAACTATTAATAATAATATAATATTGGTTTCTCCATATAAACATGATGTCTTGTTTTAATCAACGCACTTGAACTTCTCCGAAACCATACATAGATATCGAAATCTTGTTTTTGCGATGTGAAAAATCCATATCTTACCCATTCAAAGGCTACATATTTTTATTTAAAAAAATTTGGCCTTGGGTAGAGGCGTTATGGTCAAATAAAATCAACTTTATTTTACGTACAAGTCAAAATGTTCCAAAATAAAATATGAAACATCTCGTAAACTATTGATTTTTTTGTAACTTTACCTCAATACTTTTATGTATATAATAATTAGAAGACTCATATTATGTAGAAAAAATATAATTCTATTTTTTTTAAATGGTGATAACGTTTATGACCTGAAAAAATCGATTTTATTTGTCCTCTTCGAAATCTTACTTTTATAAAAGATATAATAATTCTATTTTTTTTAAATGGTGATAACGTTTATGACCTGAAAAAATCGATTTTATTTGTCCTCTTCGAAATCTTACTTTTATAAAAGATATAAAATATTATGCAAGATAAATGGTGTTGATTTCCATAAGAAAAATATTTAGGTGAAAAATGACTGTTGTTTAACATTTCATAATTTTAAGAATGTTAAAAATGTTTTTCAAAAAAAGTGTTGAAGTTAAAAAATGTACCAAATAGAAAGAAGAAATATGATAAACGTTTTAAAAAAATTATACATTTTGAAATCCACCAAGATAATACGAGAGATTTAAATGTATATAATATTTAATTGAAATAAAAAATATACACTCCAAATAACTTGGCGCTACTAAATCTCGAAATATAATATAATGAAAACAAATAATGTTTTTAATTTAGACTTGAACATGACACGCACGCATGCACGCACGCACACATATACACACATTTATCGTACAAGCTTATTTTATATTTATTCATTTATTTTGGCCGTACTTGATCTAGCGTAAATGTAATCTTAATTTATTCGTCAGAAATCTTTGAGATTATTCTTGTTTTTGTACGTTTTTGACACAAAACACCTTCGTAGAAATATTTGTTCCGCAATATTTTTATTTTTTATAATTTATTTTTTTGCGTTATTAGATTATTAGATTTTTTTGTTAGATTTTTATTTTAAGTACCTATAATATAGGGTGCGGCACCTAACTTGCTCACCTCGAAAAACTTGTAAATTATAAGTTGTACGAAAAATTTTCTCCAGACTATATAACTTCTATCTATATAACATTTTTTGCTACGTCGCGTTCCTTGAGGGATAACAGCTTGAAACGCGACGTAGTAAAAAATGTTTCAGATAAGTTATGTTATATAATATAAAGGAGGATAAAATAATGGTAAAATCAGTTTTTACAAAATTAATTTTTTTAAAGCATGTGAAGGATATTGCTATTTTTAAAATAAAATTATATGATTTTTTTATACAATATGATTTATCTACAATAGTTAATATTGTATATTTTATCACGGAGAAAAAGTTACGGTTGCTACAACAGAATAATAATGTTAATTTTCACCCATCCATACAAAAGGGTTATGGAAACCATAGTACTCTGGAAGACCTATATGGTTGCCCTAACCTTAGTGAGGGTAGCTACTATATGGATGTTGCAACCATAATATATGGATGTTACAACCATAATATATGGATGGTACAAAAACAAATATTCAACCGACAAAAAAAATATTTATTTTGAAATTTTATTACTATTTTTTAACTAAATTGTTTCTTAAGATGCAGCCTATGATTATAAATATTTTTTCGTATTTGAAAAAAACACTTACCTTGGTAGGATTCGAACTCGGGACCTCTGGATCGTGAGCCAACTGTCTTGCGTGGTAGACTACTTCTTAATTTAATGTAAGTGTTACATATAGTCTACATATGTCATAATCAGCGCAAATATATAATTTTTCAAAAATCATCTTAAGAAACAAATTCAGTTTAAAAAGAGTAATAAAATTTTGAATTGGATATATGATATAATATTTCTTAATGTCGGGTGAATGTCAGAAACCAGTGTCGACTCATTACGAAATTTTGTATTCGTAAATATATTTATGAAAAAAGTATATTTATAAAGTTAAAACATCCTTATCAAATCCTTATCAAATCCACTTTATTCTATGCAGAAATTCTTTTGCGCGCGCAATGGAACTAAACTCTCAATCAGTGATTCAGTGTTGTACCGTGCAGCTATATTTTATGGATCTCTCAACCATAATATTTGTGCTGCAGATCACATAAGAGAGATAGCAGTAATCCTTTGGTTGAGGCAACCATATACAAGGGTATTGTAACCGAATGTCACGTATCGTAAGAACTATGGTTATGAAAACTGTATAAATGAGCATATCTTAACAGCTACATTCAATGTAATATCAATTTAACTTGAATTCACATACATTTCTTTTTCAATCATAGAGAATTTTGTTGTAACAACCGTAGCTAATTTTGTCTCCGTGATTGTATATTTTACGCCAGTTAATCGAGAAATAAATTGATTTTGCTGATTTTATTCACTGGCGGACGAAATTATCGATACAATAGTTAATCTACATGTAAAAGTATTTAAGTAGAACTTTCAAAAAATCAACGATTTATGAGATATTTTATTTTGACATATTTTGATATGAAATGTAAAACACCTCGTATGTACATGTACAGGATGTATCAACTATCAGACCTCGTCTTACTTGATTTTTTTGTAAACGCGAGGGGAGAGGAAATTGGAGAGAAATGTTAAACCTCATATCCTATCCGAAAAATTGAATGAAAATATTTTTGTTTTTTAGAACTGACCGGAAGTAGTGACTACTGCGGTCAATTTTAAAATTTTTAATGAAAACATGTATCGTGTAGAGTATCGTTGGATAGATCTTGAAAAAAGAAACATCTTTTATTTGAACATAATCGCGATATCTTTAACCATCAAAGGAGGAACGACTGGAAAACTGAATGGTGATGGTGTAATAAATAATAACGAAGTATAAAAAAAAACGAGAGATATTACTTTTATTAAACCTTACAAATGTTCAATGTGCCTTACATCTAGATTTAAACAAAGACGGGATTCTGTCTCGGACGAATTCGGGAAGCATGTCGATCATTAAGTGATGCAGAAATCCTTTGAGCTATAGATAACATCAGAAACAGAATCCGTCTTTGTTTAAATCAAGACGGAAGGTACATTGAACATTTGTAAGGCTTAATAAAAGTAATATTTCTCGGTTTGGATGCGAAACTTCGTTATTATTACCTACACCATTATCATTCAGTTTTCCAGTCGTTTTTCAATGGTTGGAGATATTGCGATTATGTTAATTCAAATAAAAGATTTATTTTTTTCCC